>SJYV01028985.1:732161-800750 GCA_006410875.1 Neotragus pygmaeus | reverse complement strand
ATATATACATTGGAAAGATTTGTTCTTTTATGAAATATATATACGAATATTATCGACTATCAGTATTGTCTTCTCTTTATATGTATATATTCATATATATATATGACCCTTCCTGAGAGCCAGGAGCTCTATGAACACAGTCCTCCTAACAACTGTAGGGGGAAGGTGCCCTTGTTATTTGTATTCTGCAGGTAAAGAAACTGGAGCACAGAGAACTTAAGTAACTTGTCCAAGGTCACACAGCTAAGGGAAGGCAGAGCTGGATTTGAACCTGCAGCTCGTGTCCCAGGTCTTGCTCTCAAGCACCTGCTGTATTAAGTTATAAAGGAGAGTTCCTTACTCCTCTGCTGTTTCTTCCTAATAAGTTCTTTTACATCGGAAAGATTTGGTCTTTTATGAAATATGCATGCCAATAACTTTGATCATTTCATTATCCATTTTTTGCCAAATTTTGAATCAACCAAAACCAGACAGGTTTTTGTAGCTTTTTAACTTAAAAATTTCTCCAAGACGTTGGCGCTAATAAAAAATAAAGAGAAAATAATTCCCAAACACAAGCACTACTAATATTGCTATTAATTTCTCATTTCTTTGCTATGCATAAAATTTTTAATACTAATGCTCTGTAAACTGTTTTATCTTTGTTTTTCACTTAAACATTATGTCATAGAATTTTTTCACGTTTTCATATATTCTTTAGATAGATCATTTTAATAGATTCAAAGCCTCCCATTGGGAGGCACGAATGGTAAAGAATCCATCTGCCAATGCAGGAGATACAAGAGACATGGATTCAATCTCTGGGCTGGGAAGATCTCCTGAAGTATGAAATGGCAACCCACTCCAGTATGCTTGGCTGGAAAATTCCATGGACAGAGGAGCCTGGTGGGCTACAACCCATGGAGTCGCAAATTGTCAAACATGACTGAACACACACAAAAACAAAAACAACTGCTGTTAGGCTGTTTCTATGTGCTGCCATTGTCATTATTACTATAAATAACATTTCACTGCGTATCTTTGTGCCTAAAGATTTTTCTCATACTGAAGCTTCTCTAGGTTAGAATTCCAGGAGGAGAACTATAGAATCAAGGGAATAAAGAATTTAAGACTCTAGAGATAAGCTGGATACTTTCAAAAAGGACTGAATCGAATTTAGATGTCCATCAGTAGCATATGAGAATGTGTCACTCATTGCCTATCACCAGTACTGGGCTGGATGATATTTTGTTTCACTAAAGATATATGCAGCTACTAGTTTTATTTTTATTATGTGAATTTAAATCTCTTTCCAAATGTTTGTTGAGTAAATATATTTCCTTTAAGACGATGGGGGGTGGGAGGTGGGAGGGAGATTCGGGACTGGGAGCTTGTGTGTACCTGTGGTGGATCCATGTCGATGTATGGCAAACCCAATAGAGTATCGTAAAGTTAAATTTAAAAATAAATAAATTAATTAATTAAAAAAAAATAAGATATTTAAACTACTTCTTAATTTGTACAAAACTCATTTTCCAATGTGCAAACAGTTTTACTGTTCATCTTCATATGGAAATTACACAGATTACAAGCTGAGGCACTAACACATTGCTAGTCTCTTTTTCTAAACCCCAATTCTGTACACTGCTGGGAAAAAAGAGAAAGTTGATGAATCTGAAAAAGTAACAGCAAACACATGGGAAATCCTGGAGAGAAGGAGACTCGCTGGGTCCTGGTTTGGTGGAGAAGAGCAGTCCAGGGTGGAAAAGTACGAGATGCCAAGGCTCAGAGATGGCCTGGGAGCCTGGGAAAAGCTTTTTGGTGGTGCTTTCTTTTCCTTACACACACTACTCTGTATGCCACTTGCCACCAATCTGGAGAGATCAAAATACCACAGTGCTAGCCCAGTGCAAGCCAGGGACCAGGCAGGTAGAGGTCAGCCCCAAATCTGTTGAGATTGGATGGCAACTTAGGAAGACGGGCACTGGAAGAAAGCAGTGCCTGGCAGAGATCAGAAAGGTTTCCTGAGGAGCCAGGCCACTTGGGCGGTGGCGGTGGTGGTGGTGATGGGAGGGAGCAGTGGCAAAGTATTTCTAGGAGATAAGTGCCCCTCACCAGGAGAGGCACAATTTGGTCCTGGGCTTGCTTAGGCCCTCCCACCAAGTACACATTACCAGTCGAACAGCCAATATCCCCGGGGGAGGATGAGCCAAGAGGGACAAAATTAGACGTCTGAAAAGTGTAGCCAAAGCGGAATAAACACACTGAACAGCCTATGTGAAAGAGTTAAAGGGGCACAGGGAGGAAAACAAGTTTTCATGATGCATATCCTCGGGAAGATGAGACGGAAAAACCAAGGACGATCCCCTGGGCAGCAGTGTAAATGGGGCAGGACGAGTATGAGGACTGAGCCTGGGGTTGTTCACAGGGAAGGAAAGGCGAGAACAACTCTGCAAAGGGGATGAGCAAGCTGCAGCTGGTGGCGTAAGAGTGGTGACATTTCTGGAAGCCAGCTAAAGAAAGTGTTGGAAGAAGAGGGATCAACTGTGCTAAGTGCCACAGACAGGCTGAGACACAGGAGGGCTGAGGGAAGGGACGTGGAGACTGCAGCAAGATGCTCCTCCCAAGGGGTCAGTCCTGAAGAACAGCAGAGACTTGGGTAGGCATTAAGGGTGGGGAGGGCGCATACATTATTTATGCACAGCTTGAAAACACTGAGAACTTTCAAAAACAAGTGCAATGATAAATGCATCTGTAATGTAACATAGCTATACAGGTACAATTTAACCTATGGTGATCGTAAGAGAAGGTCCACTGGACTTTTTATCTGAAAACTAATCCTAATACGCTACCCCAAGGATCATTCTTTACTTAGTCTGTGGCTTTTTCGGGGGGTTCTGGACACCCTTGTGGATCTGATTGAGAGTTTTGAATCCTCTACCCAGAAGAGGTAGTTACATAGCCACATACACAATTTTTTTTTTTCCATGATATTTTGGGTAATCTCACAATCTTCTGAAGCCTAGTAATAGATCCTTCTTAGAAATTCTAATTTGCCCAAGATGGCCTGGGATTTCAGTCTTCTCTCTCAGTACAGCATATGAATCAGTAAGTGCATTTCTCTGAAGAGCTTTCTTAAGTTTTCTATCAATTCCCTCCTTCTTCTTTTTATCCCTTCCGTCACTTTCCAATGTTCGCATCTCTGGTACTATGTTAGGCAAGGCCTTCGTGAGATTAGCTGAGGCATCTCCAGCCTTCTCTAGAGGGTGCCTCTGTGCATGCTGCCTCTACTTCCACCATAGCTCCCAGTGAGGTGTGTGCTGGACACATCCCCTTACCTTTACCAGCCCCACTATTCTCAAAGCCACTGCTTTCCCTTTGAAAAGGAATGAGAAAGTTGCGGAGGTGGGGGGGGGTTGAATACTCGCCCCAAATTCATGTCATAACTGAACCTCAGAATGTGAGCTCATTTGGAAATAGTTAATAACAATTAGTTAGGATAAAGTCAGACTAGAGTAGCATGGGCCCTAAATCCAATGACTAATGTTCTTATAAGAAAAGGAGGTGACACACAGAGACACAGGGAAGGAGATGAAGTAGGTGAAGAGGGAAACAGGTTAGAATCATGCTGCCACAAGCCAAGGAATGCCAGGAACCCCCAGAAGCTGGAAGAAGCAAGGAAGGTTCTTCCCTGGAGCCTTTAGAGGGATCGTGGCTCAGCCAACATCTTGATTTCAATCTTCTAGCTCTAGAACTGAAGAGAATAGATTTCTATTGTTTGAAGAAACTAAGTTGGTAGTAATTTGACATAGCAGCTCCAGGTAACGAATCCAGCAGTCTTACCTAGAAAGAGCAAGGCAACATTGAGAACACTCAGACAAACGCCTCCTGGACACTTACCTGGCTTCTACTAATCCTCTTCCCATTTCAGTTCAGGAAGCACTAAATGAACAGCTGTCATGTCTCAGCCTGTCTCCACTCAGTATGGTGATGTCCAGCCCTCTCATTGTTTCTGTCCAGTCAGTAAGTCATGTCCAATTCTTTGCAATCTACAGACTGCAGCACACCAGGCTTCCCTGCCTTCACCATCTCCCGGAGTTTGCTCAAACTCATGTCCATTGATTCAGTGATGCCATCCAACCATCTCATTCTCTGTCGCCCCCTTCTCCTTGCCTCATATGTATAAGTTTTCAATTCAAATCTCTCCATATTTGCCTTAATGGGGTATGGCTTGTGTGTCATGATAAAATACATTTTCTCTACCCTCAAGCTTATAAAAATATTTTCCATCAGTGCTTTTATGGTTTTACATCTTCCATAACAGTAATGATGGTAAGGAGGACGATGGCAGCTATACTTAAACAGCACTTGTATGCGGCAGGTGATATTCTCTGCCCTTGTCATACAGCTATTTACTTAATCCTCACAGCAGTCCCGTGAGGTACTAATATTATCCCTGTTTCATGAAAGTGAAAAACCACATGGTTTGTAACTTGCTCAGGTCATACAGCTGGGGGAGGTAGCCTGGAAGCCCAGGCTCTAACCCTAGAATCTATGTTCTTACCTACAACATCATCCTGCTTCTCAAAGCATTTCAATTTAAATATTTTAACCAACTACTTGAATTTATTTTGGTTTAAGGAGTGAAGCAGAGCTTTCATTCTGAGTCCCAAATGCTTGGCCAACTATTTCAATGCATAGTGAATATTTTATTTTATCCCACAGATTTAAAATGCCATCCTTATCATGAATTAAATTCTCATACTTACTTGAGTGTTTCTGAACCCTCTCTCCTGTTTCATTTCATTCCTGTAGCAGATGTTAACTCTTTATATAATAAGGATATTATTACCTTTTTATCTTTCCTACTTGTTACAAATATTTTGTCACATATTTTTTTCATGAAGTCATAAAAATTCCTTCAAGTTTTCTTTTCTTGCTTCAAAGTTCAGGAAATTTGGTAGGTACTCACTTGTATTTCTAGTTTTTCCAGGAGATGAAAAAAATATTTAGCATATATTTAGCCCATTTGGAATTCATTTGGTGTATCATAAAATAATCTAAGTATATTTTTTGAGCCTGGATGCTTAGAGGGATTTCACTTTAATCAGTATAAATAGCCCTGTAGTCCCTCACTTCCTAACTAAACCAATGCCACGGCACCAACTCTATGTCATGACTTCTAAACCCCTAACCCCCATCTCCAGTCATTTCAGTGATGTGGTCCTTCTGCTGCATTCTCTTTCTCACATCATGTACCACGGAATGCAGCAAGCAGTGTGTGACTGTGGGGAACCACCACCAGCCCCTGAAGAGAGGTGAAGTTTTCTCACCTGGAGGAGCAGCAATGCTAATCTCCACAAAGAGGAAAGCTTAACTATTCTCTTCCCCAACACTAACCTTGAGGTCCTTGGCCAAGTCTCCCTAAAACGTTGGCCAAAAGCACAAGGCGTTGGCCCTTTGAATCCTGGAGGTCTTCACAGCAGGAAGGAACAGCATCACCTCCGGTCCAGTTACAAACACTTCCAGGAGGGCTGGAGGCCAGGAATGAAGCCATTTTCGCCTCCCGGCTTGGCCATGTCCCCGCTCTACTTGGAGCTCTCCAAAGGACTTGCTCTGCTTCCTGGCCTGATAACCCTGACCCTTGGCTTCCCCACACCTCAGTTATCACAGAGAGGTAGGCAGCTTAACATTGTCTTTTTCACTCTTTCAGCAAAAGAAAAAAAAAATTCCTTGCCTGAGGAAATGGCATGCACAAGCTTTAGGTTTAAAAGGCCAAACTTCAGACTTTACATCTTGGCTTGACTAGTTGTAAGCTGTGAAAGATCAGCTTTATTAGTTTCTCCAGCAAGCGGCAGATACTTCAGCAGTAAAACAGAGATAATATCTACCTCACAGAGACAGAATCCATAGAGAATACATCCATTCCCTGCACTGTTCTCCCTCAGGTAAGCCCCGCCACCACTTGCTCTAGGACTTCAATCGAGCTGGCAATCTTTCCCACCGCCCATCAACACCACCTCCCTCCTTCCCCAAGGAGAAATCCACACAAAGAACAACATCCATAAGAAAGAATACATATTGTATGATTCTGTTTATACGACAATCAAGAGAAAGCAGAATTGAACTGTGGGGACGGAAATCAGAAAGCAGTTGCCTGGCTGAAGGGAAAGGGTGGTGGTTCAGTTGACTGGAAAGGGGAATAATAGAACTTTCTGTGGTGATGAAAATGTTCCATACCTGTTTTGGGAAGTGGTTCTATAAGAATACACAATGTCAAAACATATCAAAATTACACTTAAAATCTGTGCATTTTCTTATGTGTAAATACCCCAATTTGGGGGTGGAGGGGAAAAACTCTGTCAGATATAATTCAAATGCACAGTAATATGATGGGGGAAATATGCTGTTTTAATATAAATCTGACAAACTTCAAGGCATGATTCACTTAAAAAGACATGCCTAAATGTGATTCCTATTTTTGGTTCCAACCAGGGACGGGGGAGCGTGGTGGGCTTCTGTCTATGGGGTCACACAGAGTTGGACATGACTGAAGTGACTTAGCAGCTTAGCAGCAGCTATATAACTGGCCAAGTTACATAATCTCTCTGGGTCTCATATTCATAAATTGTAAAATGAGGACTCTTCAGTACCCACCTCAAATATTGTATGCCCTGTAAAAGATCTCTAGTCTTTCCCATTCTGTCGTTTTCCTCTATTTCTTTGCATTGATCGCTGAGGAAGGCTTTCTTACCTCTCCTTGCTATTCTTTGGAACTCTGCATTCAAANCAGGCTTCAACAGTACGTGAATTGTGAACTTCCAGATGTTCAAGCTGGATTTAGAAAAGGCAGAGGAACCAGAGATCAAGATCAATATCCATTGGATCACTGAAAAAGCAAGAGAGTTCCAGAAAAACATCTACTTCTGCTTTACTGACTATGCCAAAGCCTTTGACTGGGTGGATCACAACAAACTATGGAAAATTCTTAAAGAGATGGGAATACCAGATCACCTCACCTGCCTCCTGAGAAATCTGTATGCAGATCAAGAAGCAACAGTTAGAACCGGACATGGAACAACAAACTGGTTCCAAATCAGGAAAGGAGTTCATCAAGGTTGTGTATTGTCACCCTGCTTATTTAATTATATGCAGAGTACAACATGAGAAATTCCGTTAGAATTTAGAAAAATGGTATAAATAAAATTAGTAGTATTTTAAAAAATCATGAGAACATCACAAACAAATTATGCAAAATGATTTAACAGGTACAAAGCCAAATAAACCAATAAAAATGAAAACCAGGTTAGGTGGTTTTTACAGAAAAAGTTTATCAAGCCATCGCAGAATCCTTGCCTTATCCAAGCTACTTCAGAAAAAAAAAGACTTAAGAACTTGATATTGACAAGGAAATCAACAAACCTTCATGTCACCTATTTTAAAAGTTAAACATCTTAACTATCAGAAATATTCTTAATGCTTTACTCTACTGGCTGAACAAACACTATAGCTCCCTTAAAAATCAAAAATGTTTTACTGGACAACTACAGTAACCTCTTTCAAGGGTAAGCTATCTGTCCCTTTCCAACAGCCTTTTTGCATTTGCTTTGCTAACTTAAGACCATGAGGTCCACGTCTCTTTTCCTGCTGAGCCTCAAAGTGTTTCATCAAGACTTCCCCTTTGCTGACTTCAAGGCAAATTTTAGAGGTGATGATGGAGGTTCTTCTGGCTGATCCAGGCCATTGGTCTGGGAGTCATTCCCTTAAGAACTTAAAAAGAAGTGTGCCCATACCATCAAGCTAGTCACAGAACACACACATCATTTAATCACGGTACTGATTGAAATGACTTCTTTACAATTAGTCTTTTCATAACAACCAATTCACTCCAGTTTAGTTTTGTATTCTCTGCATTAAACAGTTTACCTCAAGTTGTCATGGAATGTACTAATTCATTTACCCCTGACTCACCCTCCTTTATAGTTAAAAATGGAAGTACCCTTGCTCTAACACTATTTCATATTCAGCCACAATTGTTTCTATATAATTTTTTCCCCCTTTCTCCACTCCCTCTGCACACATCGCATGTGATATCAACTGTGGACTGAGATTCCTGAGGTGGACTGAGATTCCCAAGGTCTCCCATCCACATACGGGTAGGGATGAAGTTATCCTATTGGAAAAGATGTCAACCAGCAGCATCCCACACCAGGAGGATTATCTTTTTTCCTGTGTGTCCTCCTATCCTCTAATCATAGTTGCTTGGCCCACACAATTTTTGCAATAAAATTCTGTTTTTTGGGAAAGTATGACTTCTTCCTAGGGAGCTTCAATTCTGGATTCATTTATCAAACCATGATGGTATGATAATGCACTATGACAATTATATAGGAAGATGGAAAACTTTCCCATGGGACTGGTAGAGCCATGATGCCTCAGGGAATCAGATGAAACAGGGAAAACAGCACTTTAGTGAAGAACCCAGCAACAGCAGAGCGAGAGATGAGGGAGTGTAAAGGGTCACCTTAAGGCAGGGATAGGATTCTTTTGTGAGGAGCAGTAATGATTTGCCCCTGCAGTAACAATCTCCTGAGTGAAAAATGAGCTCTGTCTGGAGCAGTGGCAGCAAAGAAAGCAAAGTAAAATGGCAAAAATAAAGGAGTGATTTACTTCTGACCTTACAACCCCACTTTTACACAAAACCCTATTCAGGGAGCTGCAGGAAGACAAAACAGTGTCAAAGAGAAGCTGAGGAACAATGTGCAAGAACCACCAAGAGAGAAAGCAATTAGAATTCTTAGGGTTAATGGGCTGGAGGACAAGAGGTCGTTACACACACAATGATCAAGATTACTAGAAAAACCCACTGAGAGCATTCCATGGTTCTGGCAGGGATTTTCCCTCCCCTTGCTTTACACCAAAAGAATCAGTTGCAATCAAGAACACAATATTATTTTTCACAGAGCTTGGTGGAACACAGTACTTTATTGATGAAGTTATCATCCGAGAGCAGCAGAAGCATTTCATGATCTCAACGTAATGTGGATTTATGCTATCTCCAGAAATACTCATGAATCCACAAAGAAAACTAAGTTTGAAATAAGGGTAAACAAAAATGGAAATAAATCTCTCCTTTCCTTTATTTAAAACTAGGATAACAGCCATCCTTGCTTCTTCCCCTTCCTTGGCTTTCTGTGGCCAGTCAGTAGTCCAGTTGCTTGTCCCCTTTATAAACTGGCATCTGCCCCTTCTTTTTCCAGCCTAGCTATCTCCTGCCTGGACTATTATAACAGCTGTCTCCTAACTGGTTTCCCAGCCCCCAGTTTCCTCTCTAGTCCGTCTCACACAGTCATCAGATAAATTTCCCTCTTCATGAAATCTCAAGAAATTTCTCTCTTCATGAAGTGACCCCCCCCTGAAATCTCTGGCTTCCTATTACCAACAATCTCATCTGTCACCATGGCTCTCACTAGTCTTGAGCTGGACGACTTTACTTCCTGCCCCCTGAAGTGTGGCATTCATGCCTGTCACCCAAATTCAAAAGGCTAAGCACAGCTATTAATGACCATTTATTTCCAAAGCCTGTCCCCTCTACCAATTCTTCAAATTGTAGCTTGAGTCCAACAATCTCTCAGAAGTGTTTCTAAACCCGCATCACACATGTTCTCTTCTTTGAGATCCTCAGAGGATTATACAAGTGGTAGAGAATGTAAGTGTTCTACTAATATTACCTACTATCCAAGCCCTCTTTGTACTTCTCATTGAGATTCATCACATATGACCTAGATTATTAATCAATTTTTAAAATAATATGGCATAATATTTTCTAAACCCACACTCTCTGAAGTCATTGGTTCATACTTCTATTTCTCAATAATGTTCAGTCCACAGCAAGCAAGCATGCTCTGCAACACGCTCGAGGGTAGGAGACGTAAGGGAGGTTACAGATCGAGGGGACATACGTATACCTGTGGCTAATTCATGNTCTAAACCCACACTCTCTGAAGTCATTGGTTCATACTTCTATTTCTCAATAATGTTCAGTCCACAGCAAGCAAGCATGCTCTGCAACACGCTCGAGGGTAGGAGACGTAAGGGAGGTTACAGATCGAGGGGACATACGTATACCTGTGGCTAATTCATGTATGGCAGAAACCAGCACAATATTGTAAAGCATTTATCCTCCAGTAAAAAATTAAAAAAAAAAAAAAAAAGAATCTATCTGTTGAGCTGACTAAAAGCATGCTTGCTTTTATCATGTAATGAAATTTAGGACACAAAATTTCAGTTTCAAATAAAGAGTTCAAAAAAATATTTATTACATACTAAGTGATTTAAAGAAATAAACTACACTTAAAATGCAAATGGCTAAATTAAGTCATTGTAACTCAAAGATACGGGTAAGAAAGAGAAAAAGATAACGAGGAAAGGCACAATGTTTCACTGTTCAATTGAAGAAAATCTCATTCATTTATTTTGGAAGCAAAGTTCTTCATCTTTTTTGGTGTACTTACTTTTGTTTTAATCGGATATAAGAAGTTGATAAATTGTTCCAAGCTTCAGCATTCTGAAATGATAGAGAATTCAGTTACAGACTATTCTCTCCTTTAGGTATAACTGCTGCCAACAAAAATATAATATATTTTCTTAGCTCAAGATGTGCTTTTACAATCATGATTTTCAATAAGGTATGTTTAGAAGTATATAAGAAAATTAAATTTAACATTTATAATTAAACTTAATATTTATAATTTTTAAAAAGTCACAAAAACAATCAACAGAATAACTGTTATAGCCCTAACTTGGAACTGAGAAAAGATTCTATTTCCAAATTTAGATTTACAAAATAGTTGGGCAATTTATAACAGCACTTACACAACATATAGATCAATTACAAATCTAAAGCAGTGCTGAATATTGTTTTTCCTATCATAAAAGGGTTTGCTACTTTACCATCATCCTTTATCAGACAGAAGAATAAAAAGAGTATGTGTTCTCTAATGTTAAAGCCACGTATTTCATCAAACGCATTTCTCTACCTATTTTTCTATGCAATGACAAAAAAGTCTGTATAAATGTTGATTCTAACAAGAATAATATAAATTATCCTTGCTCTTCTTCGTTCCACATTTTATAAAACAGAGTGTGTAGTTCTGAAATTCCAAAGACACAACTTAAAAATTAATGGCAATGGACCTCTGCTTATGGACAGAATACAGTTAGGACCAGACTAGTCTTATTACCATAAAAAGATATCTAATTGGACAAAATTTTAGGAGACAACTGTTTTGAGAAGTTGGAGAGTGGGCAGCACAGGACTATGATCCCTGAGAGAAGAGCTGTTGAGGTGTCTCAAAAATCAGTCTGCACTTCTAGCTAGAGGCACTTAGAGGGCTACAGGACAGAAAGATAGAAACCAAACAAAACACAGCAAGTCTTACTGAAAGGAAGAAAAAAGTTTAGAGTTCAGAGCTGCAAAAGTGGTTGAATTTGCAAGACAAACTACCAGAGAAGAGAGATCTGTTCAGGGAATAAGCTCCAGAAATCTCACAACTCCTTGAATCCTTGGCTAAATACTAAGCTATACTTTGCAGAGAAAAACTTCTAAATTCTTACTGATAAGCTGTGGGATTAAATTCAGCCCCCCAAATGTTATAACCTCAAGAGAAGGGTGACTGCAACTCTAAAATAAAGACAACAACAGACCTACTCTAAGCTGAAAATTAAGCTGATCCAGAATGAATTAACCAAATGCCAAAAAACCCTCTACTTTTAATGGAAGACAACAAAACTTAGAAACTCAACAACATAGCATCCACAAGTGTAGGATATGATAATAATTTTTAAAAAATTTGTAGATAGGCAAACAAGCAGGAAAATTTATCCATAATCAAATTAAAAATCAGTTAATAGAAACAGACACAGAAATTAAGGATACTAGAATATACATATAAAAACTTCAAAGCAGTTGTTATAAATATAATCAAATATTTGAAGAAAACATGAGCATAATAAGGGAACAATTAGGGGATCTCAGTAGAAACATTGTAAAAAGAACCAAATAAAAATTCTTGAACTAAAAAAAGAAAGCACATTATCTGAAACAATGTTATTTTTGAGATGTAATTGATATACACCACTGTACAATGCTGATATACAGCACTGTAATTGATATACAGCATATACAGTTTTAGAAGTACTACATAATGACTTGGTACATGTATATATTTAGTGAAGTGATTACCACAATAAGTTAAGTTCACCACCACACACAGTACGGTAAGCTTAATGACTAGGTTTAACACTAGATTTGACATAAACATAAGAACTAGACCAATAAACCTCTTAGAAAAAAAGATAAATTAATCTTCATGACCTTAGATCTGGCAATGGATTCTTAAATATGACACCAAAAGCAAAAGCAACAGGTTAGACTTCATCAAAATTAAAAACATTTGTACTTCAAAGACACTATAAGAAAGTGAAAAACAACTTACAAAATGGGGAAAAAAATTGCAAATCATATATCTGATATGGGGCTTATATCTAGGATACAGAAAGAATTCTTACAACTTAGCAATAAAAAGACCAATAACTTAAATGGGCAAAGGATGTGAGTAAACATTTCTCTAATGATACACGAATGGCCAATAAGTACATGAAAAGATGCTCAAGATAATCAGCTGTCAAAGAAATGCAAACCAAAACCACAATAAGATACTGCCTACTAGGATAGCTATAATCAAACAGATAGTAACAAGTGTCAACAAAGATGCTGAGAAACGGAAACATTTCTACACAAAAGCTTGTAAGTGAACGTTCACAGCAGCATAACTCACAGTAAATGAAACGTTGAACAATCTAAAGGCCCACCAATTGATGGATGAATAAATAACACCTGATATGTACACACAATGGAACAGTATTTGACCATAAAAGAAATGAAGTGCTGATATATGAGACAACATGGATGAACTGTGGAAACATTAACCTAAGTGAAGAAAGCCACCAAAAGACTACCCATTGTTATGATTCCATTTGTATGAAACATTTAGAACTGGCAAATGTATGGAGACAAAATATCCATTAGAGGTTGCCTAGGGGTGGGCGTGGGAGGTATGAGTGGAAAGTCTCTGAGTGAAATGGGGAATGATCGCTAATTGGTACAGGGTTTCTTTTTACAATAATAAAAATGTTCTAAAATCGTGGTGATGGTTGCACAATTCTGAATACACTAAAAAAGAAAAAAAACAATCACTGAATTGTATACTTTAAATGGATGAACTATATGGTATGTGAGTTATTTACCACCTCAGTAAAGCTGTTCAATATTTAAAAACCATAAACTACCAAAAAAAGAGCTTTCTAATGATGCAATTAACAGGCAGCCCATATTGGGAAGTGACAAAATATATGTGACATTTTGCTGTATATTTCAGCAAAGTATATTTTTTAACTAAAAAACTATTTTATTAAAATTATATTCTAAACAAACTATGAATACCTTAGATATTATAAGAAAACTTACTTCTAGATTTATAAATCATATACCTTAGGGCATGACCTTCTACCAATGGTACACTTTGCTCCAACACAAAAGGAATAATGCTCTTTTTCTTGGACATAAAAATAATAGAAAGTCTGAATATTTCTGCCTTATTTTCTCTCTCCCTCCCTTTTTATTGTGATAAGCTAGAGAGAAACTGCTGTAAAGGACAGGGAGTTTAGCTCAGTGCTCTGTGAAGACCTAGAAGGGTAGAATGGGTGGGTGGGGGTGGAAAGAAAATAGAGGAAGGGGATATATGTATACATACAGCTGATTCATGATGTCATACAGCAAAAACCAACACAACACTGTAAAGCAATTATATTCCAATAAAAAAAGTTTTTTTAAAGCTAATAGAAAAAACAAAAACCAAAAGAAAACCCCACTTAACATGAGATCACCCTCTTCACAAATTTTTAGGTACCCAACAGTACAGTAAACCATGGGCACAATGTTGTACAACAAATCTCTAGAACTCAACCATCTTGCATAACTGAAACTACATACTTGCAGGAATTGCTGTTCTGAACTACAGTTCAGTTCAGATAATTTCAGTTCAGTTCAGTCGCTCAGTCATGTCCGACTCTTTGCGACCCCATGAATTGCAGCACGCCAGGCCTCCCTGTTCATCACCATCTCTCGGAGTTCACTCAGACTCATGTCCATCAAGTCCGTGATGCCATCCAGCCATCTCATCCTCGGTCGTCCCCTTCTCCTCCTGCCCCCAATCCCTCCCAGCATCAGAGTCTTTTCCAGTGAGTCAACTCTTCGCATGAGGTGGCCAAAGTACTGGAGTTTCAGCTTTAGCATCATTCCTTCCAAAGAAATCCCAGGGTTGATCTCCTTCAGAATGGACTGGTTGGATCTCCTTGCAGTCCAAGGGACTCTCAAGAGTCTTCTCCAACACCACAGTTCACAAGCCTCAATTCTTTGGCGCTCAGCCATCTTCACAGTCCAACTCTCACATCCATACATGACCACAGGAAAAACCATAGCCTTGAGTAGACGGACCTTTGTCGGCAAAGTAATGTCTCTGCTTTTGAGTATACTATCTAGGCTGGTCATAACTTTTCTTCCAAGGACTACGCGTCTTCTAATTTCATGGCTGCAGTCACCATCTGCAGTGATTTTGGAGCCCCCAAAAATAAAGTCTGACACTGTTTCCACTGTTTCCCCATCTATTTCCCATGAAGTGATGGGACCAGATGCCATGATCTTCGTTTTCTGAATGTTGAGCTTTAAGCCAACTTTTTCACTCTCCTCTTTCACTTTCATCAAGAGGCTTTTTAGCTCCTCTTCACTTTCTGCCATAAGGGTGGTGTCATCTGCATATCTGAGGTTATTGACATTTCTCCCGGCAATCTTGATTCCAGCTTGTGTTTCTTCCAGTCCAGCGTTTCTCATGATGTACTCTGCATAGAAGTTAAATAAGCAGGGTGACAATATACAGCCTTGACGTACTCCTTTTCCTATTTGGAACCAGTCTGTTGTTCCATGTTCAGTTCTAACTGTTGCTTCCTGACCTGCATACAGATTTCTCAAGAGGCAGGTTAGGTGGTCTGGTATTCCCATCTCTTTCAGAATTTTCCACAGTTTATTGTGATCCACACAGTCAAAGGCTTTGGCATAGTCAATAAAGCAGAAATAGATGTTTTTCTGGAACTCTCTTGCTTTTTCCATGATCCAGCGGATGTTGGCAATTTGATCTCTGGTTCCTCTGCCTTTTCTAAAACCAGCTTGAACATCAGGGAGTTCACGGTTCACGTATTGCTGAAGCCTGGCTTGGAGAATTTTGAGCATTACTTTACTAGCATGTGAGATGAGTGCAATTGTGCGGTAGTTTGAGCATTCTTTGGCATTGCCTTTCTTTGGGATTGGAATGAAAACTGACCTTTTCCAGTCCTGTCGCCACTGCTGAGTTTTCCAAATTTGCTGGCATATTGAGTGCAGCACTTTCACAGCATCATCTTTCAGGATTTGAAACAGCTCAACTGGAATTCCATCACCTCCACTAGCTTTGTTCGTAGTGATGCTTTCTAAGGCCCACTTGACTTCACATTCCAAGATGTCTGGCTCTAGATTAGTGATCACATCATCATGATTATCTGGGTCATGAAGATCTTTTTTGTACAGTTCTTCCGTGTATTCTTGCCACCTCTTCTTAATATCTTCTGCTTCTGTTAGGTCCATACCATTTCTGTCCTTTATCGAGCCCATCTTTGCATGAAATGTTCCCTTGGTATCTCTAATTTTCTTGAAGAGATCTCTAGTCTTTCCCATTCTGTTCTTTTCCTCTATTTCTTTGCATTGATCGCTGAAGAAGGCTTTCTTATCTCTTCTTGCTATTCTTTGGAACTCTGCATTCAGATGCTTATATCTTTCCTTTTCTCCTTTGCTTTTCGCCTCTCATCTTTTCACAGCTATTTGTAAGGCCTCCCCAGACAGCCATTTTGCTTTTTTGCATTTCTTTTCCATGAGGATGGTCTTGATCCCTGTCTCCTGTACAATGTCACGAACCTCCGTCCATAGTTCATCAGGCACTCTATCTATCAGATCTAGGCCCTTAAATCTATTTCTCACTTCCACTGTATAATCATAAGGGATTTGATTTAGGTCATACCTGAATGGTCTAGCGGTTTTCCCTACTTTCTTCAATTTAAGTCTGAATTTGGTAATAAGGAGTTCATGATCTGAGCCACAGTCAGCTCCTGGTCTTGTTTTTGTTGACTGTATAGAGCTTCTCCATCTTTGGCTGCATAGAATATAATCAATCTGATTTCGGTGTTGACCATCTGGTGATGTCCATGTGTAGAGTCTTCTCTTGTGTTGTTGGAAGAGGGTGTTTGCTATGACCAGTGCATTTTCTTGGCAAAACTCTATTAGTCTTTGCCCTGCTTCATTCCGCATTCCAAGGCCAAATTTGCCTGTTACTCCAGGTGTTTCTTGACTTCCTACTTTAGCATTCCAGTCCCCTATAATGAAAAGGACATCTTTTTTGGGTGTTAGTTCTAAAAGGTCTTGTAGGTCTTCATAAAACCGTTCAACTTCAGCTTCTTCAGCATTACTGGTTGGGGCATAGACTTGGATAACTGTGATATTGAATGGTTTGCCTTGGAAACGAACAGAGATCATTCTGTCGTTTTTGAGATTGCATCCAAGTACTGCATTTCGGACTCTTTTGTTGACCATGATGGCTACTCCATTTCTTCTGAGGGATTCCTGCCCGCAGTAGTAGATATAATGGTCATCTGAGTTAAATTCACCCATTCCAGTCCATTTTAGTTCGCTGATTCCTAGAATGTCGACGTTCACCCTTGCCATCTCTTGTTTGACCACTTCCAATTTGCCTTGATTCATGGACCTGACATTCCAGGTTCCTATGCAATATTGCTCTTTACAGCATCGGATTTTGCTTCTATCACCAGTGACTTGCACAACTGGGTATTGTTTTTGCTTTGGCTCCATCCCTTCATTCTTTTTGGAGTTATTTCTCCACTGATCTCTAGTAGCATATTGGGCACCTAATGACCTGGGGAGTTTCTCTTTTGGTAGCCTATCATTTTGGCTTTTCATACTGTTCATGGGGTTCTCAAGGCAAGAATACTGAAGTGGCTTGCCATTCCCTTCTCCAGTGGACCAGGTTCTGTCAGCCCTCTCCACCGTGACCCGCCTGTCTTGGGTTGCCCCACAGGCATGGCTTGGTTTCACTGAGTTAGACAAGGTTGTGGTCCTAGTCTGATTAGATTGACTAGTTTTCTGTGATTATGGTTTCAGTGTGTCTGCCCTCTGATGCCCTCTTGCAACACCTACTATCTTACTTGACTTTCTCTTACCTTGGGTGTGGGGTATCTCTTTACGGCTGCTCTGGCAAATCACAGCTACTGCTCAGATAATTTAGAGAGGACCAAAGAGCTGTGATAAGGAAAGAAGACCAAACAAACTTACGTCGGGTTCCAGAGTCACACACCGCTGAAACGCCCTCGCTGAGCCTCCGTAGTCTTCCAAGGCCAGATAGGCACAGCCCAGAGAAAACCACACCCCGAGCTGCAAGACCAAAAGACAAAGCCATTCAAACACATAGAAACGTTTATAGAATTAATCTGAAAATCCCTTAGGATGCTACCAACAAACACACTACACTAGTAGTGTACAGCGCTGTATCATAAAGATTGCCTTACACTGTGTCTTAAACCAGAAAACTTAGCTATGGAGATGATATTTTTCCATATAATTTTCAAAACTATAATTCAAAAACGAAAGCATGTGCAACACTGCACATCTTTAACAGAAACACCCATTTGTTTTAACTGACTCCATGAACACAATGGAGAGCTCTGTTGATAAGCCCCGATATGATAAATTAACTTTACATTTTTACTGAACATCAATGTAACTATGTAAGAAGTATACAAAGCATCAGCAGATGCTTTACAACTGAAGAATGTATTACAAACTTGAGAGGAAAAAGTTTTGCTTCCATCTTCAAGTTGGACCATAAGTATACTTTTGCTATTTAACCAAGAGCCAAACTGCCCTGGCGTGTACCAGCCTAGGCATGCCTGAAAAAATTTAGAAAAAGTAGGCTCAGAATCTGGATTACCGAAGAGTCATTTACAGTGGAAAGCCTGATTTAAGTCAGTAAGACTTGTAAATTTAGAGATGTAGAAAACAGATAACCATGAGGGATGGGATGGGGAGGGAAGTAAGAGGGGGGTTCAAACTGGGGGAAACATGTACACCTATGGCTAATTCATGTCAATGTATGGCAAAAAACACTACAATATTGTAATTAACCTCCAATTTTAAAAATATATTAATTAAAAAAACAGGTAAGTAGGAAGTGGCTATTGAGAATTACAAAAGAATTCTTTACATCACAGGGTTTCCTTAAAATTCAATAGCCTCTATCAAAAGGAAGATAAAACTGATAAAAATTCAATGAAATTAGTCAGAAATGCAGCTATTACAACTCTGCTTTCCTTTCAGATACAGTCAGTAAGGCCAACGGTAGAATGAATTCTGCGTTCTTACTTTCTCTGACTTCTAGTATGAGGGCAGTGAGCCAGCAGACAGACTTGGTTGAACACCGCAGGGTGGGAAAGGAAATGAGCTGCTCTGTTATCCGTCCACGGCCTTCCACAGAGGCGGACAGGAGGCTGCCCCTACCCTCCCCCAATTCATACAAAACTTGTTCCATATGGCTAGTTGAGGCCTGAAAGTTCTTTAAGCAGATAAAGATTTTTAGCCAATAATTAGAGATAAGGCTTAGAAAGCAAACATCCCTGGGCAATTTAACACTTTGTCTTGAATTCACACGAGGCTATAAATAACTGCTATCAGCATCCTTTAAGAGAACAAATTTTGTTAGAAGCATAGGTAATGGCTGAAAACAGGGTGGCTGTGTGTCTGGGGGTCAGTGGGGGATGCAGAGGTTGAAATTAAGTTAGAAGTTCCCTTTTCTGAATCAAGGGACTCCAGCAACTTAAAAAACTAGCTCATTACACTTCTCTTTTGTCTGGTTATTTAAAGAATCAAATGAAAAGAGTTCCAAGGCATTAAACCACATTCACTGAAAGTGACTCACTCTGAGAGGGCCTGAAGTCTGATGCTAATGTATAAAACAAGCTCACTTCCAATCTAGTCAAAAGTTTCAAAACCTGTGTATTACAATTCCTCATTTATGAGGTGCACTTCTTTTCCATTTAGCATCTCTGAATGCTAACAGCCAATAGCTGATCAGACTTTTACAGTGCGTGTGTGTGTTCTCAGTCGCTCAGTTGTGTCCAACTCTTTGTGGCCCCATGGACTGTAGCCTGCCAGGCTCCTCTGTTCATGGAATTTTTCAGGCAAGAATACTGGAGTGGGTTGCCATTTCCTCCTTCAGGGAGTCTTCCCAACCAGGGACCAAACCCCCTTCTCTTGTATCTCCTGTATTGGCAGGTAGACTTTTTTACCACTGCGCCACCTAGGAAGTCAGCATTTAATTTTCTATACAAGGTGGCACTTAAAATACACTGCCTCTTACAAGTGACAGCATGTTATACCCTCAAAGAATCATGGCAGCAAGTTTACTTGGAATGAGGAATTATCTCATCCTGCGATCAAATCAAGAAAAATGAGAAGTGCCCACAAAGTTCTCAAAATGCATATGCCCTGCTTGCTTCCTGCATCAGCAAAGAACAAACTGACAACAGAACTATTTCATGTGTCATAGAAAACAGTGAGTATAAATTCAAATGAAAATAAAAATTGAAAATTTATTTTTCAATCCACCCCAAAAGACAAAGATTATATAAATGTCTGAAATTAGCAACTATCTTACAGCTCCAACATAAGCTGGTGATGAGATTACTATGTAAGTTTTTTAAAACAACTCAATGCTTTATAACTAATGTCTTAACACCAAAGTAAGTTTAATGAAAATCAAGCAGATAACAATTTAATATATAGCATTTTGATTCCCTTTTCTTTTTACTCTTGATCATTTGTGTAACTGCTTTAATAATTTGCATCTAAAAAAATTCTAGGATCATTAAATGCTAGGTTTTCATCTACTAATGACAAATAATTAAGATGGGAGATGACTTCTGTATATACCGTATTTTTTGAATCATGAAATGGCTTAAAAAAACCTTTGGATCTTCTAATTGCTTCTAAGTGACCCACTAAACTATCAAAAATCCATTTATATCTTGCATCTCAATCGAGGTCCTTGGATTCTGGGGGACTAAGGAGAATATTTGGTGCCTCTTTTACTTTTTTTATTTTTAACTCTTACTTAACCTATATTACCCTGGTTGACATCCTGATTTAGGATGGTCATGCTCTTAGGAAGAGAATATCATAAAAGAAAAAAACTCAAAAGAAGCTTAAAAAATTAAAACTCACATGAATCCCCAAGTTAACATTGTATATGGTTGTGTACAAAAGGTCTCCATCTCCTAGTCTCCAACTCCTATGCTATCAGATAGAAATGTAATGCTAGCCTCATTATATTTTCTAGCAGTTGCATTTTAAAAGTAAAAAGAAATGAGTGAAATTAATTTTAACAACATTTTACTTAGCTCTACATATCTAAAATATTATCACTTATACATGTTATTAATATACAAGATCAGTGAGATATTTTATATTTACTTTATTCATCTGAAGTCTTTGAAACCTGGTGTGTGTCCTAGGAGATTTCAGTTTGGACTAGCCACACTTCAAATGCTCAACTGCCACATGAGGCTGGTGGCTACCATACTGAGCAGCACAACTCTACACTATTTCTCTACAACAGTGACGCAGACCCTAACATACCTGCATCCTTTTCTTTGGTTTCCATTAAAAAAAACCTGGCTCCTCTGGTTAAGACCCACTCTTGGGCTCCTCTTTTGGGCCCCTCATACACCACAGTCATTCCTGTTCCTCTCCACACAATAGCAACCAGAATAACTAGCATTTAATGTGCACCTAGAGCCAGCTTAAGACTAAATATTAAAAAAACTAAGATCATGGCATCCAGATGGCATGGCAAATAGAAAGAGAAAAGATGGAAGTAGCGACAGATTTCCTCTTCTTGGGCTCCAAAATCACTACAGACTGTGACTGAAGCCATGAAATCATAAGACGATTGTTTCTTGGCAGGAAAGCGATGACAAGCCTAGACAGTGTGTTAAAAACCAGAGACATTACTCTGCTGACAAAGGTCTGTATAGTCAAGGCTATGGTCTTCCCAGTAGTCATGTACAGTTGTAACAGATGGACCATAAAGAAGGCAGAATGCCAAAGAACTGATGCCTTCGAACTGTGGTGCTGGAGAAGATCCCTGGACAGCAAGAAGATCCAACCAGTCAATCTTAAGAGAGATCAACCCTGAATATTCACTGGAGGGACTAATGTTTAAGCTCCAGTATTTTGGTCATCTGATGCGAACAGACTCATTGGAAAAGTCCTTGATGGTGGGAAATATCGAGTGCAGAAGGAGAAGGCGGCGTCAGAGGATGAGATGGTTGGATGGCATCACCAACTCAATGGACTTGAGTTTGAGCAAACTCCAGGATATGGTAAGCAATAGGGAGGCCTGGCATGCTGTAGTCCATGGGGTCACAAAGAGCTAGATGTGACTAGGCGACTGAACAACAATGATGAACACCTACTATGTAGCCAAGCACTGATACTATGCGCCTTCCACACATCACCTCGTCTATTCCTCACAAATGGCCTTGCAAGGCAGTAAAGAGAACCCTCAATGGAGAGATGAACACAGCCCAGAGTCAGTCAGCGATGAATGAGAGATCTGAGGTCCAGTCAGCGTGATTCCAGAGGCCGCGTCATCTCCACATGACCACGCTGCCTCCCTCTACGCTGTTCTGCCCACACGCAGCCATGGTTCACAGCAATGCCCTTCTTGTCAGCAGCAAAGGGAGTGGAGGAAAGGAAACAGTTCACTTAACACATGCTGGGAAGACCCAGGAGACCAAGTTTTTAAGAACTGGGGCATTATCTACCTCTCCCTCAGAAAGTTCTCCTGATAGGCAAATGGATAAAGATGAAGCAGAAGAATGGATGGAGGAAAGAAGTGAAAGGCAAACCTCTCACCAAGGGACTGGGTAAGAATGGAGAAAGATAGTAACCATCATGGAGGCTCTGGTGGTGACTGCTGTGACGCTCATTTCCAGGGTGGACTGTGAAGGCAGGCAAGCTCTAGGCAGGCCTTTTAGAAGTTGATGGTCCAGTTTTCTCCTTGGAAGAAGCCAATACAGAGACACAAAAGCAGACTATTTTGAATATGACATACATACTTGAAGAATGGGTTTTAAATTATTTTTTAAATAATTAACCAAAAGCAGGAATGGTTGAAAACATGATCTCCCTTTGAACTTCCCTCAAAAGCCCCCGAGAGAAACAGGAATAGAGGGAAAGATAGATTGACTGGGGTTCAAGAGGTTCTAAAGAACTGAATGACCTTGGCCATGTCACTTAACCTCTGAGTCTCACTTCCCCAATTGTTAAATGGGTGGGGGTGGGGGGATTAAGCAAAAATTCCGAGGCTCCTTCAGATCCCAGATTCTGAAAACTCAGAGACCACAGGGTTCAAAGGTACATGACTGCCATCTAATGGCAAAACAAATACACTGATGATGCAAATAGAATCAGCAGGTTTGGCTTAGAAATCAATTAAAAAGAGGCCACAAGAAAAATGAAGTCTGAAAAAGAAGTGATTTGCCTGAAGTCACACAATGGTTCCTGGTTCCTGCTGTGCAATACTTGTGGTGAAGAGAGTGACTGTATGCTAAGTTGCTTCAGTCGAGCCTGACTCTCCGTGGACCACAGCCTGCCATGTTCCTCCATCCATGGGATTCTCCAGGCAAGAATACTGGTGTGGGTTGCCATGCCCTCCTCCAGGGGATCTGCCCGGTCCATGGATCCAACCGCTGCTTTTCTATGTCTCCTGCACTGGCAGATGAGTTCTGCATCACCAGGGCCACCTGGAAAGCCCAGCAATGCTTATTCAACATCAATAACTGAAAGAGAATCAAGTCTGTTCCCCTGAGAACTAACAGAGACCAAGCACCCCTGGACAACAGGCACAGATTGCTCTTAGAATTAGGAAGTTCATTTTTACAAGGTTACCTAAAGCACATATACAATAGAAGCCGTATGCCTATATGATCTCACAAATTACTTTCTTCACTTATGAGCCTACTACTCAAATTTCCTTCCTCCTCAAGGTTTCTGCAGAACAAATGAATAATCAGTAGCTTCACCTATTTTACTAGTTTTCCTTATGCACTGACTGGATTTTTCTGACATTCTGTATAATAAAGTGCAACATGTTATAACTGAATCCTGATGCCAAACAACACTCTCCATTCGCTCTATTCTGCATCGCTGACTCATTCCCATGACCCCAAATGCAGATAAGTGGTTGAATGTGACTTCATTAAACAGGAAATGACCCAAGCCAAACTCAAAAGAGATATCAATATTGTCTGGTAGTAGCTTTTCCTAAAATAATGTTTAGTGCTCATATTTTTAAAAGCTGTGCACCACCAACCAATTCTTTCATAACCAAATTTCTCATTTACTATTAAATACTAAGTTCTCCTCCCTGCTGCTGCTATTGTTGCTAAGTCGCTTCAGTTGTGTCTGACTCTGTGTGACCCCAGAGACGGCAGCCCACCAGGCTCCCCCATCCCTGGGATTCTCCAGGCAAGAACACTGGAGTGGGTTGCCATTTCCTTCTCCAATGCATGAAAGTGAAAAGTGAAAGTGAAGTCACTCAGTCGTCTCCGACCCTCAGCGACCCCATGGACTGCAGCCTACCAGACTCCTCTGTCCATGGATTTTCCAGGCAAGAGTACTGGAGTGGGGTGCCATTGCCTTCTCCCTCTCCTCCCTAAGGAAACACAAATCTTAACCCGCCAGCTTTGTCAGTTTCTCTCTCTCTCAAAGGTTTCCTCTATGTCAGTGTCTTCTTTTAAACTACAGAAGCAGCACTTTTTTCTTTCACTAGAAAGGGTATTGGACTTCCCTGGTGACTCAGATGGTAAAGCGTCTGCCTACAATGCAGGAAACCTAGGTTCAATCGCTGGGTCGGGAAGATCTGGAGAAGGAAATGGCAACCCACTCCAGTATTCTTGTCTCGAGAATCCCATGGACGGAGAAGCCTGGTAGGCTACAGTCCATGGGGTCGCAAAGAGTCGGACACGACTGAGCTACTTCACTTTCAGAAAGGGCATTAATTCTTAGTGTCTCCCTCTTATTCCCATCCTAGACTGGGTTACCACTGAGTCTTCTACTCACCTACTCTTTCCAGTTCACAGCGTGAGTAACATGGGTGTTTACGTATCACCTGTATGGGCTCTCCTGTGAGACACAGTTTTCTATTTTTAGGCTAAAGAAAATGAGGTTACAATGATTTTCCACCACACTACTAGCACGCTGCAATGGTCAGGATCTAAAACGTCATTGAGAACTTAGTATGGACCAGGAAATATGCTCGACACTTTATATATATTGGCTCTAATTTTCCAATTAGATCAAACTGACGTAGGGATTACATCTCCACTTTACAAACAAGAAAACTGAAGCTCAAAAAGATGAAGTGATTCACCTAGAGATGACTAGGATCCGGAATCAGGTCAACGGCAACGGAACCCTTCCCTCTACCCCTTGGTTCCAGCTACGGCCCAGATGTTATCTCAGTGCTCATATTTCTTGGCAGGTAGGCAAGTGAGACCTTAAGAGTTTCCTTTTTTATTGCTTACCAAAATGAGAAAGGAAGGACAAAAAGGAAATAATCTCTTTTCTCTACATATTATTTGCATATGTTCATTCTGTCTTCTCCACTGGAATGTAAGCTCCAGTCTCCTTGGAACTCCCCACCACAATAACACAAGTACACAACAGAAACTCTGTACTCCACTGCAAATACATTTTCTTCTTTCAAAAACTGACATGAAAGAGAAAGTTAACCCCCGCAAATCGTGGAAGAACACAAGTTCTCAGGATAATTAACAATTCTATCAGCGCATCATAAAAGTCTGGTCTTAGTCTTACACATAGCACGGGCTGGGAAGGGCTGCCGTGGTCCCTTGAAAATTCCCTGGTCTCACAGAGACTCACCAGCTCTCATGTGCTGGACTATCCCATACACCAAAGTTACAACTTCACTGTGCTCTTGATGAAAGCCCCGATAGTTATGAATTAAAGGAAGAAAAACATTCAAACTGCACAGTCTTGTATTCAAAGCTTTCCATAACTTCTAACTTGACCTCAGCCAAATCCACCATTCCTTCCTAATAGAAGACAACATCCTTCAGAGGCAAAACAGCAGAGA
Organism: Neotragus pygmaeus; assembly: GCA_006410875.1. Lineage (NCBI taxonomy): Eukaryota > Metazoa > Chordata > Mammalia > Artiodactyla > Bovidae > Neotragus > Neotragus pygmaeus. The sequence goes on along the minus strand of SJYV01028985.1, from coordinate 775,398 downwards.
AGTTAAAAGTAAGTGCTGCAACACCAGAAAGCCCAGGTTCAAATCCCAGTTCCATTCCTCACATAAACTGTGGGATTTGGTATAAACTAATTAAGCCTCTATTTCCTAACTTGTTAAATGAGGGTAAAAACAGTTAAGTACCTCAGGGACTAGGCTGAGGACTAACAATATATGCAAAATGCTTAGAACAGTACCTGGCACCCAGTAAATACTCAATGTTAGCTGCTAGCATTACTATTATAACTGAATCTAAACATAAATAGTCAAAACCTACAGTTACCAAGAAACCTTTGCTACATGTTTGGTTTTTGCATCTGCTAGTCTCCTTTCCTGAAACAAAATTTCCTAATGTTTGCCTCCTATCTAAATCCCAACTGTTTCTCCTAGTTCATATCTTACAATGATTTAGAAAGAGTTCATTTCCACTTACATTCTAGCTTGCACTATAGAAGATGCTTAATGAATAGAAATTGCTATTATAATGTTAATGCTCTCATCTTCTTTCTCATCTCACTTGAAACACTATTGTTTCCAGAGCTAACACATTCATCTCTTCTCATTCCACTCTTCTCTAGAATGACATTTCCTAGTTGTCATCCCCTCTTTCTTGATAACATTCAATTTCTCTTTCATTCACTGGATTCAACTCCATAAGTGAAAAGTGTTAGTTGCTCAGTCATGTCCAACTCTGTGACCCAGTGACTGTAGTCCACCAGGCTCCTCTGTCCATGAAATTCTCCAGGCAAGAACACAGGAGTGGGAAGCCATTCCCTTCTCCAGGGGATCTTCCTGAACCCAGGTCTGCTGCACTGCAGGGAGATTCTTTACTGTCTGAGCCACCAGGGAAGCCCTTCAACCTCTAAAACGTCTTCAGTATCCTGAAAAGTTTTACTTGATTCTGCTGCCCCTTGGTACAACACTCTCCATTTTGACTCTCACTTCCTTGACATGCTCCTAAAAGAACAGTCTATAGATGTTATGTCAATTTCCTCATCCTCACTCTTTAACCTCCTGAAGCTGGTATTGAAGATCAATAGTTAGTTCCAAATCCAATGAACTCTTCTTAGCTCTCTTCAGACTTTATCACTCCAGGTGACATTTCTCACTGACATTTGTTTTCCTTTAGTTTCCATGAATTTCTTCTTTGAGGTTCGTTCTCTCCCTCTGATCAAGACTCTGGTGTACTTTGCGTGAATCCTATTTCACAGATGCTATTTCCTCTCCCTTCCTCCAACCCCTGGAGATGTCCAAAGTTCACGATTTTGCCTGAGGTTCTCTTCCAACACAGTTTCTATAAAGAATTCATTCACTTGCATGGATCTGCCTCCCTGCCACAGAAAACCCAACCACAAGCCCAGCTCAGCCTCACTCCTAGGCTTCAGGCTTTTATGCCCAGTGGACTGTGGGCCATCTCTACTCAAGACACAGCAACATCTCTTCAGTTTGACACTCAAAATCACAACAGTATTCCCTATTTTCCCTTTCTTTTATATCCTCTGTGTCTATCAATAAGAACATTTCCTTCTTCATTAAACAATTGAGAAAACTGGCATGTTCTCAGATTCCAAACTCTCCTTCAGTCCTGCCAACCCAAGGAATAAATCCCAGAAAATTTTCCTTTATAAACAGCTTCAAACTGTTCTGTCTTTCCGTGTGTGAGTGTGAGTGTGTCTGTGTGCGCGCGCGTGCGCGCGCACACACTCAGTCAGGTCCAACTTTTTGTAACCCCATGGATGTAAACTCCTCTGTCCATGGAAATTTCCAGGCAAGTATACTGGAGTGAGTTGCCATTTTCCACTCCAGGAGATCTTCCTGACCCAGGGGTTGAATCCATGTCTCTTGAGTCTCCTGCATTGGCAGGTGGATTCTTTACCACTGTACTACCCGGGAAGCCCTATCTTTCCATCCTTATTGCTAAAGCCACTGATTGCTTATCCACGACATTCATCCTTTATTTAAACTTCCTAGAGTATCACTTTTGTCATATCACTCTTTTATTCAAAACCACAACAGACCTCGACATCTATATGGTTAGTTAATTCTGAAGAAGGATCCTTAACGTCCTCCACAAACTCCTTCTGTCCATATCATTTCCCAGAGGAAACCCTGCTCTCTGCTGATAGACTGACACAGTCTAATTCATTCCCACATCCATTTCTGGTTCACAGCAGGATCTCAATAATGTTAGTTAGGGAACCACATTCAAACTGCAACATTTCTGAAAGTGAAACAAGGCACTAAAAAATCATTAAAATTATATGACCTCAAAAATACCTTATTTACTGACCAACAAATTAGTTTTACTGTATCAGAGGATACAAACTCAAAACTGAAATTATTTATTGAAAAATGTATTGAAGTAAAAAATTTAAAATGTTGATTATCTGAACATTTAAAAATAACAAAAGGATTCTTCCCTGTTGGTCCAATGGCTTGGATGCTGCACTCCCCATGCAGGGGGCCTGGGTTCAATCTCTGATAAGGGAATGAGATCCCATATGCTGCAGGTAAGAATTTGCATGCTACAACTAAACATGCTGCAAGGAAGATCTAAGATCCCATGTGCCACAATTAAGACCCAGCACAGCAAGCTAAATAAATTTTAAAATGCAGTAACTAAAAACTGGTCATAATTTATTAAGTGTCTGACTAAGGCTGAGAAGGTGATAGACACCTCCCTGTGCAGACATCATGGATATGTTCAAATAATGTGTGTGTGTGTGTGTGTGTGTAAATGACAAGTTTTTATTTCCATTGGTAGAAGCTTGTTTGATCATATTATGCCCATCACTACAATCTTCTCCCAGTATATTTCTGCTCCATTGGTTTTCTTATTTCAGAAAGAGCATTACTTTTAACATCCTGCCATGATCCACCAAAATTTGTATCCTTATTATTACCCTGTAAGTACTTCAATCTTCGATGTTTAACATTTTAACTGAGTTTACAATAGCATTCAGAATAACGTCAGATGTTTCACCTTTGATATGGCACATTACCAAAAATTTTATGTTGAATCCACTAACCAGGTGAAAAAAATGAATAGTGAGAATGAAATTAATGAGTTTTCTATTTGAAGCATCTGATGTCACTGATATAAAACTGGCACAATCAACTGTTAATGAACTACTGCTAAAAGAGCTAGCACATTAACAGCTATGATCTCACTTCATACATACATGAGAATATTTGGTATCAACTAATTTTCTAAACTAATGTTGCTCATTTTCATTTGTACTAGATAAAAAGTCCAGTCTCACAGAATAACATGAAAATGCACCTCCTACAGCTGTGTATTAAACTGTCATCTTTGAACATGCTTCCTATTAAAACAACAACAACAAAAACTACTTTTTTCCCCCCCACTGCCTGCACCGTGGGGCTTGCCGGATCTTAGTTCCCTGACCAAGGACTGCGCCCCGGCAGTGGAACTATGGAGTCCTGGAATTCCTGAAAAAACTAACTTTTGACATAAATGCTAATGCTTCTTCAGAAGACGTGAGTTTTTGGTTTTCATGTGATTAGTGAAATGATTACAGCCCCTGAGGTGAAATGTAGTTATATCAACTACATTTTGTGCAAGTAACATATTCATTTCCTCTCTTGACAAGTAAAAATTAAGTTCTTAATTATTCTCTAAAAACACATGTTTAAAATTTGTTTGCTTTTTGGAGATGATTGCTGCCAAAAGGGTTTATTATAAACTATATAAAAAGTTACCAAGCTATATAATATGGAAATAGTGGTACATTTAGACCATACAGTAAGTGACCAAACCCTTGTGTCTAGAGAATTCAGACTATTCTTCACGCGCTTTTATTTCTGGCAGGACTGCTCTGCCTCCACTCCCTATACATCTATCCAGCCTACAATTCCCCACATTTCCCACTAATCCTGCCAACCGGTAGCCAGGCAACCTCATGCAGCTCACAGGCCGCAACTTGGCACAAACGTCTGATGTACAACAAGGAGCTTACAGAGACACTGCCTCCAACATTTCTCCTATCACCACCCAAGACCCAAGCAGTCGGTGATCCTCAGCCTCTCACAGCAAGCATAGTCAGTGTTATCAGCAAGCCTCCTGCACAATGTCCTTGAAAGGGTGAGAGTCGTTAAGCTGCATCTGGAAAGGGTTGGGGAAAAAAGAGACAGGCACCTACTGGCCATCTTTCAGGTTTTTGTACATCGTAAAGAGGGAGCTCCATCTACCACATATCTTAAACACCATAGCAGAGGAGGCTATGGGAGAAGATGGAAGCACAAAGTGGATGTCTATGAAAAGCCATTCCAGTTTCCTATAGTGGAACTGTTAAGAACAGCACTCCATTGTTTCTGTAAATCTTTATGGGGAGGGGCAGCACTGTGCAACAAGTGGGAGCTTGGCTCTCCTATCAGGGTAGAACCCACTTTACCCTGGAGTGGAAATGCAGTCTTAACCACAAGACCACGAGGGAAGCCGCCCTCACCCCAAGCACTTCATTTAAACATTTAAAAAATTTAGGTCAAACTAGATGGGCTATCAGGAAAACAGGCAGAATGGGATAGCCATGGATGCTGAGTTAACTCTCAAATCCTCACCTTTCTTCACGCTTTTCTCCTATTGTCAAGCCAGTTCCCTCCTGGCAGGTCTACTGACTTTGCATCAATTGGTGAAAATCTAACCTAACTTCTGTTCCATCAGAGACCCCTCACCTCCTCTCTATGGCTACAGTCCTTCTGTCTACACAAGTGTCTTTGCGTATATATATATATATCTGTGTGTGTGTGTGTGTATATCATATAACCTTACAAAAAGGACTAGTTAATTGAGGAAGAAAGTTTAAAAATTTTTAAAGGGGAGTGGGGAAAACTGACAAGATTAAAGGAATGAAGTATGAGTCTTGAGGGAGGGAGTGTTGAAGAAGTGACAGGAAGTCACATTCTCCTTTTTCAGGGCTACACAGACTAGCTTGATATCTGAGCAATTTCTTTATGTTTACTTTTTGTTTCAAAGTAAGGAGCAATGAGAATAGTAACTACCTAAGAGGAGACCTAAGGATGTATGCTTTAATTCTGATCCTGAGTCTATAAAATCCTGCTTGGGAGGTTTGGTGACCACTGGATCACTTCCTCCCACTTTCTTCAGATTCTAACAGCCCACAATTCCCAGAAGTCTAAGGCCGAATTTTAGAGGTTTCAGAAGTTATTTGGGAAAATGGAATAGAGAGGTGTTAAGTGAATGACAGTGAGCAATCTCAAAAGCACAAGTGCAAATGGAACATATACCTTCTGGTTCTCAAACAAATGCACCACAAATTCACTGAGTTTCGCAGACCCTGATATAAAACCAAACACTCCTATTTTTACACCAATTTGGCTTCAGGAATCCATTAAAATACACAAAAGCCATTCAATTATCACTCTCATTTTGCCTGAGTTTTGTTATTAAACCTATTTCCTGGATATGTCTGAAAGGGTGAGATAGAATTTTTTAATTCTGTTTTTGTATTTTCTCTCATTCCAGGACTTTAAGGAGACAATAGCATATAAGAGCTCTCCTTCTGCAAAGACAGTTCAAACTTGCATCACAAGTTATATCTATGGCCCTCAAGCTTGCATCCTGTAGTAGTTATGTACAACTGCAGCATCAACATGCCTGCATGTTTTGGCATGGCTTACAGACTGCCTGAATTGGATCCATATGACAAACTGTAAGATACCCTCACATAATATCTGTTTGTACTGAGATTCTGCTTGGAGCTTGCCTTGCTAAGTAATTAATTTAAAATTATACAATAAAACCATCAAGCCCTGTCAAGTCCTCCTTTGCAAATTCCCTTACTTCATCCCTTCTTTCTGACTGCCCCTCCCAAACTGATAACTGTCTTTCTAGACCATCATTACAGTCTCCTAAGCCTGCCCTCACCCAGGATCTCCTGTGGCCAGTGTGGCCAAAACAATATTCCAAAATTACCTCCACGCACCCACATTCCTTCATTCGAAACAAAGCCAAACACAAATCAAACCTTCAATGGCTCCCTATTTGCCAAATAAAATCCAGAGTTTAGCCTCACATTTAAGACTTTCTGTAATCTGGCTCCAGTCTAGCTTTCCTACTGGAACTGTCCTATAACCTTTCACTCAAAAAAATAAGCCTATTCACTAATATTCTGTTCCCCCAACACACACACACACAACCCCCTGCACCCCGACACAGGCACACACGCACATCTCTTTCTGTTTCTGGGGCTGGGCTCATACTGTTCATCGCCTGGAAGACCCTTATCACTGCCCTTTCCTTTGGCTTATTCAAATATTGTGTGTCCTTCAAAGTCAAAGTCACCATCCTCCGCTGTCTACCAAAGGCTGAAATGGTCTCATTAGACTCTATAAAACTTGCACCTCACAAATGACTCTGGGCTTTTCTGTGACTCCTTGTACTGTTGGCTAGCTTTGTCCATGTCCATTTCACTAGACTGTAGCCGTCTTGGTACAAATCAGACCACGTGGTGATCTGCTGCTACTGCCTCCTCCTCTGATTCAGCGCCATGTGTACAGCGGACAGCGAATGTGTACTTGATTGAATAACGGGTTGGAGACATTATTTACTCACTCATTCAGTAATTATTTATTAAAGACCCAGTATGTGCTAGGCACGGTTAGAAGCACTAGGAACATAAAAATGAAAAACAGATAAAAATTTCTGCCTTTGTGGAATTTATATTGCAATGGAGGAAGAATAGAATTTTTTAAAAAGTAAGCTGTATATAATACTAGAAGGTGCTAAGTGCTGTGGGGAAAAATAAAGCAGGCAAGGAGAAGGAACGTAAGGAAGGGTGGAAGGTGGCAGTGAGATTTTAAGTAGAATAAACATGGAAGGCCTCTGTGGGAAAGGGACACCGGACCCAGATATGAATGAGGTAATGGAGCAAGGTATGCAGATGTCTATCTGTAAGGAGAACATTCCAGGCAGAAGAACAAGTACTAAACTGCAGAGGCAGAAATGTGCCTGGAATGTTCAGGGAAGAACAAAGAGGCCAATGTTGGGTGAGTGAAGTGGGGAATGGGAGGAGGACTGTAAAGATGCAACAGGAGCTCGGCGTGGAAAAGCCTCGAGAGCCAGTCAGGGACTTTGGCTATTACCACAGGCGATGGAACACAGGAATGACATGTCGAACTCAAATTCGAAAGGATCAACTCCGATGTTTACTGAATACAGGCAGATGGTAATAAGACAGAGGGCTTCCCTGGTGGCTCAGACAGTAAAGAATCTGCCTGCAATGCGGGAGAGCCAGGTTCAATCCCTGGGTGGGGAAGAGCCCCTAGAGAAGGAAATGGCTATCCACTCCAGTAATTCTGTCTGGAGAATTCCATGGACAGAGGAGCCTGGCAAGCTATGCAGTCCATGCGGTCACAAAAGGCTGGACATGACTGAGCAACTAAGACAGAGGCAAGAAGGCCAGTAAGGAGGTAGCATATTAACTAGGTGAGAGGCAATGGGGATTTGACCGGAATGGTGGCAGGAAGCAAGACGTTGTCTGATCCTGCAAATACTTGAGGATTTACTGATGGATCAGATGAGAGTATGAGGGGAAGAGAAATCAAGGATGACTCCAAAACCAAGTCAGTTCAGTTCAGTTGCTCAGTCATGTCCGACTCTTTGTGACCCCATTAACCGCAAAACTCCAGGCTTCCCTGTCCATTACGAACTCCTGGAGTTTGCCCAAATTCATGTCCACTGAGTCAGTGATGCCATTTAACCAACTCATCTTCTGTTGTCCCCTTCTCCTCTTGCCTTCAATCTTTCCAAACATCAGGGTCTTTGCAAATGACTCAGCTCTTCGCATCAGTTGGCCAAAACATTGGAATTTCAGCTTCAACATCAGTCCTTCCAATGAATACCCAGGACTGATTTCCTTTAGGATGGACTGGTTGGATCTCCTTGCAGTCCAAGGGACTCTCAAGAGTCTTCTCCAACACCACACTTCAAAAACATCAATTCTTCAGCACTCAGCTTTCTTTACAGTCCAACTCTCACATCCACACATGACCACTGGAAAAACCACAGCCTAGATGGAACTTTGTTGACAAAGTAATGTCTCTGCTTTTTAATATGCTGTCTAGGTTGGTCATAACTTTCCTTCCAAGGAGTAAGCGTCTTTTAATTTCATGGCTGCAATTACCATCTGCAGTGATTTTGGAGCCCCCAAAAATAAAGTCAGTCACTGTTTCCCCATCTATTTGCCATGATGGGACCAGATGCCATGATCTTAGTTTTCTGAATGTTGAGTTTTACGCCAACTTTTTTGCTCTCTTCTTTCACTTTCATCAANGTGATTTTGGAGCCCCAAACAATAAAGTCTGACACTATTTCCACTGTTTCCCCATCTATTTACCATGAAGTAATGGGGCCAGATGCCATGATCTTAGTTTTCTGAATGTTGAACTTTAAGTCAACTTTTTCACTCTCCTCTTTCACTTTCATCAACCAGCCTAATTGCATTCAATTACCCTATGCAATATCTCTAAGAATTAATCAAGTCACTCTCTAGGGTGATAATAAAGCATGTTATATCAGCAGCAACACAGAAAGAAAACATTTTTAGAAAGGTTCCCACATCAAGGACCAAGTCTTCATCTAAGAGAGAATGTGATGTCCCAGGGGAAACAGAAACACAGAGTTCTCATCCAATTTCCGCTCCTACAAAATGTTCTAAATGGACAGTGATTCTCTGACAGAGCATTTGTTTCCTGATGCCACCTCTAGAGATAGAGTTCTTACTAATGAGTTTAAGAAATCCAGACATTTAAAATTATTTTCAGTGAAAAAAAATCCATGGATTCCCTATAGCTATATCAGATATATTGTGTATGTGTTTTCTGGGGAAAATGGTTGCATCAGATGCTCAGAAGGATCTTAAATATCCCCTGTTGCCCTCAAAGGAAGGTTTTCTGTCCCTAGGTATCTCAAACCACAAACTGTCCCCTTTCCTCAATGAGTCCTGGACTACNCTGTGTGTGTGTGTGTGAGGGCACTGAGTAAGAGACAGGGAGGAAGCCCCAGAGCCGTAGAATGACTGCCCTTGATCACAGGAGTAAATAGCACCCCTCTCTAGTAACTCCCCAGAGGGTGTGGTTTCCATGCAATCTTGAAGCAGCCTTGCTTCTGTCTGGGAATGGGACTGCAGGCCAGATGGGGGAAGGGACTTGTCTGAGTTTGCAGCATGGATACCACTGAGGACCAGATGACTACCCCCAGAAGGTACATGCAACAGGGAAAAGGGATGAGACGATCTATTAAAACAAGTCCTGGGGAAGGAGTCCTTGAAGAGGAAACGAAATGCAGATGTGACACGTCGTGAATGGGCCACATGGACCCACATCCAGAGGGTCTTGTCTGTGAGTCCCACGAGCAATGATGTTCCAGTCCTCCTGGCTGCCCTGCTAGGACCAGAGGCTTCTGGTGTACCGTTTGTTCTGGAACTCCAGTCGCTGAGAAACTCAAGAAGAATGACCCCTTCCCTGGTCCCAGGCCTGGCTGTCTTCCTCCATGCCTCCTCCTCCTCTCCCTCACATACTCCCAGCCAGGAGGATAGTGACTCATGCTAATTATACAGTAACAGGAGAAGAAAACGCACACATTTTTTTTTTCTCCCTACAGCAGCTGGGGCTTTCTATTTATTTGTCCGCTATTTATAACTCACTCAGACAAGGAGGTCTTATCTCCTCCCACCACCATTTCTCCAAATGAAATTTCTCTAGGTTCGGTCCAGTTCTATCTAAATTGGTTGGAGGAGCACAACATATACAATCCATACTGAAAGAGATAAGGCTTTCTCCTTGTACTTGATATAAAAATAACCAACAGGCAAAATGAGCGTGGATAGGCAAAAATTAATTTACTTCCCTGCCTAATTAGTAGATACAGGATAGATGTATCTGCTTAGCTCCCTAATTATAATAATACTTAGCAGTTACATGAAACTCTTCATCATAAGAAATACCACCCTTTTCTGACACGAAATCATTAATCTTCAGTACTCCTATGTGAGCATCTTATCTGAGCAAGAGAAATGTCATGAGGTTGGAGGAGAGCAGGAGGATCAGAGTGGGGTGCTGAGGCCACTCCTTATCATTAATGCAGGAGCTGCTCCGTGTGTGCCAGTCTCTCAGCATCAGAACCGGCCCAGGGACAATCTGTCCACCTCAGCCAGCTCAGGGCTCTGCCAGCTGTAGCAGGTAATTCACCAGCAAGTCCCAGAGTCTGCAGATTCTAGTCTACCTGGCTGTGCAGCTAGAATCCTCCTCCCAACGTGAAAGAGGCCACNATCTTTATCCTATAAGGAGGCCCTGTGAAAGGGTTTAAGCAAAACTGCAGGTAATGTAGCTGCAGTATGGACAGCAGATTTAGAAAAAAATTGACTGATTAGCCCAGGCATGAAGTCATAAAAAACTTATACAAAGATAGTGGTGTGCCATTCCAAGTAGACTTGGATCCCATCTTATTCATCATTTTTGTTACTTGTCCCAGACCTACTACAGATATCAATGGGCACTCAAGTAGCACAGAGTGAATGAATTAATTTATAGGAAGGATGGAAAGGTGGAGATCATGCTTGAGAAATATTTCAAGTATTAGGTTGGCAGGAACTAGAAATGAACTAGACATGATAAGTGAAGAAGAGTGAGACTGAGGCAGCATCTAACAGCACAAGCTTTGGAGTCTGCCAAACATGGGTGTAACTTCTGTCCTTTGAATTTGAATGGTGCTTGTTTGGGACAACACAAGCAGGAATGGAAGATGGTAGTGACGGTTTAAGGTGGACTGTTCTTGAGATAGAATGAATCCTTTGTATGTGAAAAAAAGAAAATGAAACAGAGAGACAGAGAAGAGAGTCTCAAAGACAGAGAGGCAGGGAAGAGAAACAGAAAGAGACTAGACAGAAAGAGAATTTTAAAGAAAGGAAGGGGAGGGGAGGAAGGAAAGGAGGGAGGGAAGAAAGAGAAAAGAAGGAAGGAGAGATGTAAAATCAGGTTAAAGGAAAGGAACAGCAGTGATAAACAGTATGGGGGAGAATGATACAGGAAGGTGCAAGAAGCACAACAGAGGAGAGAGAGAAAGGATGAGAAAGCAGTGGGAGTGCCAGGCGTTTCAATAGGTGTCAATAATGCTCCTGACCTGGNTAAAATCAGGTTAAAGGAAAGGAACAGCAGTGATAAACAGTATGGGGGAGAATGATACAGGAAGGTGCAAGAAGCACAACAGAGGAGAGAGAGAAAGGATGAGAAAGCAGTGGGAGTGCCAGGCGTTTCAATAGGTGTCAATAATGCTCCTGACCTGGTACAGTCAGGTGTATAGGTGTGCGGACACTGAGAGGGTGAGTAGAGACAGAAAAAGAAGAGAAAAAGCAAATCTGCCTGCCAACGCAGGCGACATGGGATCGATCCCTGGTCTGGGAAGATCCCACATACTGCACAGCAACTAATTCCACGAGCCGCAATTACTGAAGCCCACAAGACTAGACCCTCTGCTCTACAACAAGAGAAGCCGCTGCAATGAGAAGCCCGTGCATCACAACCGGAGCACAGCCCCCACTCGCCGCAACTAGAAAAAGCCCCGCGCAAAAATAAATAAACAAATACAATTTTTTAAAAAGAAGAGAAAAAGCAAAATGATAGAGACTCACGCTGGGAGGAGAGGGAGCAGACCACATCCTCTTTTGTTATGCAGACAATGGCTCACACCTGATCCTCTGTTACCCAGTATTAGTCTGCTGATCTCTCACAGGACCATGTTGCCTCTGGGCACACCTGCGCAACAAGGTGACTGGCACTTAACAAACCTGGAAGGCACTGTTCCTCCCTTTGCAAGAGTTTGCTTCTCTCACTTTGCCCCCAAGGTGTCCACTGAGGATTCTCAGGCAAGCCCCAGAAACAGCTGAAGTCTAAAGTCACATCAGTAGGATTTGCTCCAAGATTCTGTTCCATTCTGGGTGAGGTGATTAGCCAGACCAAGAGGTCCCTTTCTGGAAAGAACCCTGTGGTAATTGCTGACAGTCCCCGGATCCATCGATGGAAAAGTTCAGGAATAAGAGAATAATGAATAAGCAATCAGTCTATTCTTGGATCTGCTATTACTGTCCTTCTAATGGGGTGTCTCAGAGTCTCCTGGGATTCCCTAAACGATAGCACTGTTCCCAAAGAGACTGAGAATCCAAGGCTGAAGACATAATAACTCACAACCACAATTCTGATCGGGATAGCCATTCTGGAAGTGGTGATGAGTTGTCTCATTGTCTTGTCTCTCCCCAAGACCCCCTGTGAGGGTTGGACAGAAAACATTCCTGACCAGAGAATTCAGCCAAAGTGAGTCCTGGGTCTGCCCGTCTCCAGCTGTGTGGCTTCAAGCCAATCACTGGTGAGCCTCACTTTCCTCCTCTAAAATTAGGGTGACTAGTTCCCACCTCATATGACTTTTGTGAAGACTGGTGCTAATGTATGCAAATTGCCTGGCACGAAGTACACTTTCAATAAATGATAGCTATTAGGATTATTATGATGGAGGGCATCTTTGGCAATGACGCAAGGACTGGCTGCCTGACAAATGAGAAGCCAGAGCCACATTTTGAAAGCTGCCACCAAAGTGTGCAGTAGCCCTAATTAGAATTCTCATTAAGTCCTGATAATGAGAAATATGCGAGGAGACACTTTTCAATCTCCCAAGAGAAAACAGGAAGTGGGAGGATTTTTGAAAAAAGTGACAAAAGTAACTTTCAATGGCATCTCATTTTCGTCTTATTAATCTTAGAGAGTGTTAGGAGAAATTAAATGAAATCTCTCTTCTGTGCTCACCTTTTTGACCTAATGGGGGTGTTTCATAATACTCTTGGTCCAAGGATAATGAATACCCAAGTGGATACAGTACCTTACTGATGGGTCCTCAAAATAACTGAATAAGTTATAGGAGGAAGCATGATGTGAGTTTGACCCCTGGGTTGGAAGGTCACCTGGAGAAGAAAATGGCAACCCACTCCAGTCTTCTTGCCTGGGAAATCCCACGGACAGAGGAGCCTGATAGGGTACAGTCCATGGCACTGCTAGAGTCAGACACGACTTAGCNTGGATACAGTACCTTACTGATGGGTCCTCAAAATAACTGAATAAGTTATAGGAGGAAGCATGATGTGAGTTCGACCCCTGGGTTGGAAGGTCACCTGGAGAAGGAAATGGCAACCCATTCCAGTCTTCTTGCCTGGGAAATCCCACGGACAGAGGAGCCTGATAGGGTACAGTCCATGGCATTGCTAGAGTCAGACACGACTTAGCGGCTAAATAACAAAATGGTGTGAGCCAGTGGGTCTGAGCTGTAATTTTTCATTTTGGTGGTGTCTTTGACTAGTTTTGGTACCAGAGTGATGATGGCTTCATAGAATGATTTTGGGAGTGTTCCCTCTTCTTCAGTCCTTAAAAGAGTTTGAGAAAGATTGGCATAAGTTCTTTGTCTATGTAGGAGAATTCCCCAGTGAAGTCACCCAGTCCTGGACTTTCATTTGCAGGGAGTTCTTTTTTATTTTTTTCAAGTGAAGTGTTGCTAATTTACAGTGTTGTGTTAATTACTGCTATATAGCAAAGCGACTCAGTTATACTTATATATGCATTCTTTTTTTATGTTCTTTTCCACTGTAGTTTATCACAGGATATTGAATATAGTTCCAATGGGGAGGTTTTTAATTACAAATTCTATTTCACTTCTAGTGATTGGTATGTTCAAATGCTTTGTTTTCCTTGATTCAGTTTGGGCAGGCTGTGTGTGTCTAAAAATGTGTCCATTTCTTCTAGGCCGTCCACGTGGGTTTGCACAAGAGGTTCAGGATTAAGGTTGTAATTGGCAGAATAGCTCAAGAGAACCCTTTTATATGAGGTTTGCCATATAACATGTGGGTGCCCCGGTGGCTCAGTGTAAAGAATCCACCTGCCAAATAGGAGTTGTAGGTCCCATCCCTGGGTTGGGACCATCACCTGCGGAAGGGAATGGCAACCCATTCCAGTACTCTTGCCTGGGAAATCCCATGGACAGAGGAGCCTGGCGGGGCTACAGTGGAACACAACTTAGTGACTAAACAACCACAATATGACATTGGTACCAAGCAGAAGCTTCAAGGTAGTTCTTTCAGGAAGTGATCCTAAGGAAAAGGAGGAGGGACTGGGCAGAGGAAACAGGGAAGGAAGAAAAGCCAACCAGGGTGGGCTTCCTGACCTGAAAACCACTGAGTACCTGGGCTTTACCCCACTGGGAGTTCCAGTGGAGCTGACAGAATGTACTCAGAACTGTCTGTCTGAGAGACAGAAGGGCATGATATGTGTCACCGACATGCCTCCCACTGGTCATGCTTTGGACCATGGCGTGTGAATTTCTCACATTTGCAGAATCACACATGCTTCTGAAAGACTGGGCTGGTTCCAGCCTTGTCTTACCCGGTGAAGGCAGGAAGGCACAGAGACAGAAAATATGAGCTTGCGGGATATTCGTGCTCTCTGGGTAGACCTGCCAACTGGTTGCCACAGCCATAGCTCAAGGAAAACCAAATGACCGAGAGGAAGTGAGGTGGGGCTTACGAGGCGTCTGATGTAGCAAGTACAGCAAGGGGCTGAAGTGTTTACGTGAATATACTTTGCCTGAAGTTCCCAAGTCTCTGAGAATAGAGAGGTGGGACCTTGGGGCTAGTGCAACCTCACACACAAAGACCATCACCTTTGATTCTTAGTATTTTCCCATCTGCCATTTCAATGGTTCCTGACAGAAATCCTTCAGAATACAGGGCAGGGATGAAGAGCCCTGTTGTACAGACAAGGAGAGATGCTCAGAGGCCTTCCACAACTAAGCTGGAGCTTTGGGAGCAGAGCCAAGCCCAGGTATTTAGAAGTGATTCTCAAACTGTGGTCCATCAATTACTCACCTAAGAATTCTTGGTGTATTTCTTAAAACACTGATTCCAGGGCCCCTAGACCAACTGAATTTTTTTAAACTTCCTAAGGTCAAATTTTTTCAACTTTTAAATTCACATTAGAGTATTACAGTTGATTAACAATGTTTTGATAGTTTCAGGTGGACAGCAAAGGGACTCAGCCATACATATACATGTATCCATTCTCCTCCAAACTCCCCTCCCATGCAGGCTATCACATGACACTGAGCAGAGTGCCCTGTGTTCTACAGTAGGACCTTGTTAGTTATCTGNTGACATGAATGCAATTGTGCGGTAGTTGGAGCATTCTTTGGCATTGCCTTTCTTTGGGATTGGAATGAAAACTGACCTTTTCCAGTCCTGTGGCCATTGCTGAGTTTTCCAAATTTGCTGGCATATTGAGTGCAGCACTTTCACAACATCATCTTTCAGGATTTGAAACAGCTCAACTGGAATTCCATCACCTCCACTAGCTTTGTTCGTAGTGATGCTTCCTAAGGCCCACTTGACTTCACATTCCAGGATGTCTGGCTCTAGGTGAGCGATCACACCATCGTGATTATCTTTTTTGTATAGTGCTTCTCTGTATTCTTGCCACCTCTTCTTAATATCTTCTGTTTCTGTTAGGTCCATACCATTTCTGTCCTTTATTGAGTCCATCTTTGCATGAAATATTCCCTTGGTAGCTCTAATTTTCTTGAAGAGATCTCTAATCTTTCCCATTCTGTTGTTTTCCTCTATTTCTTTGCATTGATTGCTGAGTAAGGTTTTATCTCTCCTTGCTATTCTTTGGAACTCTGCATTCAAATGGGAATATCTTTCCTTTTCTCCTTTGCTTTTCACTTCTCTTCTTTTCACAGCTATTTGTAATGGGATGGCATTTATAGGCATGGCAGTGGTCTTGGCAGCAAACGCTTCTAGGATGATACTTTATATTAGAAATGTTAAGTCATAGGAATAAAAAGGGAGACTGAGGAACCTGTGAGATACAGCAATCTAGAATTCCAGGGAGAGAACAGGACTGAAAATCAACCTCTGGGAGCTGTCTGCATAGACAGTGTATTTAAAGCTATGGGACTAGATGAGATCAAGGGAAGGAGTGTAGACAGAAATAAAGCTCAAGGACTAAGACCTAGGAACCAGCAAACAAACAAAAAAAAAGAAGGCGAAGCCAGTGTGTCAGGAGGACAATGTTATGGGTGGATGTTAAGCAGAGACTATGTGCTCAGAAAATAATTCATGTGTGTGAGGTAGACGGCGCTGATTTAACTCAGATGATGGAGACTAACTGCGGGAATTTATTCTCCCCACCTCTTATGGCAGCTGTGGCTGAGTAAACTTTAAGCAGATCAGCAAAGATATAACACAGTTTTCCATAAAAGTAAAATTTTAATTACACAATAATGAGTTCTAGTTTCTACCAAAAAAAACAGAGTCCAGTGATAATCAAGTTAGTGTAGTGTTTTTCACCCTTGGCCCCACTGGCATTTTAGCTTGAATAATTCTTTATTGTAGGGGGGCTGTGCCAAGCATTATGGGATGTTTAACAGCATCCCTGGTCCCTACCCACTAGATGTCAGCAATGCACCCTTCACCTCCCACTGCCAAAGGACCCAGGGTCAAAATCGTCCCCAGGTGAGAACCTCTGAGTTAGAGCAAGCTGGCAACAAAAACCAACTCCATGTTAACCGTCCTTGCTGAGAAATCCAATTGCCACTCTCTGCTGGTGCTCTAAACCTGTCTTCCTCTCTTCTCCAGGCCTCTCAGCAGCCCACAAACTAGGAAAAGTTACATTGTATTCACTATCTAGAGTGAAGGAAGTAAGCAATTAGTGCAACCTGTCTTAAAAAAATGTTTCCTGATTCTTTTCAATGAAAAAGATATGCCCTGAGGGAATTCTCTGGTGGTCCAGGGATCAGGACTCAGCACTTTCACTGCCATGGCTTGGGGTTCAATATCTGGTCAGAGGACTAAGATCCTCCAAGCTTCCTAGTACAGAAAACAAACAAACAAAACAACAGCAACAAAAAAAAACTGCATGTTAATTGGATGGTTGCTGCCAAAACACATGCCTCGAATCTACCCCACTTCAAAAGCGACCGTTTCTGCACAATCTCATTCATCACAGCACTATTCGCAATGGTCAGGAAGGAGGAACACCCCAGCGGCCATCAACAAACAAATGGATAAAAACTGGTGTGGACATACAAGGGAGCGTTATTCAGCCTTCGAAGAAAGAAAAGTCTGGCACATGATACAACACGGATGCACCATGAGGATACGACACTAAGTGAAATCTGCTAGTCACAACATGACAAATACCATATGACTCCACTCATATGGCACCCCACTCCAGTACTCTTGCCTGGGAAATCCCATGGATGGAGGAGCCTGGTAGGCTGCAATCAACAGGGTCGCCAAGAGTCGGACACGACTGAGTGACTTCACTTTCAGTTTTCACTTTCATGTACTGGGGAAGGAAATGGCAACCCACTCCAGTGTTCTTGCCTGGGAGAATCCCAGGGACGGCAAAGCCTGGTGGGCTGCCGTCTATGGGGTCGCACAGAGTCGGACACGACTGAAGCAACTTAGCAGCAGCAGCAGCAGCCACTCATATGAAGTTCTTAGAAGAGCCAAATTCAGAGAGACAGAAAGCAGAGTGGTTCTCAGGGGCTGGAGTTATGGACGAACTGGGAGCTTTTGTTTACTGGGTACGGAGAGTTTCAGTTCTGCAGGATGAAAAATGTTGTAGAGATGGGTACAGTTGCAGTAGCCACACAAGTGAATGTACTTCACACTACTGAGCTGTACACTTAGAAATGGTTAAGACGGTAAATTTTATGCTACAGGCTTTCTACCACTTAAAAAAAAGAGTGTACATTCATTCTGGAGTCCGACTGGGTCCACATACTGGCAAAATGCCAGTGAGGCACTGGCTCATTGTAATTGCTCAGTAAACATTAGTAGCTGACTTGTGCTGTCCAGTCATTCAGTCTTGTCTAACCCTTTTCGATCCCATGGACTGCAGCACGCCAGGCTTCCCTGTCCTTCACTATCTCTCAGACTTTGCACAATGCATGTCTACTCTGAGTCAGTGATGCCACCCAACCATCTCATCTTCTGTAGTCCCCTTTGCCTCCTGTCTTCAATCTTTCCCAGCATCAGGGTCTTTTCCAATGAGTCAGCCCTTTGCATCAGGTGGCCAAAGTACTGGAGCTTCAGCTTTAGCATCTGTCTTTCCAATGAATATTCAGGGTTGATTTCCTTTAGGATTGGCTGGTTTGATCTCTTTGCAGTCCAAGGGACTCCCAAGAGTCTTCTTCAGAACAATTCAAAAGCATCAATTCTTCAGCGCTCAGCCTTCTTTATCGTCCAACTCTCACATCCACACATAACTATTGGAAAAACCATAGCTTTGACTATACGGACGTTCATCAGCAAACGTAGCTGACTCTAACTTACTATTGTAACTAAAATTAAATCAAGTCAGTGTGCATGTTTATCAGGAGCATGGTTTACATTTATACGTGACTTTGGTGATTGGGAAGGCAGTCATAAAGAAAGTCTGGTTAAAAGAAAAAACACTGTTTTGGGGACTAAAATAATCTTACTAATTGAGTATCATTAAATACAAAATAAGTTGATCTCTTTCCTCTCAAAATCAGGTTCTCTCCTATGGATTCATCTTGTCGCTTACTTATTTCAAATACCCAGGTTCCTTTTGTATTACTTTTCCAAACTTTGAAAAATGTTAAACCATTTAAAATATTTCTGTATTTGTAATACAAACATAAGACACTTTTTCCTAAAATGATCAACTATCCATTCTATATGTTACTTTATTTATATGAAAGTTTGTTTCTCATTACTGACATCAGCAATTACTTGACGAGTCCTACACTGTCTGTAACTTTGACAATCATTCACTGCCTTCCTAGAATATCTACTCAGAATGGACCCCAACTTTAATAGTTGTATTTGTGTGAAGGACACTTAACAGAGAAAAATAATAAAATGAAACAGAAAAGTGAATAACAGAAACACAAAAGAAAGTGAGTAAGAGAAAACCAACCTGTCCATTTTTGGTGACAAGCAAAAAGTATATTAGAATCTAGGTTCTTAGCCCAGAGATGAGCTCACCAGTCTTTACGACAGAAAATGTGTATTCATTCAGCAAGAATTAGAATGAAAGAAAAGTAGAAATGATGAGAGCAGATGAGGATTTATGAACTGTCCAACCTGCATGGGATTAATCTTCACCGAGCGTTCGAAGCACTCCACGCATTCTTTGAACTCCCTTCTCCGCAGGTGGAGGAGGCCTTTGGAGCGCTGGGCTCGAGCACTGCGGTGTTGAGACAACTCCCAGGCCTGGTCATAGTAAGAGTGGTCTCGAAGGACATCTCCAAGCAAGCAGTATAGACTTGGCGTTTCCTTTTTCTCCAGCTCTTGCCTCAGGATTTCTTCCGCCTAGAGATAACGACAAAAATAAATAAATTGCTGAACAGTGACCAATGCTTATTTTTCAGCACATTATACAGTCTTTTGTGTCACATGACCCAAAATTTTATTTTCAAAGTTTGAGATGATCTGCTTATTTCATGCATCTAGGACACAGGCTGAAAAAAAGAAACAATAGAAGATAAATATGGTACAAAGTAACTGAGGAACAAGAACTATAAGGTGGGGCTTCCCTGACACAGGTTCGATTCCTGATCTGGGGATCCTACATTTCCCGGAGCAACGAAGCCTGTGTGCCACAACTACTGAAGCCTCAAAACCTGTGCTCCGCAACAGAGAAGCCACCACAATGAGAAGCCTGAGTGCCGTCACTAGAGAAAGCCCTCACACAGCAACAAAGACCCAGCACAGCCGTAAGTAAAAATAAATTAATTAATTAAAAAAAAAAAAGAGGTGAACGTGCCTCCAGGAAAGGCATCAAAGAGAGATAACTTCATGATACTGGGGGGCATCATTCAGCTCCCTGTTTTCCCGCTCCCTTGTTCCAGCTGTCACCACTGTGACCATTTGTTAAAGCAGAACCTTTAAATCACCTCCACTCAGCAGGAGTGGACAGTATGTTTTCCCTTTTTTTAAAATGCTTTGCTCAGGGAGCCTGAGATTGCCGAAAAATTTACAAAAGAAGGAAGACTGTACAATTTAATAGGCATTGTTAAACACCTGCCTCTTAATCAAACTACACTTTGCCTCACAGATAAAATCTGCCAACACAAGACCTATCTGCTTCCAGACAGTCCATTCACTTTAGAAATTACAGACCATCCTCAATACACAGCTTGGGCATTAGTCTCATGTGTCCACAATTCAGATTCACCTTGTCACAAGCTAACTCAGGACTTGTTACAACATCTTACTCAATTCCCCCACCCCTGTCCAATTCTGATTAATTTCAACAGACAGCAAGAAGCAGGGTGTTAGCTCTACTTTCCATCCTCATACAAATAGCTTCACATAAACAGCACTGGGGACACCAAACACGCCAAGAAAGCCATGGGAGTAGCTAGAGGGTGAAGCTATCCAGGAAGCCAGCCTCTGGTAGCTAAAAGGGCAGATCAGACCCTGCCTACCTTGAGTGGCTGGCAATCTTAAAGTCTGTGTATTTTATTTTCAACATATCTGTAAGTCTTGGGCAGTCTACATTTTGCGAGATTTTTTAAAAGACAGCTGTGTTTCTCAAGGTGTCTTTGGATGCCGTCTCTTTTGTGTTTTTGA
The DNA here is from genome assembly GCA_006410875.1 of Neotragus pygmaeus. Classification (NCBI taxonomy): domain Eukaryota; kingdom Metazoa; phylum Chordata; class Mammalia; order Artiodactyla; family Bovidae; genus Neotragus; species Neotragus pygmaeus. The sequence continues at coordinate 754,723 of SJYV01028985.1, read as the reverse complement.
TACAGCACAGGTTATGTAGGTCTTTTAGGCCTAGTCTGAAAATGAAACTAGAATTCATAAAACAGATTCTATGGGAAAACAGTTCTAAGTCCTAAACAGTCAAAATAAAAATGAAGTTTTCAAATATGATTTAATTCCTTTATTCATAGATAATACAATAGCTATTAATGTATCTAACTGTAATTCTATATCCAATAAATTGATTTTTCAATCACTTCAATATATTTTATATTATCTCTCTATATATATACATGTATATGTATTCAGCCAAATTGTGCGTAACAGACTGTACCAACAGCAGGATTTTTCCTACCTTACAGTGTAGTTGAAGGCATTTTTTTTGGCAGCATGGCACTGAAATTTTATACCCACACTCTCTCACTTCTGCTTTAAACTGTTAGAGTGGATTCTGCAGTCTGCAATTAAATAATGACCATTACAGTAACTGGGTACAGAAGGGATCACAGTCAATACACTCCTGAAAGAAGTGGAACTCTGTGCCTGGTGATCTGATCTGGTTAGATTTGAAAACAACGGGGATCCAGTGATTATGACAGGGCTCAACATCAGTAGTCCATGACATCCGGTGATGAAGAGGCTGCTTAAATTATGTCCGCAATGACTTGGAGTGAAGGACCTATCTGATCAAGGCTTCCGCGGTTTCGGTGACAGGACACTGAGGGAGCACAGGACTGCTCCCAAGTGCACTGGACAGCACAAAAAAGGAAACGACACTCAGGGTTTTAAATCCGCAAGGTCGGAGAGCCGGGCGACTTTCTGAAAGAATTCCTTTTCCCAATAGCTGCCAAGCTGGTATAGCCAAAAGTCAGATGCAAGGGCTGCTCTTGTAGGATTGTTGAATTATGATACAGAGTGAATTCAGTTTCATGAGTTCTATATACAAGTCAGGGCATTTGATGGGGTTAACCAAATATGCTTTGTTGTTCGTTCGCTCAGTTGCGTCCAACTCTCTGCAATCCCATGGACTGCAGCACACCAGGTTTCCCTGTCCTTTGCTATCTCCCAGAGTGTGCTCAAACTCATGTCCACTGAGTCAATCTCACCTTCTGTCACCCCCTTCTCCTCCTGCCTTCCATCTTTAGCCATTCATTTTGATTCCTCTATTGCCTCTTGGCTTTTGATCATTGAATTTTCATGACTGCTCTAGGGCTACTCATGTGCATCTTTAATTTATCTAAGTTCATTTAAACTTAGTATTGTATCATCTCACCTTTCTCATGTCACAAGCTGTCTTCCTAAATTTCTATTCCATAGAAACAATGAGAGATAAAACACTGCTATTGTTTTAAGCCACTGTATTTTGATGTGGTTTGTTACATACCAATGATAATTTTAAGTTGTTTAAAGCAAGAGTTACTCTAATATCAGTTACTTCATCATGGCCAGAAGGGGCCACTGATTACAAAAGAGCCAGACCCAAGAATTTAAGTGGGGACATTTGGAATGACTCAGATAAGAGAAAACCTCCAAACTGTGGATTTTCCTACACCAGCAGATGCAATCCTCCTCTGTGTGATAAGACAGGTGCCACCTGCTTAAGGACACTGTAACAACTACACTTCAGGGAGCTACCTTGCAAGAGCATACCAATTCTCCTAATATCTAGCAATGCCCCCCCACCCCACACTGTCGCCAAACTTACAGACATGTACACAAAAAGAACTGCACGATTTTGTTACTTTCTAGACAGAAAACCTGGAGACCGTGGGAAAAAGATTCTAAGGGGGCTAGACCATAGACAAAGAGGATCATAATTTTACATCAGCTGAATTTAGATACTCATCAGAAGATTTTGGTTGACAGTGCTTGAGTAGCTGGGGATAGTTCCAAACTATTTGCTCAACTGTTTGACTAAAATCTAGACACAAATACAGCCAAAAATAAAGCTGAGATGACAAAAATGCCTTGGTGTAATATGAAGAAAGAATCCAACAACTCAGAAGAAAAGGTTGTTATTAATTTATCATTTGTTACTTGTTCACTCACCCTACCTGTGTCCTCATGAGGGTCAAGGGGTTATTTCTTTCACTCTGACTTGGAGAAATACACTGTACATGAGAGTACCAGCATTTTGAAAAGTGCTATAGCAGATGTCCAGCGTAAGCTGAGAGGTAAAGCTGAGAGGTCCTTCTTTTGAAATGAGCTTCCTGATTTCAACGGGAATGATTAAAGCCAAAGTAGTAGAGACGTACTCATAGCACTGAACCTCTAGCTGAAAGATGACCATTTTTCTTTGTAACAGGCACAGCCAGAATGGTAAGTAGAATGGTTAGACTTGCATAGATCAAAGGTGATGACCAACTGATCATGAAGGTTTTGAACCAAACTAGATAAACAGCCAACTAAGGACAAAGTTGATCTTCATAAGACTTTTAAAAAACCAAAAAAATCTAGGTTTGGAAACTAGACCTGAATAACCTCTAAAACACTGACCTTCACCCAATTCCTATACCTGAGTCACTTCACAGACTCAGAGTCTTTTATAAACATACAAATAAATAATAAGTAAGCAACCTAATACTAGTGAGAAAGGACCCTGTGATAATGTAAGTAATATATTTCATAATTCTTCATCCCTAGTCTTCCCCAAAAGGTAATTATAATCATTGACCAGGTAATTGTATCCTAAGGAAAAAGAAATACCTCCTCTTTTCAGGGTTGATTGGCTCTTAGTTACATTAACTCCTGAGGACTCAGATTATCACCATGTTGATTTAGAAGGTTTATGGGAGTTAGTCCATCCCACTGTAGGCCTATTAAGTTCTGAACCCACCCAGTAGTTACTAGTTGAATATAGAGGTGAAATTACATACATCCAGCAAGAAGCAGAGCCCACAGTGAGGGCTACTTTGGAATAAAGGGCCAAGTAAAAGCCATTGAAGCTGTTTCTTCTTTGGAATTAAAAGAGAAATTTCAAACATATATATATCTATGTAAACTACAGAAATGTGTGCCACTACCAAAAACTTGAGAAACACTGCAAAGAGTATGTTTGCACGTGTGTGTGATTTAATCTGCCCATTTAAATTGAGAACACAAACGGGTCCTGGGAAATGTCATAGATTATTATAAACAAAATGTAATGGTGCCCTAATTATAGCTACTGTTTCATTTTACTGGAGCAAATCATTACAGTCCCTGACATACGCCAAGCAGGGACTAATATCAGCAAATACGCTTTTCTCTACCCAAAAACCAGACAACATCAAATGCGGTGGGCTTGAAGTAGCACAGAAAGAAGTGGACTTTCCCTCTCTCTCCTCAAAATTACATGGACTTATAGTGTAATTCAGTCTGCATGGACCTTGACTGTCTCACCATCCCATTAGACCTTAACAGTCTTGATGACATGCTACTAAAACACAAGAAACTAAAAAATTATGTGCTGATGTCAACCAAAATCCAATTGCAAATTATGCACTCTTAACACTGTAACTTGTTATTAAGAAAATTTTCAGTTTGTAAAAATTTATTTGATATGTTCCCTATAAGGAACTCATCTATTAAAACAACATATGTAAAGTATATGTTTGTATTTTATGATTATTTCTACTTAGTTTTGTTCTTACTTCCTCTCAGAATGCTTCACTATCTGAACCTCTTTTGAAGAAGCTATAGTTTTCCCTCAAATCAGAAATTATTCATTATCTATGTAGCATAATCTCTAAAATACTCTGGACCTGGGAATTCTCTGGCAGTTCAGTAAATTTGATCCCTTGTCGGGGAACTAAGATCCCACATGCCAAGCAGTGTAGTCAAAAAAAGATAAATAAATACAATACAATGTAATACTCTGGACCTATTAGAACTTGGCACTTTCTAAATACGTAAACTTTCAAGTAAAAGGGTTAAACCATTGCACAATCATGTGTACTGGATTATGCTATGTACTTGCTTAATCTGGGAACTATGTTTCCTAAAATCTCTTTTCCTTCTGATTTCATGTTAGAGTCGGTGAGAAGGGAAACTTGCTAAGGATTTGAATGCCAGAAGTAAAGCAACAAACATCCTTTACTCTTGGAAGCTTGTCATGGATAAGTGCGTGTCAGTCGCTCAGTCGTGTCTGACTCTTTGCAACCCAAGGACTGTAGCCTGCCGGGCTCCTGCTGTCCATGGAATTCTCCAGGCAAGAATACCGGAGTGAGTTGCCATTTCCTTCTCCAGGGGATCTTCCCAAGCCAGGGACGGAGGCCAGGTCTCCGGCACTGCGGGGAGATTCTTAACCATCTGAGCCACCAGGGAGGGCCAGATCCTATAGCTTTCCACAGATCTCTCCACAAGTCCCTGAGGCATCCTCCCATTCCAATGGCTGGACATTCCTGGCTTCTCAGATTTCCGTGTAAGTTCTGACTTACTTGTGCCAATGCTTTAAGTAGATGGTAAGTGATTCTTTTTTCCCTGATCCTCTTACTCCCTCTTTTACACCTTCACTTCCCTTCCCACAATCATGTGAGAAGAATCTAATTCTTTTAGCAAACCTCTTATTCCCCAAAATACTCAAAAGTGGCTCTGCTTTCATAATCAAAACCTCAATATTATATGATCTTTTTATTCATTTTTGTCTTTTAAGTGCCTTAAGTGTCCTTCCATCTGATAGTGATTCACAGATTAGTTTTATTCAGCACATTATTAAATGTATTATCTCAATCTCTATAATAATTCTGAGAGGTAGATAATAACATCCACATGTTTAAGACAAAGAAATACAAGTTTAGACTCCTTGATTAACTGGTAAGCCCCAAACCAAAAGATAATAGCTGAAACACAGGACCTTGATTTCAGGTTCAATACTTTCCCATTTCACATCAGTAAAAATGGTGGTGCAAATATCTCTAAAAATTCCTTGCACCTGAAAAGCAGTAAGAAGACTGGCAAAATGTTAGAATCAACTTTTTCAGAACTCTGGAAATTAATCAAAGATTTGAAATAATCAAAAGAGTGTTTATGCAAGAAAATGATCAAGTCTTCTTAGGGAAAGCAAGCTTTGTGTCATTTTAATATGTACCATTCCTATTCCCTCTTCTCCAGCTCTGCACTGGCCTTGAAAACCAACAGCATGTTAGCATGGTGAAAATTAACAGCCAAGCAGCCACCAGAAGGAACAAAACGGATTTGGAGCTCCTATGAAGTCTCATTCTCAGAAAACAGTCTGGTGGTTACCTGAAGAGCCCACTTGCAAAGCTGTCTTTATTTAGCCTAACTCTGAACTTGTGCAGTGACAAAACTTTGTCAAAGACAATTAGAGACAACTGATTAATCTCGCAGCTGCCTGAGGTGGTAAATAACACCTGGGGCAAACAATAGGCTAATCAAAACACTTAAAAGGAAAATAAGGGAATGAGATATAAATAAGGGCTTTGAAAAACTCCAACATATTGGTGGGAATCTAGAAGTTCACGCATATGTGGCACTATGCACATGCTCAGAAAACATATGAGGCCTACGCTCTTACCTCAGGCTGACCTTAAGGCTTTACACAAGCAGTTAATGAATGCTAAGGCAGGTGTCAATTGCCTATGTGTTGAAAGCATACCCCAACACACAGACACACCCCCCCAAATAAAAACGAAGACAACACATAATGTTAACCAAAGAGAGCTGCAGTGACTACACTAAGACAAAATACACCTAAGAAAACTTGTTACCAGAAGGAAGAAAGGCATGTTTTCAAGATACTATTCCTTCAAGAAGATACAACAGAGCCCCAAGTTATATGAAGCAAAAATGGACAGACTTGAAGGGGAAAAAAATATCTGGAGACTTCAATATTCAACTTTCAATAATGAACAGAACCATACAGAAGATAGAAATAGAAGACTTGAACAATGCTATAAACCAACTAGACCCACCAGACATGTAAAGAAAACTCTGTCCAGGAACAGTAGAATACACAGTCTTCTCAAGTGCCCAGAGAACATTCTCCAGGAGACATACTACATGGTAAGTCACAAAACAAGTCTCAATAAATTTGAAAGTGTTGTTGTTGTTCAGTCGCTCAGCTGTATCCAACTCTTTGCAACCCCATGGACTGCAGTACACCAGGCTTCCCTGTCCTTCACCATCTCCCGGAGTTCACTCAAACTTGTGTTCATTGAGTCAATCGTCTCATCCTCTGTCACCCACTTCCCCTCCTGCCTTCAATCTTTCCCAGCATCAGGGTCTATTCTTATGAGTCTGCTCTTTGCATCAAGGGCGAAGTATTGGAGCTTCAGCTACAGCGTCAGTTTCAGTCCTTCCAATGAATATTCAGGGTTGATTTCCTTTAGGACTGGCTGGTTTGATCTCCTTGCAGTCCAAGGGACTCTCAAGCGTCTTCTCCAACACCACAGTTCAACAGCATCAATTCTTTGGCACTCAGCCTTCTTAATGGTCCAACTCTCATATCCGTGCATGACTAATGGAAACCACAGCTTTGACAAGATGGACATCTGTTGGCATAGTAATGTCTCTGCTTTTTAATACACTGTCTAGGTTTGTCATAGATTTTCTTTCAAGGAGTAAGCATCTTTTAATTTCATGACTGCAGTCACCATCTGCAGTGATTTCGGAGCCCAAGAAAATAAAGTCTATCACTGTTTTCATTGTTTCCCCATCTATTTGCCATGAAGTGATAGGGCCAGATGTCATGATCTTAGTTTTGTGAATGTTCAGTTTTAAGCCAAGCTCTTCACTCTGTTCTTAAAACCTTCATCAAGAAGCTCTTTACTTTCTCTTCACTTTCTGCCATAAGAGTGGTGTAATCTGCATATCTAAGGTTATTGATATTTCTCCCAGCTACTGCTTCATCCAGCCTGGCATTTCACACAATGTACTCTGGATATAGGTCTGTATAGTCAAAGCTATGGTTTTTTCAGTAGTCACGTATGGACAAGAGAGTTGGACCATAAAGAAGGCTGAATGCCAAAGAACTGACGCTTTTGAACTATGGTGAGAGAGTCCTTTGGACTGCAAGGAGATCAAACCAGTCAGTCCTAAAGGAAATCAATCCTGAATACTCATTGGAAGGACTGATGCTAAAGTTAAAGGTCCAATCTTTTGGCCACCTGATATGAACAGCCAACTCACTGGAAAAGACCCTGATGCTAGGAAAGAGAAAGCAGGAGAAGGGGACAACAGAGGATGAGGTGGTTGGATGGCATCACAGACTAAACTGACATGAGTTTGAGTAACCTCTGGGAGATGGTGAAGGACAGGGAAGCCTGGTGTGCTACAGTCCATGGGGTCACAAAGAGTTGGACATGACTGAACAAGTGAACAACAACTCTGCATATATGTTAAATAAGCAGGGTGACAATATACAGCCTTGACATACACCTTGTATGCAACCAGGACCCAGGGAAAGGCACAGTGACCTCCACAAAAGACTGAGCCAGACGCGCCTTTGGGTGTTTGAGTGTTTCGTGCAAAGGCATGGTCGTCAGTGGCCTGCCGCTGGGACAGGGGCTCTAGCAGCAGCAGACCTGGTGGCGCGGCATGTGGCCTAAGTTCTCTCGGAAGAAGTCACCATTAGCCTCACAATAGAGCTGCCAGCCAGGCGACTCACAAACTGGAGAACAATTACACCAAAGAAGTTCTCACACTGTTGCTGAAGTTCTCAGCCCCACAACCAGGGGATCTGGCAAAGGGACTGAGAACCCCCCAGGGAATTTGACTTTGAAGGTCAGTGGGATTTAATTACAGAACTTCCACAGGACTGGTAAACAGAGACTCTTGGAGGGCACAAACAAAACCTTGTGTGCACCAGGACGCAGGAGAAAGGAGCGGTGACCCCACAAGAGACTTGAGCCAGGCCTGCCAGTGAGTGTTCAGGAGTCTCTGGCAGAGGCGTGGGTCAACAGTGGCCTGCCGCGGCGTCAGGGGCACTGACTGCAGCAGTCCTGGGAGGTGTGGCATGCTGGCATAAGTCCTTTTGGAGGAGGTCACTCATACCCCCTACCATTGTTTGGCCTCAGGCCAAATTACAGGCAGGGAACACAGCCCTACCCATCAGCAGAAAATTGGAACTAAGATTTCCTGAGAATGGCCTTGCCCACTAGAGCAAGGCCCAGTTTTTCCCATTGCCAGTCCCTCCCATCACAAGTGTTCACAAACCTCTTATCCTCTTCCATCAGAGGTAAGACAGAATGAAAACCACAATCTGAAAGTGTAGAAGTCATATAAAGTATATTCTCCAACTACAGTGGGAAGAAATTAGAAATCATAACAAACAAATTTGAGAAATTCACAAATATGTGGAAATTAAACAACATACTGTAAAGTAAACAATAAGGCAAAAAAGAAATCACAGGGAAACTGAAAACACTTTGAGATAAATATTAACAAAACTACAGTATGCCAAAACTTATGGAATGCAGTAAAAGTGGTTCTTAGAGGAAAGCTGATAATTATAAATGTCTATATATTAATAACAAATAATATTAATTCTAGGTATTTTATCTACTGGAAGATGGCTCCGGAGGGCCAGAGTGGGGCAGTTTCCTACAGAAGCTAAGAAACAGTAAAGCAGTGACTTAGCTTTGTGTAAATTTGTTTTTTCCTCACAGTCCTATCTCCTAGTTCGTGCATGCTAAATAGCTTCATTCATGTCTGACTCTTTGTGACCCTATGGACCATAGCCCACCAGGCTCCTCTGTCCATTGGATTCTCCAGGCAAGAATACTGGAGTAGGTTGCTATGCCCTCCTCTAAGGGATCTCCCTGATTCAGAGACTGAACCCACGTCTCTTGTGTCTCCTGCACTGGCAGATGGGTTCTTTACCACTAGCGCCACCTGGGAAGCCCTCCCAATTCAGGGATTGAACCCAGGTCTCCGGCGTTGAGGGTGGATTCTTTACCATCTAAGCCACCAAGGAAGCCCAAGTTAGTTGTTCAGACATGTCTGATTCTTTGTGACCCCGTGGACTGTAGTCCCCCAGGGTCTTCTGTCCATGGGATTTCCCAAGCAAAAATACTAGAGTGGGTTGCCATTTCCTACTCCAGGGGATCTTCCTGACCCAGGGATTGCACCCAGATCTCCTGCATTACAGACAGATTCTTTACTGTCTGAGCCATCAGGGAAGACACAGTTTCCTCAGATATGTCAACTATTTCTCCTTAAGAGTTTATAACTCTTGGTCCTGCCAACAAACCTAGCTTCCTCAAGGGCAATGCCTGCAGGCATGTATTTCCTTTCTTCAGTCAGTCACACTGCATTCCCCAGTCTTCCTCACTTTCTCCAAAATGTTCTATTTTCTCTTCCCTCCTCATTTGTTTATTACCAAATAAAGAATGACAAAGATGTGCCCAGTGAACATAAAGTACAAGGGCTTCTGGTATCACTTCTCCAATATCGAAATGTGGGTAGGAAGAAATTTTCACACAATGTGAAAAACTTTGGTACTTCTGGCTATGGGTTGCTACTTCCCTACTGGAAAACACAGATGTATGTTCTTAAATGATGTAAGAAATTTGTCATCTTAACATCTATTAAGTAGGATAAAAATACATTCCCAAACATTCAAAGGCATACTTCAAATGGCAAATGGCTACAAAGAACCTGGGGTGCTTATAGGAACCTGCAAATCTGAAGATCATTCCCTTACCCACACAAACATATGTATCTTACCCATATCTATTTTATTTTGTAATTCCACACAACTATTAATAACGATTAATCTTCATATAACTTTATAGCAATGACTACACACAGTGAATCTCAGCATAAAATAAAGTCAGCCAAGATTATTAATTATGGCTAGAATAATACGTTCCTTACTTTATCAGGAAAATCTGTGGTGTTTAGAGCAAGGGTTACACACAAAGATGCCCAGAAATTCTTGCCAATTGTTGAGAATGAATAAAGTAGGCTGGCAATTGAACATACAAAGGAACAAGCCACTCCTCGACTCTACTCAGCACAATAATGTGGGAATTTGGCCCAATGTTTCCACATCATTTGATTTTTTTAAGAGAAGCCAAGAAATCTAGATTTTTAGATGATATCACCTGAATGTGCTTACTCTGATTTTTTTTTTTAAAGCACTGTGTCAGTCAAACAAAATACCTCTTGCAACTTCAGATTTAGAAAATTAAACTCCCACCCTACAGTGGACATCATTTGCTCTTTTTCCTGCTCGGCATCCATTCTCTGATCTGATGATTACAGAATTTCTCTTCCCTGAACAGAAACAGAGAAGAGTGAAAAAGTTGGCTTTAAGCTCAACATTCAGAAAACGAAGATCATGGTATCTGGTCCCATCGCTTCATGGCAAATAGATGGGGAAACAGTGGAAATAGTGGCTGACTTTATTTTTTTGGACTCCAAAATCACTGCAGATGGTGACTCCAGTCATGAAATTAAAAGATGCTTACTCCTTGGAAGAAAAGTTATGACCAACATAGATAGCATATTGAAAAGCAGAGACATTACTTTCCCAACAAAGGTCCGTCTAGCCAAGGCTATGGTTTTTCCTGTGGTCATGTATGGATGTGAGAATTGGACTATGAAGAAGGCTGAATGCTGAAGAATTGATGCTTTTGAACTGTGGTGTTGGAGAAGACTCTTGAGAGTCCCTTGGACTGCAAGGAGATCCAACTGGTTCATTCTGAAGGAGATCAGCCCTGGGATTTCTTTGGAAGGAATGATGCTAAAACTTAACTCCAGTACTTTGGCCACCTCATGCGAAAACCTGACTCACTGGAAAAGACTCTGATGCTGGGAGGGATTGGGGGCAGGAGGAGAAGGGGACGACAGAGGATGAGATGGCTGGATGGCATCACTGACTCGATGGATGTGAGACTGAGTGAACTCCGGGAGTTGGTGATGGACAGGGAGGCCTGGCGTGCTGCAATTCATGGGGTCGCAAAGAGTGAGACACGACTTAGCAACTGAACTGAACTGAACTGAAACCATTCCATGTAGTACAGAGGCAGGGCCTATCAGAGGCCAGGTCACATGACTCAGGCTGTTCAGAACTTTTCTGTGAGAACCATGGAATTGACTTGAGTCCACCAGGGTTACTAAACTCGAGCTTTCAGCCTTCTTGGCTGGCTCTTGGAGAAATGAGACCATCTCAGCCCCTGGATACGACTATCATTATTAGTCAACTAGAAGTTTTGGTTGCATGAACTTATAAATTCCTTTTTTTGCCTAAGCTAGTATATGTTGGAGCTCTTACAACCAAAACCGTCCTAACACGTCCTTAGGAAATTCTGTTGCATAATTCTATAGAATTCTTCCAACTATAACATCAGTGAAACGTAGATGCCTTTTGTCAGAAAGACAGTTCAAATGCCAGTTCTCCTACTGACTAAAGGCATGACCATGAGTAAGCTCACTAATACGTTGAAAGAGTCTGTTTTTCATTTGTACATGACCTTCAAGAATTACATGTGAACTGCACCTAGGATTTTGTTAGGCACACAGTAAGCCCTAAACTAATGTTTGTGTTCCTTCTATAATGTTTGTGTTTCCTCTACTGGAAAACCAGATTGAAAAGCAAGAAGCTTGAGGTTTCACTCCTAGGAAGAAAGAAAGAAACTTGAAACAGCTTCTAGAAGCATTAAAATTTTCTGTAAACAATCATACTAGTTAACTCTGTACAGTTTCTCCACAGATAGCAGAACTACTGTTGTTAAACTGTTAAATAGGTGTTTATGTAACTGAAGCCAATGGGATTGGAGGAAGTGAGGTCAAATGGAAAAAGCACTGATACTACCAGGTTAAAAAGCTGAATTCTTCCACATAAGGCTGGTTTCAACCAAACATCAGGGTTTTTTGTTGTTGTTGTTGTTTTATGAAAATGTATAGACACAGGAGGAGGCCTAGAGATCTGAGAGAAAGAATCTGTACAAGATACAAACCTAGAGGAACACTGCTTTATAGAAGGATAGCAGAGGGAGAAATATTTTGCTGGTCAAACAGAATTTGGAATCTACATATGTCTGCAGTATCAGACTATAATAAGCTCCTTGAAGGTAATTTTTTTTTTCCCATCTTGGAATACCATTGCCCAGCACATAGTAGATGCTCTATAAAGCAATGAATGAATTCAACTGAAACTAACAGTGAAATCCCAAAGGCTTCAGATTCTACAAAGAAACATAAAAGATTCTTCCTACTGAGAACAAACTGAGAACATCTTAAGGATGGCTGGCTGACATTAACACTGAGTGTGACTAAATTACAACTGATCTAACAAGTCACTCCAACCAGAGAGGTCATACAGCAGAATCTGAACTTCATAAGCCCTTCTCACCCAGGTGATTACAATTAAGAAGTTACTCTCAGGAATTTCCTGGTGGTCCAGTGGCTGAGAATCTGCCCTGCAATGTAGGGGACATGGGTTCAATCCTTGGTCCAGAAACTAAGATCCCACATGCTATGGAGCAACTAAGCCCGTGAGCTACAACTACTGAGCCCTCAAGCCACAACTAGAGAGTTTGTGCCACATAATGCAACGAACATGACTGATGACACAACTAAGATCTGGTGCCACCAAATACATATATAAATATTCAAAATAAGGGAGAAGTGACTTTGAGGACTAAAAACATCAAAGAGCAAAACTGACAGCTTGCATTCCCTACCCTGGTAATATAACTTTTGACCAAACAGTCCAGTGTTGAGAAGTAGCTGAGAACTTCAGATAAATACAAGCAAAAAAGTTAATAAAGTGAAATATATGCCAGATTGGGACTTATTGACATTTATGATAGTGTATTTTTCTACAATCTGTTACATGGGATATTCAAGGTTTGAGGGAGGGCCCCTACCCTAAGCACACTAGGATTCCGGGAAGCACCCTGTTAGAAACAAGGCCCTAGATTAGGCATAAAGAATACAGGTGACAGCAAAGATCTCATTCAAATTGAAAGAGAAATCAAAGCTTTACAGACAAGCAAAAGCTAAGAGAATTCAGCACCACCAAGCCAGCTCTTCAACAAATGCTAAAGGATCTTCTTTAGACAAGAAACACAGAAAAAGTGTATAAATTCAAATCCAAAACAACAAAGTAAATGGCAACAGGATCATACTTATCAATAATTACCTTAAATGTAAATGGGTTGAACGCCCCAACCAAAAGACAAAGACTGGCTGAAAGGATACAAAAACTAGACCCCTATATATGCTGTCTACAAGAGACCCACCTCAAAACAAGGGACATATACAGACTGAAAGTGAAGGGCTGGGAAAAGATATTCCACACAAATGGAGACCAAAAGAAAGCAGGAGTAGCAATACTCATATCAGATAAAATAGACTTTAAACAAAGGCTGTGAAAAGAGACAAAGAAGGACACTACATAATGATCAAAGGATCAACCCAAGAAGAAGATATAACAATTATAAACAAATATGCACCCAAGATAGGAACACTGCAGTATGTAAGGCAAATGCTAACAAGTATGAAAGGGTAAATTAACAGTAACACAGTAATAGTGGGAGACATTAATACTCCAGTCACACCTATGGATAGATCAACTAAACAGAAAATTAGTTAGGAAATACAAACTTTAAATGATACAATGGACCAGCTAGACCTAATTGATATCTATAGGACACCCCAATACAATGAATTNATAGTGCTGAAGCATTTGGGTACAGACACAATTGGAATGCTTTGGTGGGAGTTTGTTAATTTCTCTCTGTATTGCTTTTGTTTGCTCAATAAAATAAGAAACTGAAATACTGGTGATGGTGAAGGAAGTAAGTGAGGTTTAAAGAGTGAGGAGATGTTTTAAATAGTTCTTTAGCGCTGTGGGAAAGTGAATGAATTAGGGGGAAGTATTGACTAGCAGCATTAAAGACTCACTTGAAGCAAGTGGCTGTGAATTCAGCGTGGCCGTGTATTTTTCTCCAGCCACATGCAACTTCATAGGAGCAGGTGAAGAGCAGACCCAGATTTGATCCTAATTAGCAAGTGTGAGGTTTTACAAAGTGCAGGCAAAAAGAGTTGAAAATGTAAGCAAGAAAGTTATTAAAACGATTGGCTATTGAATTTAAGTTGCTAAGAAGTGCAACAAGGACAAGAGAGAGAGGAAGGACAATAAATAGATGTAGGATCAACGCACCGATGGTCCCTGTGGAGTCAAAGGTTGTTAGAATCTTGTATTGGAGAAAACGAGCTGGAAAGCTAGGAGAAGTTGGTAAGATGTTTGAAACTGAATTTACAGAGGGTCAAACAATCAATAATGACATAACTCAGGGTTTGGCCCTGGAACAGACTGGCTGAGGGAGAGTGGAAAATGTGGCTATTAGAAGAGAGGATTTGAGAGAATTCAAAGGTCATATGTATTGGGACCGAAAGCCAATAATTAAGCTATTTCAACTTTGTGGCAACTCTGTGTCCCTCATTTTAGAAAGAAAAATAGAGGCCAAGAATTAGTAAATAAGTCAAAGATTCCAAACCTAGGAGGCATCAGTACTGCAATTTTAATCTGGCTTTCAAGACTCATCTCTCTTACCCACATGATATGCATAATGGCCTATGTGTGGTGTGTTCCCCTACCTCTATCCCACGGTTAATTAAAAGGGGCTGAGGCATGTCGGATGCTTTGTGTCATTTGCCTACCAAATCAGTCATTCACCAGCATAGATTTATTAAGCACTGATTTACTCCTTAGAAGGAAAGTTATGACCAACCTAGATAGCATATTCAAAAGCAGAGACAAACCTAGATAGCTTATTCAAAAGCAGAGACAAATCTAGACAGCATATTAAAAAGCAGAGACATTACTTTGCCAACAAAGGTCCATCTAGTCAAGGCTATGGTTTTTCCAGTGGTCATGTATGGATGTGAGAGTTAGACTGTGAAGAAAGCTGAGCACAGAAGAACTGATGCTTTTGAACTGTGGTGTTGGAGAAGACTCTTGAGAGTCCCTTGGACTGCAAGGAGATCCAACCAGTCCATTCTAGAGGAAATAGTCCTGGGTGTTCATTGGAAGGACTGATTCTGAAGCTGAAACCCCAATACTTCGGCCACTTCATGTGAAGAGCTGACTTGTTGGAAAAGACTCTGATGCTGGGAGGGATTGGGGGCAGGAGGAGAAGGGGATGACAGAGGATGAGATGGCTGGCTGGCATCACTGACTCGATGGACGTGAGTCTGAGTGAATTCTGGGAGCTGATGTGATGGACAGGAAGGCCTGGTGTGCTGCAGTTCATGGGGTCGCAAAGAGTTGGACACGACTGAGCAACTGAACTGAATTGAACCACCAGTGCACTGCACTCTTCCATGTTTTGGGGCTGCAGGGGTGAAAGGTGTTGCAAGGAATTGCAGGATACAGTTTCAGCTACATTATCATCTTTGCCAGTATGAAAGAGTTTGAATAACTGTTTGACTATTTTCTTGCATCTTGCCCTTATTATCTTATGAAGATGAGTAGAAAATAACAAATGGGTGTGCTAATATAGGTGATAAGCATATACGTCATAATCTTAATATAATTGAGAAAAAGATGGACATTTTTAGGCATGCTGACTGAGGCAAATCTTTAGCCTGAAATGGATATCACTGGACTTAAGCCAGTTGAGTGAATTTTCAATTAGGAACGAAAAAATATCAAAGTTAAAAAAAAGGTATTAAATGTAGGAACTGTATTTCAAAGTTACTATCTTAAATTCCTATAGGAATGTGATTTTTTTCTTATTTTGAAATGACTGTCTTGTATAAGTATATGGCTTGATTTATGCCACCAGATCTTTATACATGACTTAAATGGTGTGTTGTGTATGAATGTATGGACTGCTTTTATAATAGAGAGGTGATACAGGTATTGGGAAAAATAGAAGAGGAGAGCTTAATTCTGTATGGAATATTGAGTGATCATGGATGTCTTCCCCAAGGTAGAAATTCTTAAGCAAAGACATAAAGAATGAGGAATTTATGAAGCAGACAATACAAAGAATAGCATTATAGGAAAAGCAGGTGCTGAGGCATGGAAATGAGGTGGATCATGGCTTGTTTCCCTAACCTCATGGTTAGAATATAAGGCAAGAGGGCAGACAAAGACTCTGTATGGAGAGCTAAGTAGAAGTCAGATGTGAATTGCCTTATATGACATGCTAAGCTGCTGGATTTCATCCTATGTGGTGAGAAGACTTATAAGCATCTAGTAACCACCATTTATTCTTACTAGTGTCTTCCTTCTGCTTTTGTTGCTAGTTCAGTGTTACCTAAATTCACTATTGTTTAATGCTTATGTGACACTTCATGATATCTGACTGTATTATGAATATTTGGGGTACATTTTAGTGGCCCATTCTCATATATTTCTTCTTTTTAGCTATACTATTATTACTAAGTCTTCATTAGTTTATTTGATAAATATTTATTGAATGCCTGTTACCTACCAGATATGTTCTAAGTTTAGAGATTCAGAGTGAATACAATTTCTGCTCTCATGAAGCTTATATTTAAGTGGAGGTCATAGACTGATAAGCAAATTTGTATATAAATCACTTTCCATGAATACTGCCTATAAGGTGAGCATTAGGCTGAATTGTGAGTTTGACAAAGTCCCTCCCATCCTCTGCTATACCTTTGCTCCTTACTGCTTTCAAGAATGTCCCAGAAATTAAAGTACCACAAAAGAAAAGATAAAGGTTTTCAACCATGTCATTAAATCTTCATTAAGAAGAGTAAACTATTCTCAGATCTTGAATGTTCTTGATACCTGGTGGTTTGCCAAAGGATGGATTATTATTCCATCCTTTGGCAAATTATTTTTTTGTGTATATTTGGCAAATATATTATTGTGTATGGCTCATGAGATCACAGTTTCTCTTAAATTCTTGTTTGGATTTCAGATAATCTCCTAATAATGTTCAAATAACAAAGCTTCTGCTAATGACAACAATAGTAATAGCTATATGTTTTGAGCACTTACTTGCTAAATATATTAGATTCACTGTCTGAACACTCAAAGAGATGGGCAAAGTCACGTTGAGATGGGATCAAAGTGACTAAGCAAGTTGCCCAAGTCTCCTAGTAAGAAGAAGAGCTGGGGTTTAGACCTGAGCCATGGGTTTCTAGAACCTGGACTCTCATCCTTCATATGACATGTGACCATACTGTCAGAAAATCAAGCTACCAGTCTTTCTCTTTCTGGCAAATTAGCACCTTTTGATGGAATTTAAAGTATTGGGTTAACCAAAATGTTGATCTGGTTTTAGGTAAAAATAAAAGACATATTTTTCATTTTCAGCAAGAACTTTATTGAACAGCGTATTCACTAACCAAACGAACTTTTTGGCCAACCCAAGAGATTCTGCCATTAGATCTATGGTGGATTCTATCCCTAAGGTAAATTCTTCAGTCTTCAGAGCAATACTCATCAATAGAAACATTACAGGAGCAATATATGTAATTTAAAATTTTCTAGTAGTCACATGACAAAAAGCAAAAAGAAAGAGTAAAATGAATTTGAATAAAATGTTTTAATGTAACCCAATATATCAAATATATCTTTTCAATATATTTCTGAATATTTTTAGGACTTCAGTTTTTAAATTTTTTAAATCATTAAAACTAAATAAAATGTAAAAATTGAGTTCTTCAACTTCCTAACACCATACACAAAGATAAACTCAAAATGGATTAAAGATCTAAATGTAAGACCAGAAACTATAAAACTCCTAGAGGAAAACATAGGCAAACACTCTCTGACATAAATCACAGCAGGATCCTCTATGACCCACCTCCCAGAGTAATGGAAATAAAAGCAAAAATAAACAGATGGTACCTAATTAAACTTAAAAGCTTCTGCACAATGAAGGAAACTATAAGCAAGGTGAAAAGATAGCCTTCAGAATGGGAGAAAATAATAGCAAACAAAGCAACTGACAAAGAATTAATCTCCAAAATATACAAGCAGCTCATGCAGCTCAATACCAGAAAAATAAATGACCCAATCAAAAAATGGGCCAAAGAACTAAGCAGACATTTCTCCAAAGAAGACATACAGACGGCTAACAAGCACATGAAAAGATGCTTAATATCACTCATTATCAGAGAAATTAAAATCAAAACCACAATGAGGTACCATCTCACACTGGGCAGAAAGGCTGCTATCAAAAAATCTACAAGCAATAAATGCTGGAAAGTGTGTAGAGAAAAGGGACCCCTCTTACACTGTTGGTGGGAGTACAAACTAGTACAGCCACTATGGAGAATAGTGTGGAGATTCCTTAAAAAACTGGAAATAGAACTGCCATAAGACCCAGCAATCCCATTGCTGGGCATACACACCAAGGAAACCAGAATTGAAAGAGACACATGTAACCCAATGTTCATCGCAGCACCATTTACAATAGCCAGGACATGGAAGCAACCTAGATGTCCATCGGTGGACGAATGGATAAGAAAGTTGTGGTACATATACACAGTGGAGTATGACTCAGCCATTAAAAAGAATGCATTTGAATCAGTTCTAATCAGGTGGATGAAACTGGAGTCTATTATATAGAGTGAAGTTGGTGACTGCAGCCATGAAATTAAAAGACGCTTACTCCTTGGCAGAAAAGTTATGACCAATCTAGATAGTATATTCAAAAGCAGAGACATTACTTTGCTGACTAAGGTCTGTCTAGTAAGGCTATGGTTTTTCCTGTGGTCATGTATGGATGTGAGAGTTGGATTGTAAAGAAGGCTGAGCGCCGAAGAATTGATGCTTTTTAACTGTGGTGTTGGAGAAGACTCTTGAGAGTCCCTTGGACTGCAAGGAGATCCAACCAGTCCATTCTGAAGGAGATCAACCCTGGGATTCCTTTGGAAGGAATGACGCTGAAGCTGACACTCCAGTACTTTGTCCACCTCATGAGAAGAGCTGACTCATTGGAAAAGACTCTGATGCTGGGAGGGTTTGGGGGCAGGAGGAGAAGGGGACGACCGAGGATGAGATGGCTGGATGGCATCACTGACTCGATGGACGTGAGTCTGAGTGAACTCCAGGAGATGTTGGTGAACAGGGAGGCCTGGCGTGCTGTGATTCATGGAGTCGCAAAGAGTCGGACACGACTGAGCAACTGAACTGAACTGAACTGAAGCCAGTACTCTTGCCTGGAAAATCCCATGGGTGGAGAAGCCTGGTAGGCTGCAGTCCATGGGGTCACTAAGAGTCGGACACGACTGAGCGACTTCACTTACACTTTTCACTTTCATGCACTGGAGAAGGAAATGGCAACCCACTCTGGTGTTCTTGCCTGGAGAATCCCAGGGTCGGGGGAGTCTGGTGGGCTGTCAGCTATGGGGTCGCACGGAGTTGGACATGACTGAAGTGCCTTAGCAGCAGCAGCAGCAAGTCAGAAACAACACCAACACAATATACTAATGCATATATATGGAATTTAGAAAGATGGTAATGATGACCCTATATGAGACACATCAAAAGAGACACAGATGTAAAGAACAGTTTTGGACTCTGTGGGAGAAGGTGAGGGTGGGATAATTTGAGAGAACAGCACTGAAATAGGTATATTATCATATGTGAAACAGATCTCCAGCCTAGGTTCGATGCATGAGACAGGGTGCTCAGGGCTGGTGCACTGGGATGACCTTGAGGGATGGGATGTGTTCAGGATGGGGAACACATGTACACCCATGGCTGATTCATGTCAATGTATGGCAAAAAGCACTACAATGTTGTAAAGTAATTAGCCTCCAATTAAAATAATTAATTAAAAAAAAAGAATATGTTTGAAAGTTCATTTCAGTCTCTGTCAAAAAGAGAAAACCTTTCAGGAAAATTATTCATACTTGAGCCAGAAGGAATTATCCAAACAAACTACCCTTCTTGGCTGTGATTTGTGCCTTGGTTTTGTGCATTAAAATCGAGGAAGGAATTAAAAACTCTAATGTGTGATAAGAGTGGCCCTCATCTGACACTGCATCTGGTCAATGTACTGGCAGGGGTACTGGGAAACCAGCAACTCCAGGAAGCTCTTCTGGCAAAACAGCCAAGATGGGGAAATGAGCTCTAGACCCAGAGATGGTACTAATCGTAACAAGTGCCTCTGAGGACGACAGAAATGACAGAATCAGGCTTAACGACTAGAAGTCTGCTCCAAAGGGACCAAAAAAAATAAAAGGCAGGCTAAGAATCTAAGGACATACTATTAGTCAGATCTGGCCACCTGATAATAGCTTCAGGTTTTTAAAAATGTACTTGTGTTGTGTATTTTGTGCTCAAACAACTCTGGGCATAGTCTAACCCAGTCTCTTCTCTGAAGCACAAAGGAAAATGGTTTCTGATTGTCACTACAGTAGATGCTGGTTCTTAAGAAAAGGGAGCTAGACCACTGGAAAGGTGCTCCACTGCCCGTGACACAGTGAATAAGGATGACAAGGCAGAACTAAAAGAGCACCACAGAACCTTGGACTCTTATGGCTTCCCACACAATCCTTGTAGCAGAAAGGCACTTTCTCCCTAGCCTGCATTCTTGTTCTGTGAGCGGCAACTGAGAGGTGAAAATTACAAGATGCTTCAACTCACTGTGGCTGCTTGCTCCCCTCTTCCGTGGGGTGACGCCCAGTCCTACTCACTCTCTGACAGCCAACTGTTCACTAATTGCTCTGGACGTTTATGTGTGTGACTGCACCACAGTCTGGCTTGATTTTTAAAGGAGACCTGCCAACATAAATATCCCAGGTCCAAGATAAAACAGAATAATTAAAAACAGGTCTTGTTATCCGATTAGCTGATCGTCTCCTATTCATATCACCAAGTGATATTTTCAGTGAGTGTTCTGCCTGTTTTCCTCATTAAAGTGAACACAACAGGTTTTACCTTACAAATTGACCATCAAATTTTAAAGGATTAACAACAAGGATGGGGGTGGGCAGGTGTTGGGGAAGGAGTATGGGCTTTAGAGGACAGGCAGGTCTGAGGTGGGATTCCAAAATCTGCCACTTACTGAGGCTAATCGGTAAAATGACAAAAAACAATTAATACTTTGTAGGTTGTTAAATGACAAGGACAAAATAATTCTATAAGGAATATAGTATATAAGAGGCTGTAAAACTGCATTACATAATAACAGCATGCTCAGAGTACCTTAGCATCTATGGAGCAAAAATAAAAGTTCTTGTATTTCTGTTCCTTAAAATTAAGAGGTTAAATCGAGACCAGAGCGATCTCACAATAAGTTTTTGGAGAGAGACTATACAGCGGGGCTGGAGAAGTTTCTTTCACCACATGTAGGGTCCATAAAGAGTGACCACGTGAAGATCTGCTTTAATGCAAAAACTATTCTATGAACACCTACTAGTCCTTCATTCAGCAAATATAAGTGAGTTCCCCCAAGGTACCAGGCCTGTGCTATAAATAAAATAGACACAAGTCTGGTTCTTAAACTGCTTACAGTCGAGCAGGTGAGCTGTCAGCACAAGGGATGATGGGTATTAGAGGCACACACAGGAGAACATCAACAGATCTCTGGGGGAGATTTCAGGGAAAGCTCCTTGGAGGAAGCAATCACCAAGGAGTAGTCTGAGGAATAAGGAGTTAGCTGATAGAGGACAAGTTCTAGACAGACAATAGCATGTGTGAAGGTTCTGAGGTCAAGTTCAGTTCAGTTCAGTCGCTCAGTCGTGTCCGACTCTTTGCGACTCCATGAATCGCAGCACGCCAGGCCTCCCTGTCCATCACCAACTCCCGGAGTTCACTCAGATTCATGTACATCGACTCAGTGATGCCATCCNTCAGTTCAGTTCAGTTAATTTCAGTTCAGTCGCTCAGTCATGTCTGACTCTTGGTGACCCCATGAATCGCAGCACGCCAGGCCTCCCTGTCCATCACCAACTCCCGGAGTTCACTCAGATTCATGTACATCGACTCAGTGATGCCATCCAACCATCTCATCCTCTGTTGTCCTCTTCTCCTCCTGCCCCCAATCCCTCCCAACATCAAAGTCTTCTCCAATGAGTCAACTCTTCGCATGAGGTGGCCAAAGTACTGGGGTTTCAGCTTTAGCATCATTTCTTCCAAAGAAATCCCAGGGCTGATCTCCTTTAGAATGGACTGGTTGGATCTCCTTGCAGTCCAAGGGACTCTCAAGAGTCTTCTCCAACACCACAGTTCAAAAGCATCAATTCTTCAGCACTCAGCCTTCTTCACAGTCCAACTCTCACATTCATACATGACTACTGGAAAAACTATAACAACCCTGCAAAATCAACAATTCCAAGTAGTTCAGTCCTGCCAGAACTCTGCACACAACCTGGGTGAATGAGTACAAAGCGGGGACAAGGCAGAGGTAATAGAGGAGGGAGACAAGCATCAGCAACATCAGTAGGAGTCAGATCATGAAGTGAAGAGCATTCCACTAAGAGCTCTGAGTTAATCCTAAGAACACAGCAAAGTTCCTACAGTCAGAATGACATGATTAGATCTGCCCTTTAGGAAGCTTGCTCTGACTGCAGTGTGAGAAAAGATCACATGGGAACTCTCTTAAATCACATAAAGAAACTACCTTAGAAGAAAAAAAAAAAAAAAAAAAAACCAAACAAAATCAAAAAAACAAATAGGAAAAAAAAAAGCCCCACCAAAAAACAAAAAAAAAAAA
>SJYV01028985.1:714129-732090 GCA_006410875.1 Neotragus pygmaeus | reverse complement strand
AAAAAAAAAAAAAAAAAAAAAAACCAAACGAAATGTTAAAAAGAATCTCAGCTGTTTTAGAAATAAAAGATTTGTTTGGCAAGTTAAAGGGGAAAAATTTTTAAGTCTAATGGCCACAATCATCTGCTAATATAGCATAATAAAAGATAAGCCTAGGCAAGCCTTCTTTCCTAAGAAACAAGAGAAAATACTAGAGGTCCCAACCCAAATCTCTCCACCTCCTTCCACCCTGCCTTCTCCAGGCAACTTAACACCTGCTCAGTCTTTCTCTTTTCATTTATAGACTCAATTTGCTCAACAAAGTTCTATTATAGAAAAGCTTGGAGAAACTGCATTAAGTGTGCCAGATAGCTTTAAAAAGTTAAATGCTAACAGATAAGAACCAGTTCTGACCCCAAGGTCAAGCAAAATTAATCTTCGCTCTTTTGCCAGTGGTCATTAAATAACAAAAACTTCTGTAGGTAGTTTCTAAATTACAGAGTCTGAGATCTTACTAGTGGGGTGCAAACATGAGCACTAGAGCACAATAATTAGACTTACTTTTCTGAATTTGTCTTTTAAAAATAAATTATGCCATTAAGCACTAAAGGCAAAGATTAAAATTTCACAAACTTCCAGTTAATTCTAAATGTGATGACAACTACTGGTATGCAATCAAATATTAAAAGAATCTCAGCTGTTTTAGAAATAAAACATTTGGTTCCAGCTTGAAGCAAAACTTTTTAGGGCCCATGATTAAACTGATTTGCAAATACAGCATGAAAAATAGCTAAGGGGTCTTTTATATGGCAAATAAAAAACTAAAATCAATCTTTAAAATCAAGATTTTTGAAGGATGTTTGGCTGTAACTCACAAAAGACTTGTGACAAAGTTAATAACTGTACATTTCTAAAAATTAAAATACACACATTTTATAAAGTGATTTAAAACACAGGAATTTATCATTACTAAAGACATTTCTTACAAGGTTTACATGCATATTTAAGAAATAATAATACCACTGCTAATTTGGGGGACTTAGTCAAATACATTTTCTGAAAGGAATGGACGCATATTTTTTATTCTCCAGTAAGAGCATCTCTACTTTCCATACCGACTAAAAATAACTAAATAAATTTAATATAGCAAGGTGTGCTTTGGGTATTTGGGATTCACCAACTTGCTTAATTACTTCAAAAATTTCCATGTTTTTATAGACAGTTATTACTTATTTGTTCATTGACCAATGGGAAGAATGATGCAATGGTAACTACATCAGTGGTATCCTGGGAGTCAAGAAATAATTCACCTCCTTGTTAAACAAATATCCGAATACCACTTGTATGCCAAAGGGCACTAAATAAACACTTAAGTCCGTGAAGAAACACGATACTATACTTCATCAAATTTGAGACACCATCAATTTTAAGAGTAACTCTTCACTAATAAAGAAAAAATGTTTTCAATTACATTATGACATAATGCCTTGGATGAATCACATCAGCTTCTCATTGCTTGATATTTTTTAAATCTACTCAGAAAAATCTGGCAATTTTTCCTGCCTCCAATACACTGCTTGATATTATAAACAGCAATTTTTTTTTCTTTTATGAACCTTAGTATGAAACATGGCTTCATCTACATTGGGGTGTCTTCCTTTCTTGGCTCCCATGAAGCATTTCGTTGTTGTTTTTAAAAAGTAAGTGGAATTGTGATTATTTTACCAATGGCACATGTTTACTTCATTAATGTTAAATTCACATCTCTCCACTCTGTTTTGGTCCTTTACCATTTCTGTTTCAATGCCAAATCATAATGGAATCTTTTAAAAAATATTTTAAATGGCAATTAAATCCAATATATGTAGAGCTGACACTGTACATAACTCAATTGAAATGATGATACTAAATACAGCTACAACTAAAACTTGTACAAGCACAAGGAGTTTCAACCTGGCCAAATGGCCACCTGACAGCAGCAGACACAACCCAAATTCAAAGCTATTAAAAAGCGGGGAAAAAAAAACATGAGTCTCAGAATCAGTAATAGCAGCAAATACTCACAGAGCACAGAGAAAGAGCACCATTCTATGTACTTTTCATATGTTATGCCATGAAAATCTGTCGGGTAGGTAGATTATGTGCCTCCAGATGAGGAAGCTGAGGCTTGGGTTGGGGGTGCTGAGTAACTTGCCCCAATATCACAAAGTTAGCATGCACCGAGGCTAGTTTTTGAATTCACTGTCTGGGCTATACGTTTAACCACTATGTCATGTGGTCACTCAAGTTATTAATCAATAACTAGCTCTGTGACTTAACCTGAATCATTAGAGACTCCTTTCCTCATCTGGAAAAGGAAGGAACTGGAATGGATGATTATGGAGTCCCTTCCTAGGATGAAAATACTATAATTCTATAATCTTTTATAATAAAATCTTATCCGTATGGTAGCCTCTCCTTAACCCTATAAAATTCAAAGACTTTCACCATCAGTACTGACTAGTGAAAATAACCTAACTTTTACTATTATTCTAAAATTCACACACTTAGGAAAGGTATTAAGAAAGAGACATACATGTACCACTATTTCTCTTTTTCAGGATGATGGCAAAGGCTAACTATAGATACAAATGATCCAATTTGTAGGTTTCACTCTGCCTGTGTACCATACTTATGATAGAAATTTACCATTTAAAATTTTAGTCCAAAATTAACAAAAGACTTCAACGTGTCCATGTTAACAGATATACACAGTGCACAGTCCTTTAACTATTCCATTCATTTACGAGGGAAAAAACAACAGATTAATAACAAATGCAAATATTGCAACATTTTCTCTCTTGACCCAGTTTAAAGGATGGAATTAAATGTGCATTACACATTTGACAACTCTTTTGCCCCAAGGTGGGGGTGGGGCAGGGGGCTGTCATAACCTTTGGATCTTCTACAGGTCGAGCTGCCCTCCCTCCTAGGTAACCTTGCTTCTGACCCACAGCCTCTGATCATCAGGCAACCCAGTGATGCTTAAAATACTTCCTAATAGTTCACTTTGAAGTTGTCTAGAGAAGAAGAGTTAATAAAGGAAAGAGATGAAAATGTGCAATGTCTTTCATTACTTATTCATAAACATCAAACACTGTATCAGTTTGGGGCTTTGCTTTTTTCCTTTATAGTACACATGCAGACATAAAATAATCTGCCCTAACGGAAATCAGAGAAAACATAAAAAAGATTTCTGATGAAAAAAGTGAAAAAAGGAATATAAGAGAACTGTTGGCAAAAGCAGGCTTAAACAACAAAACAGGTAAGATGATGGCTCAAGGACGAAAGGGTCTGGCCAGAGCATAAACTTTCACTATTACATACCTTCCCATGCTGCCCAGCTCTCTCATAGCAAATGACCACATCTTCCCACATTTCTAGCTTCTCAAATATCTGAAGGGCTGAACTGGTACATCCCAACTCAAAGAGTAAACCTGCAAGTTGGCGCTAGAAAAATCAAATTAAAATAATGAACAATCCTTCGCACAGATTCATACACAGATTTCTGTTCCATTTGTAGGTATATCTAATCTGCCATTTTAAGCATCTGCTTATTGCAAAAAATGCCTAATATCTATAATTCACCTCTGCTGAAAAAACATATATGTTTCCTGCATGTTGAAAAACATACAGGAACTGTTCAAAATACACAATATATAAATTTTTCCCATGAATTCAGAACTTAAAACGCAAAATCTGCACTTCTTTATTATCTAGAAAGTCTATACATGACAATTTCTGTTGTAAAGCTGAGATCAAATAAGTCAATTTTAAAAACTCTGTTAAAGTGGCCCTTATCAGAAAGACAAACAAATATTGCTGAGGATGTGAAGAAAAGAGAACTCTTGTGCACCGTTGGCAGGACTGTCAATTTGTGCAGCCAATATGGAAAACAATATGAAGATTCCTCAAGAAACTGAAAACAGAGCTACTATATGATTTAGCAATTCCACTTCTGGATATATAACTGAGGAAAACGAAAACACTAATTTATTGTAATAAGTACATTCTCAAAAATTTAGCTACCTAGTTTCCCAGTACTTGGGATAAAATGGGACAGTACTTCCCAGATAAAATGGGACAAACTGTGATAAAGTGAGTGAAGGTTATGTATATTCAAAAATAAAAATAGTGTATTTTTTAAGTGATCCATCCTGCAGGAATCGAAAAACAATATTAAAAAGGTTTAAAAACTAGGTAAAACTCATGGGTAAGGTATGGTTGTAAAATTCAATACATATTTAAGAGCTAAGAAGCTAACAGACATGGAACATGCAGAACTAACAAACTCAGAAAGTAAAATGAAACTATAAAATTTCATTTTATAAGGAAAATTACACTTTATATATATTATTAAAATATATTATATTTTATTATATTATATTATATATATATTATATTATATTATATTATGAAAATAAATATATATCTATTATATAAAAATATATTATAAACATAAAAATAAATAAAAGTAATGGCTCAATTCTTCTGTATCCCATGAAATACAGGAGAATTTGGTTATTTTAGAATATGTGATTGGACGTTTTCAAAAACTGAACATCACATGTGGGAGCTGGAATAAATCTTAATGCTCATACAGTAAGGAGTTCAATCTTTCTAATAGTGACAAAGGTATGGCATCTAAGCTGATACAGCTTAATAGGAGTAAAGACGAATATGTTTTGTAATAAACTGTGCTGTTATTTCCTGATCTTTAAAAATAATATATAAAGATATGCTTACTCCCAAGAAATAAAACTGATTTAATTTCTTAATGAAAGAAGATGTTTATCTAACTGCTCAAAGATCCCAAAATCCACAGCTTCCTAAGCAGATAAAATAAACAGTGAGCCTATTTGAACAGTATTTAATTTTTCTAATGTTTCTGTTCAGAAAGTAACAGCTACACCCTCAACAGACATGTTTTGTCATAATAATAGCTCAAAGTTTGATTTGTTTATACACCACAAACTACATAGTACAAAGACAAACAAAGCACTTAACAAATTTCACAGATCAGGGTTAAAAACATGCCAAAAAGTTCCAATTGCTAACACCTTTCTGATGAAGAATCTATCCTTTTGAGATGGTATGAAAAAAAATTTTGTGCCTGTTTTATTGAGATATCTTCAATAGATGAAGTGAATCCCAATGTATAACAGACCCTCTCATTTACCCTGAGCTTACGAATATACTAGGGACTTGCCTGGTGGCTCAGATGGTAAAACGTCTGTCTACAATGCGGGAGACCCGGGTTCAATCCCTGGGTTGGGAAGATCCCCTGAAGAAGGAAATGGCAATCCACTTCAGTACTATTGCCTGGAAAATCCCATGGACAGAGGAGCCTGGTAGGCCACAGTCCACGGGGTCGCAAAGAGTCAGACGCAACTGATTGACTTCACTTACGAATATACTAATAATCTACTCTAAGAAATCTTATGAAGATTCTGAATCACTGAATTGTGGATTGGCATTTATAACTCTAAGTCACTACCTACGTGCATAATCCACAAGAAATGACAGGAAGCTGGTTAAAATGACAATGGTTACCAAATCATCAAGAAATTTCTGGCTGGCGGCATTATTTGACTCCACTTAGCTTCTCTGTTGGAGAAGGCAATGGCACCCCACTCCAGTACTCTTGCCTGGAAAATCCCATGGACAGAGGAGCCTGGTAGGCTGCAGTCCATGGGGTCGCAAGGAGTCAGATATGACTGAGCGACTTCACTTTCACTTTTCACTTTCATGCATTGGAGAAGGAAATGGCAACCCACTCCAGTGTTCTTGCCTGGAGAATCCCAGGGACGGGCGAGCCTGGTGGGCTGCCATCTCTGAGGTTGCACAGAGTCGGACACAACTGAAGCGACTTAGTAGCAGCAGTAGCAGCTTCTCTGTGCCATAGCTTTCACATTTGTAATTCAGAATTATTTCACAAAATTGTTGCCAAAAAATAAGATAATGCGTGTGAAAGGCAGAAAAAAGTGCGTGCTTCACAATAAATGTGCAGTAAAAGCTGGCTGTTATTCTCTGGAATAATTACAACCCAATGAAGATAAAGGAAAGGAGGCAAACTAGACTAAAAGTTGGGAAACTAGAGATGCTCATGAACTGCTGCGTGATCAGCACTGGAAAAGTGTAGTTATTGATAACTGTCCTCGGCCGCCCTTTTTTTCCCAAGGATTAAGAAACCAGAATTATAAATTAAGAGACCAGACTAGGTGTCTAAATTGTCTTCAGTGAATAAAATTTTACAAAATAGAGGAATGACACCTGTAACACAGGGGAACCCACAGGGCAAGAGCTAAACTAGGTGTTCCCATGTCTTTAGAAAGAGGAAGGTAGTTAAGGGCATTTCACATTATCAACTAACAAATACATGCTTTATTTTACCATTTGTAAGCAATTTGCTTAAAAGGTTCATTCTTTAGCAGAAAATCCTTACAGGGCCTTTAAACATAAAAAGTTATTTTGAAAATGAAGACTTCTGTGGCTCCATTATTTAATTTCAAGAATTCTATTTAACCTAGTTTACATTCTTTTCAATGTTTTAAAACTCTAGTATCACTTCATTCAAATAGCAGTTTGAAGTAACTGGCAATCCCCAGCTAGATATTTTTTCTTTTCCTTGAAATATTTGAAAACACCAACATAACTTTACAGTCATTTTTTCCTAATGCATTTATCTTTCAAAAGGGAAGTGTTTTCCATGCCCAATGACAACAACAAAAATACCTGAATGGCCCAATGAGGTGGCACTTGACAGCAGTAGAAAATCTTCAGACGTTCCAGTACAGACGTAGTCTTATCTTCAAATTGGTCTGCAAGAGCCTTAAGAGCATGTATCATAATCAGAATCTGTATGAGTAATGACTTATTAATATGAACAAGATTTTTGTGGCAAAAGTTTTACGAATAGACATATAAACAATAAAGAATATAAGTTACTTTGATAAGGTGTTGGGATGTGTGAATATTTTCTTGAATTTCCTTCAATGTTAAAAAAGTACTTTAATCAACATTTATGTAATTCATACATTAAAAACATAATAAGAAAACAATTTTTTAAAATGAGCTTTCCTATAGCGGTTCTTTCAAAGAACTAGCCTTATTAATCCATCTTTTTATTTTTTTCTGTTTTCTAAGAACTGTTTTTAGCATATCTATTTCACAACCATACAGTCACTGTGACAATGGCACTTTCTAATGTAAATCAGAGATAAATTACATGAAGAATCTCATTTAAGAATATTTTCTCAGGAATAAAATGAAGTCAAAGGGCGTCTATTTGATCACAGAGGGTGAAGTCTCTTACTCTTCAGCAACAGAGCCAACCATAGGGCAGGACACTCATTCATTCAAGACCAGTGAACAACTTCAACCTGCATGCACTGAGGAAACCCTCTGCTGGGCTCAAACACCTGCACTTTGTACTAGATAACTGAACCTGCAGAACCTACAGAGGGCAGACCAGCAAGACAAAGATGGCTGATTCTAAGGGGACCAAGGCCAAATGCAAAGCTAAAGGCTGCCACTAACTGGTGGTCACAAGACCTCACATATTCAGCATCAAAATGAATGCAGGCACTCTGGAGTCCTAGAAAACACACGGACAGCAGTCTCATTACCATGGTCATCTTTACCTGACCCTTCATTTGTCATCTAGCACATATATACGCTTTTTCTGTTCTACACTGAGCACTTTCAACTGTGCATTACTATGACCTTTCCTGCATAATGCAGCACTCAAGTTTTCTCCTTTTGGCAACTGACTAGGTTTCAAAGCCCTGTCTTACAAAGATTACATGGCAACAATACGGCAATTTTAAAGCACATATTATGATTATGTAGGAACATTCAAACAACTAGGGTCATGGCATCTGGTCCCTTCACTTCATGGCAAATAGATGGGAAAACAATGGAAAACGGTGAGATACTTTATTTTCTAGGGCTCCAAAATCACTTTGGACCATAACTGCAGCCATGAAATTTAAAGACGCTTGTTCCTTGGAAGAAAAGCTATAACAAACCTAGATAGTGTATTTATAAGCAGAGATATCACTTTGCCAACAAAGGTCTGTCTAGTCAAAGCTTTTGTTTTTCCAGTAGTCATGTATGGATGTTAGAGTTGGACCATAAGAAGGCTGAGCGCCAAAGAATTGATGCTTTTGAACTGTGTTGTTGGAGAAGACTCTTGAGAGTCCCTTGGACTGCAAGGACATCCAACCAGTCTATCCTAAAGGAAATCAGTCCTGAATATTCATTGGAGGGGCTGATGCTAAAGTTGAAACTACAATACTTTGGCCACCTGGTACGAAGAGTTGACTCACTCGTTAAAGACCCTGATGTTGGGAAAGACTGAGGGCATGAAGAAAGGGACGACAGAGGATAAGATGGGTTGGATGGCATCATCGACTCAATGGACCTAAGTTTGAGCAAACTCTGGGAGATAGTGAAGGACAGAGGAGCCTGGGGTGCAGCAGTCTACAGGGAAGAGCTGGACACGACTGAGCAACTGAACAATGAGAGCATCCATGTATTTGAGAATGGTGAAGCACTTACTTTCTAAACCTTCAGGATACAAAAGACAGTTGGTTCTGTACCTAGAACTTTTCTGTAAGCTTGAAATTTTTTTAAGTTTCAATGAAATTAGTTTTTAAAATTGAAAAAAAAAAAAAAGTAAGAGGTAGTAAATCCAAACTTCCTCATAAAAGGACAAGAATCTAACAAATCTCACTATCAGTAAAAGGAGACCAGTTTCTGAGTAGGGGAACTGTTCCTCAGCTGGGGAAAATAGGAAGTTCTCTATTATATGAGGTGGAAGATATATTTGTTAGCCTAAGAAGATCCTGCCGAATGAGAAAACACTCATTGCATCACTTCTTTGACAATCCAAGATGCTATTCAATCAAATCAGTCAGAACAAATTGAGTCATAACCAGACTCCTAAAACCATCTTGGTCAAATATTTTTAAAGTTTTCTGGCCTTACTTCAGAGAAACTTGATAACAAAAAGGTTGCATACTTCTGCCCAAAGCTATTTAGTTGGAGGAAAGAGAGAAGAAAAACTTCTGGCTGAGTACATATGGTTACAATACATAAATAAAAGGCTCACTGAATTACTTCATTAAGGGGGCAAATTTTTCTTTTTATCAAATTCTTTTTCTTCCTTTGGAAAGAAAAAACAAATAATGCTTATTTAATAACCACAGAGGACAAGATGGTTGAATGGCATCAACAATCCAATGGACATGAGTTTTGAGCAAGCTCCGGGAGATGGGGAAGGACAGGGAAGCCTGGTGTGCTGCAGGCCATGGGGTCACAAAGAGTCAGACATAACCGAGCGACTGAACAACAACAACAATTTAATAATTAAATGCCAAAAGCAACATCCCAACACTTACTTTTATGAAGTCTTAGTTACATCTAAAACATTAGATTTTCAAACGAAACGCATGCATTCGTGGCAATCTAGCTAAAACATATTAAGCAGTGCTCAGTAAATATTTCCCAATTTATTAATAAACAGATTTACTGGCAACCTACTCCAGTATTCTTGCCTGGGAAATCCCATGAACTGAGAAGACTGGCAGGTTACAGATCATGGGGTCACAAAAGAGTTGGACACAACTGTAGTGACTTAGCATGCACATTATGTATTTCAAATACTCTCGGACACTTTTAATTGACCTCACAGTGCTCCTGATACTCTCAGATACTCTCCAAAATAGCAAAGACCACACTGTAGAGAGTAGAGGACCAACATTTATTTGAATTTGATATCACAAATAAGTTCCTGAACAAGTACAACCACATTTTGTAAGAATTCAAATAGACCATGTGTGTGATAAAGATTAAAAACAGAAGTCTAACCTATTTTCACTCCTGCATAGAATATACTTCTTCCTACCTTAAATATGACAACCACCAACAAAGCCAAGAACATTAAGCTGTCTGATTCCTCTACTGAATTCAAAGTATTCTCTTATTTACTGCTGCTGCTGCTGCTGCTAAGTTGCTTCAGTCGTGTCTGACTCTGTGCGACCCCAGAGACGGCAGCCCACCAGGCTCCCCCATCCCTGGGATTCTCCAGGCAAGAACACTGGAGTGGGTTGCCATTTCCTTCTTCAATGCATAAAGGTGAAAGTGAAGTCGCTCAGTCATGTCCAACTCCTTGCGACCCCATGGACTGCAGCCTTCCAGGCTCCTCTGTCCATGGGATTTTCCAGGTAAGAGTACTGGAGTGGGGTGCCATTGCCTTCTCCGGTCTTATTTACTAACTCACGACAAATACAGGGACTTAGTCACAGTTCATCTCTAGGTTTTCCAGAGCAGGATTATTTATAGTGACTCATTCTGAAATAATTAAATCAAAGTCAAGTGGACTGGAGCCCTTTACAGGAAAAAGTGTNGGTCTTATTTACTAACTCACGACAAATACAGGGACTTAGTCACAGTTCATCTCTAGGTTTTCCAGAGCAGGATTATTTATAGTGACTCATTCTGAAATAATTAAATCAAAGTCAAGTGGACTGGAGCCCTTTACAGGAAAAAGTGTAGATAAGTGAGGTGGCCTGAATTCTGTTCTAGGTCTACCCACAAGTCAAATCATTTAAGCACAAAGGCACTCACCTACCACACGATTTTCTAAACGATCTTTTGCACTTCAGACACTCTGAGCATATGCCTTTATCAAGAGTATTTTGGGCCTTCCTTGGTGGCTCAGTGGTGAAGAATTTACCTGCCAATGCAGGAGACACAGGTTCCATCCTTTGTCCAGGATGATCCCACAAGCCACAGAGCAACAACATCCAAATGTCCCAACTATTGAGCCTGTGCTCCAGAGCCCGGGGACCACAACTGCTGAGCCCACGCACTGCAATTACTGAAGCCCGTGTGCTCTAGAGCCTGTGATCCACAAGAGATGCCACTGCAATAACAAGCCCATGCACCACAACTAGACAGCAGCCCCAGTTTGCTGCAACCAGAGAAAAGCTTGCACAGCAACAAAGACCCAGCACAGTCAAAAATTTAAAACACTTTAAGAAAGAGTATTTTGTTGAATTTCCAGCATTTGAAAAGGTTGTCAGTCTCAGGCACCATTAGCCAAACACAAGGATCAGGTGTATTCCCCAGGGACAAACCATACCCAAGTAGTCCGGAAGACAAAGGCAAGACACCAGTCCTAGGAGACTGGGACTGCTGAATGGGAAGCCTGAGTTTCTACTGTTCATGAGTGTGTGTGAATGTGGACAGAAACAGGGAGCTCACAGACAAATGGGTACCTTGCAAGCTTTCACAAATTCCCAAAAACTGAGGTAAATGACCTCTAAAGCAGTGTCCTACTCTTACACTTGCCATTTTCTCTCTCCAGTTTCTAAATTTCATGTATTTCACACCTGAAAGTCATCGACACTTGGTCATAAGTTAAAATTGGCATGAGAAGTTGGTTTTTAAGAAAAGATAGTAACATCAAAAATGGAGAGCAAAAGAGAAACACAAATACACCATAAACCAATCATTAAGGGCTGAAAGCAAGCAGACTGTACACAAGGAGGGTGACAGAGAGATGTGGATAAACAAGAAATACGATGAGAAAAGAGTAAGGAAGAGTCTAGCTTAGACCTGACTGAGAGGTTGGTGGGGAGGGTGGGGGTGGCACGATAAGAGAATCAGGTGACAGAAAATCCAGGTTCAACTGCTGGGACACACCAAAGACAACTTCATTCATGTTGCATAAACTGTTACATGAAACTGTTTTCAAGTTTTAAGACTCCCTTTTAATGTCTTTTTCTCCCCAAACTCCACCTCAAAGCATTTATACTTTCAGTGTTGAGACAATGTGCCTGTGCATACAGTTTCTCTGACCCCAGACAATAACAACTCTTGAGTCTTCCAGAAACCAGTACCAGAGATTAGAGGACACCGCTAAGGAACAGGGAATAAAAGAATAAATCCCCACAAAACAATGATGGGCCCTCTCTGTTGTCAGTAGAGAAAGAACTTCCCTCCAAAAACAACTAGAGAAAATCAAGACTACATTTTAAAATTAGCACATGGAGAATGATTTAGGACAATTTTGAAGGACAATTCAGAAAAAGGTCTGGTATGATTTAGACTTTATTTATGTGCTCATATCTAAAAGTATGGCACACGTATCTTCGAAAAACACAGCTAGTCCCTAAGGACCTACACTTTCACTGAAGGCTATTCTTTCTTGCTTGTGTGATATCTAAGTGCTTATCAGCTTTCTGAAGAGCCAAGTCAAAATTAGCTGATAATCTAAAAGGTATGATTGATCACATGCCAAATCACCTTGCTTTTTTGTGCAATCTGTGTATGCATGCATATGTCTAGGAGGGTGAGATTTATTATAAAAATCTGTACTTAATCAAATATATCCAACAGTTGGGTTGAACAGTTCTTTCTGACAGGAGTCTGCAGTCATTCAATTATGACTCACCAACAGTTGTGGTCCAGTTAACTGCTACCTCAAACTTCCAAGCCTAAGAAAACTTCCAATAGAACAAGAAGAATGAGAATCAAAACCTATTAACACATCTAACAAGTATCAACATCATCATTAAACCTATCGTTAACCCAGTTTTACCTCATGCATAGGGAACCACAGCTCAGAGAGATTTAAAAAATAGCTTGCCCGAAGTTTAATTTTTTCTTTTTGGCTGTTGTTTTGTTTTAGTTTTTTGGCTGTGCAGCACAGCATACAGGACCTTAGTTTCCCTGACCAGAGACTGAACCGGGCTCCCTGCATTGGAAGCGTTGAGTTTTAGCCTATGGGCCACCAGGGAGGCCCCGGTGCTCAAAGTTTAAAGCTATGAATCAGAGCCTGTCTGACTTCAAACACTATACTGACAGCTTCACCAAAATGATAACCTCCTAATTTAAGTGGAAATGGTCAGATCTGTGAAAATAAAAAGCTGCTTCTCACTAGAAAATATTGAAAACTCTAACAGTTTTCCCCCACCTAATCCCATAATAAGCGAGTCAAGGTCAGGAGATCTGGAGATCTGACCAAGATTTCTGCTTCCTGTTTCAAAGACTTTCTTCTGTTGGTTGGTAGGAACTGGGTCTACTAAGGGGGGCCAGGAGAGCCTAGATGTCTTGTTTATGATTCCAGACTAGAGAGATGAACATAAAGAGAAAGTCTTAAAGGAAATGCAGACAAAGCTCTTGGAGCATTCCCCTTAGTCACACCTCAGCAGTTAATCTTTCCGGTGTCAGGACCTCTTTGAACTCTTATAAATTACTGAGGGACTATAAAGAGCTTTTGTTTATGTGGGCTATAATGTATCAATATTTATTGTATTAGAAATTAAAACTGAGTTAAATTTAAATGTTAAGTTCATTCTAAAATAAAATAATGAATACATTACCTTAACTTACATAATATGTTTTATGAAAAATAACTATTTTTTCCCAAAAAACAAAATCATAAAAAGTTTAGCAAAATCTGGGGACTCTCATGGTAGTCCAGTGGTTAGGAATTTCCATTTCCACTGCCGAGGGCCTTGGTTCAATCCCTCGTTAGGGAACTTAGATCCTGCAACCCAACTGGTGTAGTCAAAAAGAAAAGAAAAAACAACTGGCTATGACTTACACTTTTGCAACTCTATTCAATGTCTGGCCTAATAGATGACAGCTGGATTCTCATACCTGCTTCTGTAGTCAATCTGTTGCAATATGATGTTTTGGTTGAAATTTATGAAGAAAATTTGACCTTACACAGATTGGTAGCTGGAAAAGGGAGAAGTATTTTAATAGTTTTTAAAGTTAATTTTGCATATTATTCTTTGATACTACATCAAAATTCAATAGGTGGTTAGCTTCTTAGAGTCATCTGCAATGTGGAATTTGAAATCCTATCAATGAAAGTTTTCCTGTAACATTAAATACTCTGTTATAGACATGTAGAATGGACTTTTGGCCTCTGAAGGAGAGGGAGAGGGTGGGATGATTTGGGAGAATGGCACTGAAGCATGTATACTATCATGTAAGAAACGAGGTGCTGGTCTATGTTCGATGCAGGATGCTTGGGGCTGGTGCACGGGGATGATCCAGAGAGACGTTGTGGGGTGGGAGGTGGGAGGGGATTCAGGATTGGGAGCTCATGTACACCTGTGGTGGATTCATGTCGATGTATGGCAAAACCAATAGAGTATTGTAAAGTAAAATAAAGTAAAAAATAAAATAAAATAAAATGTAAAAAAATGGGACCTCATCAAACTTAAAAGCTTTTCCACAATTAAAGGAAATCATCAACAATATGAAAAAACAGACAGAATTGGATAAAATATTTGCAAGTAATGGGATTGACAAGGGTTAATATTAAAAAAACACAAATAGCTCATATAAACCAATATCAAGCAAACAAATAACAACCCAATCCAAAAATGGACAGAAGATCTAAAGGGACATTTTTCAAAATAAGACATACAGATGGCTAATAAACACATGAAAAGAAGCTTCACATCACTAATTATCAAAGAAATGGAAATCAAAACCACAATGAGACATTACCTCAGACCTGTCAGAATGGCAATTATTGTAAATCTAAAAATAAATACTAGAGGGGGTGTGGAGGAAAAAAAGGGAACCCTCTAACACTATTGGTGGGAATGTAAATTGGTATAGCCACTATGGAGAATCATATGGAGGGTCTTCAAAAAACTAAAAATAGAATTAAACAAACTGAAAGTAAAGTTTTCTCAGTCATGCCCTACTCTTTGCAACCCCATAGAATGTAGCCTACCAGCTCCTGCATCCATGGGATTTTCCAGGCAAGAATACTGGAGGGGGTTTCCATTTCCTTCTCCAGGATATCTTCCCTGACCCAGGGATTGAACCTGGGTCTCCTGCATTATAGGCAGATGCTTTACCATGGGCAGTCCAAATTATCCAGCAACTCCACTCCTAGATATAAATATAAATATTTATATATTAAGAGGCTTAGAAACTACTGCACATAAAATAGATAAGCAACAAGTATTTACTATACAGCACAGGTAATTATGCCCAATGTTTTCTAATAACCTTTAAAGTAATATAATGTATTTTAAAAACCTAAAAAATCACTATATTGTACATCTGAAACACAATATTTTAAATCAACTATACTCTAATAAAAATAT
Source organism: Neotragus pygmaeus (assembly GCA_006410875.1). NCBI lineage: Eukaryota > Metazoa > Chordata > Mammalia > Artiodactyla > Bovidae > Neotragus > Neotragus pygmaeus. The sequence goes on along the minus strand of SJYV01028985.1, from coordinate 716,923 downwards.
GTATTTTTCTATACTCAGCCTTCAATCTGACAGAGAATTCAAAAGCATAAAATTATTCACTTATGAGATATTTATTTTGGCAAAGTGACTGCTATAGCAGTTCAACAACTGATGAGTTCTAATTTGGGCATGTTGAGTTGGAGACACCTATGCACATTAAGTGGCAATGTGCAGTCAACAGCTGGATCTGTGGGTTTCAGTTCATGGGAACATTTGCAATAGTCACCAGGACACAGGTCAAGAGTAAAGTGTTAAGTTGGAGTGGGATCACTAAATGAGTACGTGTGAAGTCAGCAAGGCATACCAACATTTAAAGGGTTTCGTGAATAAAAATGAATCTAAAGAGAATTATGAGCTATCACAGAAACAAACAGGAGAGTTTTTCAGTAAGCAGGGAGCAAATACCTGGGTCAAGATCACCAGAGAAAATGTGAGCGTACAGAGTATGTTGAAACAAGTATTCAGTACTAAGGGATAATCCTTAACTTGGTGAGACAGAGTTTCCAAAAAGTAACATTGATAGAAGCTGTAAATTAATGAGCTAGAGTAAGAGAAATAGAATCACAGATAGAGACCAAAGTGGCCAAAGGCTGTTTAATATGTTTGAGGACTTGGGAGTTTCATTAAGAATCATCTCACTATCAAACAAAGTTTTATAGAAATATGCTTAAATAATAAAATATTACCACTATCTTTAATTCTAACTCTCAATATTTCCTTCATATTCAAACTTAATCCTTAGTTTCTTATCAAGGCATTAGATAGTTTAGATGAGAAAAGTCATCCAGCAGTTTTTGGTAGTGTGATTAGGAATATTGAGTAAAATAAAGTATTGCTATTGTAAAGAAATGTTTCCCTGGTGGCTCAGATGGTAAAGAATGTCTGCAGTACAGGAGACTCGTGTTTGATCCCTGGGTTGGGAAGATTCCCTGGAGAAGGAAATGGGAACCTACTCCAGTATTCTTGCCTGGAAAATCCCATGGGCAAAGGAGCCTGGTGGGCTATAGTCAATGAGCTAGCAAAGAGTCAGACATGACTGAGCAACTATCACTCACTCATTGTAAAGAAAAAGGCTAGTAGTCAAATGCTGCTGCTGCTGCTGCTAAGTCACCTCAGTCGTGTCTGAATCATGTGCGACCTCATAGATGGCAGCCCACCAGGCTCACCTGTCCCTGGGATTCTCCAGGCAAGAATACTGGAGTGGGTTAGTACCACTTGATAAATGGAGGACATAACTGATGCTCAAGATAAATGCTGAGCTGATTCTGGGAGGACTGTGTTTTCAAAACCAAGCTATCCTATTTAATGAGGGCTGAGATTATGCGTAGATGTAGTGAGGAGTATCATGATTTTGAGATGAACCAAGAATTGTGCTCTATTTAAAAACTCTTTTCAAATCAACCTGTGAGTGAGGTTTAGTTTATAATTTAAAGATCTGATGTCCTTTAGAAGGACTTATTTAAATAGATGTTTAAATACATGTGTCTTTAACTGTGTGTGCATGCACACTCAGTCATGTCTGACTCTTTGCAACCCCATGGACTGTAGCCTGTGAGACTCCTCTGTCCCTGGGATTCTCCAGGCAAAAATACTGGAGTGGGTTACCATTTCCTTCTCCAAGGCATCTTCCCAACCCAGGGCTTGAACACTTGTCTCTTGAATCTCCTGCATTGGCAGGCAGGTTCTTTACCAGCTGAGCCACCGAGGAAGCCCAAAGGGTAGTATATTTGACTCTCATTATTGGTCATTTAAAGTTCAGGTTAAATTGGTTCTTTCTCATTGTCAGGAAACTGAGAACATGGAAGAGGGCTAGCAGGCTTTAGACACGATCATGCCTGGGATAGTGAACAGAAAGGGACACTGAGAATTCAGGCATGAGAGAAAGACATGTGGTAGTCTACCTGTGCTAAGGAGAGAAGTACTTTCTTGTATTCATACCAAAATTTTAAGCCAGGGTTAAACCAGTATAACTTAAAATGTGTGGTAATTGAATGCACATTAGTAGCAAAGAGGCGTGTCCCTTAACATTATCTTTCTGGATTAGATAACTGCTGAGCAAAATTATAAGAGAAACACATTGACATAGTAGAAAAAGAAACAATATAACAAATGGCAGACTTGTAACACCATTTTAAGTTGATTTCAAAAACATGCACACACTCATTCAATTGTCAGAAACCCCTTAAAATGTTAAAATCCATCATCTGTGGTCACCAGTAGATAAATCTGCAGGAGATGGAGACTGCTGTTCTCATAGACTGAGCTTCACATAGAGTCAGGATTTTCCCATTTTTCTTCCTTCAGTTCAGTTGCTCAGTCATATCCGACTCTTTGCGACCCCATGAATCGCAGCACGCCAGGCCTCACTGTCCACCACCAACTCCCAGATGTCAGTCAGACTCGCATCCATCGAGTCAGTGATGCCATCCAGCCATCTCATCCTCTGTCGTCCCCTGCTCCTCCTGCCCCCAATCCCTCCCAGCATCAGAGTCTTTTCCAATGAGTCAACTCTTTGCATGAGGTGGCCAAAGTACTGGAGTTTCAGCTTTAGCATCATTCCTTCCAAAGAAATCCCAGGGTTGATCTCCTTCAGAATGAACTGGTTGGATCTCCTTGCAGTCCAAGGGACTCTCAAGAGTCTTATCCAACACCACAGTGAAAAAGCATCAATTCTTCAGTGCTCTGCCTTCTTCAAAGTCCAACTCTCACATCCATACATGACCACAGGAAAAACTATAGCCTTGACTAGATGGACCTTAGTCGGCAAAGTAATGTGTCTGCTTTTGAATATACT
>SJYV01028985.1:656166-712657 GCA_006410875.1 Neotragus pygmaeus | reverse complement strand
TGAGATGGCTGGATGGCATCACTGACTCGATGGATGTGAATCTGAGAGAACTCCGAGAGTTGGTAACGGACAGGGAGGCCTGGCGTGCTGCGATTCATGGGGTCGCAAAGAGTCGGACACGACTGAGCGACTGAACTGATGAACTGATGTACAGATGTGAGAGGTGGACCACAAGGCTAAGCACTGAAGAACTGATGCTTTCGGACTGTGGTGCTGGAGAAGACTCTTGAAGAGTCCCTTGGATAGCAAGGAGATCAAACCAGTCAATCCTAAAGGAAATCAACCCTGACTCTTCACTGAAAGGACTGATGCTGAAGCTCCAATACTCTGGCCACCTGATGCAAAGAGCAGACTCATTGGAAAAGACCCTGATGCTAGGAAAGATTGAAGGCAGAAGGAAAAGGGGAAGACAGAGGATGAGATGATTGGATGGCATCACCGACTCAATGGACATGAGTTTGAGCAAACTCTGGGAGATAATAAAGGACAGGGAAGGCCTGGTGTTCTGCAGTTCATGGGGCTGCAGTCAGACAGGACTTAGTGACTAAACAACAACAACAACAACAACGGGAAAAGCAGTTCGCTGAGGTTTTCTTGGAATAACCACTGTACTTCACACAGCACAAATGCTTTGCAAGTACCTCCCAGTTCACCACATAAAATATTTAAAAGCAAACTGTCAAGGATAAAGATTTAATAAAATAATACTGACTGCTTTATCAAAGACAATCATAAAATAAACATTTTGTTTTTTTTAAGCTACAAATGCATGGCTATGAAGCACAGGCTGACTGAGAGCACAGTGTGGAGTCCCGACCATGATTCTGGTGAAGGGGCCAACAGTTTGACCCTCCATTGCTTCTGCTGATTCAACATCAATACAGTGACAAAGTAAAACAGTATTTCAGTATTGTTGCAAAGGGACTTCCCAGGTGGTCCAGTGGTAAAGAATCAGTTTGCCAAGCAGGAGACATGGGTTCGATCCCTGTGTCAGCGAAATCTCCTGGAGAAGAAAATGACAACCTACTCCAGTATTCTTGCCTGGAGAACTCCCATGGACAGAGGAGCTTGGTGGGCTACAGGCCATACAGTCACAAAAGAGTCAGACACGACTTAGCAACTACACAACGACAATGTTGCTGTGAAGACAGTTGTGACCTGTGGATTCTCTGAAAGGTCTTAAGGAGCCTCAGGGCTCCACAATCACCCTCTGAGAACTGGGAGATGCACCATCTCGCATGCCGTTCCCAGGCCCTGCCCACTTCTAGCTTTCTCCCAAAACATCTCCGGGAGACCTTCTTGGTAGTTCTCCTTCACTATCTTGTCTTAAAATTTCAGTGAGAAAAGTCAGTCTATTTACAGTCTGAAAGTAGAGTAAGAGAGCAAAGAATATTAAAACCTAAGTGAATGTTTTAAATTCCTAGTATCATCCTTTCTAAGTTAAAGCAGTCAAATCTAATAATAGTAACACCTACTTTGCTGAGAGTCTCTGTCAGATGCAGAGCACCTGTTCCTGAGTGAGCTCAGTCTGATTAACACATACCTCTAAGGTTCCTTCTAGGACTCAGTCCCCTGTTAAATCACAACGCTGGCCTCCAGGCCTTGACAAATGCCCCTTTAGTTTGTTCTGTATGGACCTGGGTATGAGACAGGAAAACATCTGGAGCTACTAAAGATAAACAGCCAGTCTCAGCCAGGAGCAGGCTCTTCCAAAGGCGACCATAATCACCACCCTCACAGGACCCTCAATTTCTGTGGGCTGAGCTAAAGAGCTATATTTTAATAAGCACCTTGTAAATGGTTCATATGTTCAGGCAAGTTTGGGGAAAGTTGCACAAGGCTCTTAAGATGTACACAGGGTGCTGTCCCGGGGGAAACCAATGTGTCAGTTCAACTAACACAATCTCATTCTGTCAAAGATCTTGAGTGCCCCAGCTGGAATCTGACTGAAGTGAGCATTTAGTGCCTTTAGACATGTGATGGACATTATTCACCCCACTAGTAAGTTCCTCTGCTATTCTTGAGTTTTCACTGTTCTGTAACTTTCTAGATTTTTCAAATTTTTTTTACTATCAACAATATTTTATCACTTCTCCCTTCTTTTACCTCACTTATCTATGAACCAACTGTCGCCTATTTGTTATTAATCTAGTATTATGAAACTCACACCCTGGTCCGGCCCACCAGCCTCCCTCTGGGCAGCATCCTCTCTTGGCCTTAGCCTTGGCCTGTTCCACTCAGCCACGTGCACATTCTGTTCCCACACAGGACCACATCCCGCTATTATGGGCATTCCACGTTCCCCTCCTCTCACCTAAATTGTACGCCCTAAGACGCTGAGTTCTGCCACAAAAGCCTTGCTCACAAAAGCCTCTGTTCACTTCTGCTTGTCTATGCTGGTTCAACCCCCTTCCTCCAGATGATGCCAAGTCTTTCACAGATGGGTGCAACATGGTCAATCGAAGCATGGACTTTGAAACCCAAGGCAGACCTGGTTTGAATTCCAGTCCAGCTATTAGATCTTGGGTAAGTCATTTTAAATTTTCTGTGCTTTACTATCTTCATCAATAAAAATATAAGTAGCACCTACTTCCTAGGATTATCTAGCACCTGGCATCTGAGTGATCAGTAAATGGCAGTAACTATACACAGTTTTGAACAAAGAATAGTAACTACAATGATTCCAATAAAATTAAAGCACAGTCACAGGAGCAAGTTCTGGTATGCTTTTCAATAACTTTCAAATGCTACATGTAGTTATTAACGCAGGTGAAGTACAGAGCTAGATTGGAAGACAACAGTTCTTATCTCAGATATCTGAAAAGCTCCACGGCAGGACACAGCACACTGAACAGGAAGCACTGTCATTACCCCAATGTTTTTAGATCTCCCGGGCAGTAAAGGGTGCTTTCAGTGAGCTGTGAAGGACTGGACAGCTTTATTTTCTTGTACCCAGAGTTCCCCTCTTTAAAGTGAGGATAATAGTAACAGTGGACGTTCACTGAGGGTTTTCGATGTGCCAGGTACTATTTCAAGCATTAAATGAAGTCATTTTTAACCCTCTGGTATCTGAAAGACAGCTCTCTCCATCCTCCAGGTGAGGAAGTGAAGCACAGCTCAGAGGGCCCTCTCTTCCTCTTACGACTGTGAGAGCTACAGGCAACAAAATTTGGTGCTTTTCTGACAACAGACATTCTGATACTGAAGCAGGCAGAGAAAAGCAGAGAAACAGGAAAAGAGAGAAAAGACCTGATGATCTGTTTGAGCCGTGAATCCAACTATCTCTGGGACTGGAATACCTCGAGACTTCCCAGCTATAAAAGCCAACAAATATCCCTTTTCATAGCAAGTTTGAATTGAGTTTTTGTACCTTAAGTTTCCTTACCAAGACCTGTTCTGATGTACTGAAGTAGAAGTATAAAGAGTCTTTAAAAGCTCTGAGCTTCAATCTGTCCTCTATAAGCACCACGCATTTAGGAAAATGATATTCAAAATAAGCATAAAGATTGAACACAATTTCTCAAATGTTGAAGCCATACCCCCTTGGTGGGCAAACCAAACATGACCAAGGTCAGTCTGAACTACTAGATCACATCCCCACCCCACCTCCCTTCCTCAGTCAGTGGCTCCATAATGGCAGCCATATATTTTCCATCCACACAAACAGTCACATATCAAGGTCAATACTGAGCCTGCCAAGCATAACACATGTGGATGTACTTTCATGAAGAAGATATGTGAAAACATAATACAACACAGCACATTCCGACACTAAAACATGGCAGCGAAGACTGGAATGTAGAACAAATGACCAGCCTGTAAGACAGAGGATACATGTTCTACTCGAGTTCCCATAGACTAGTGAACATACTTCCAGTTAATCGAGTAGTTAATTCATGGACTCCAGTCTCTTATCACTTCCAATCACTTCAGAGGGTAGTTGCAATTTATCATTTTTTAGGAAACCCTATAAGAAAAACGTACCTTCCTTTATCTCTTTTCCCTTAAAAAACACAACCAAACAAACCATGAGTTACTACCCGCCAAGACCACGACCTTACCCTCAGTGTGATCACAACAACTGCTCTGTTCTTGTTAGCTTTGGCACTAGGCTGAAGATCTGGACTGCAATGATACTAGAAAGGCCGGGCTCTACAACTCAGACTGCTAAAGTGCCAGATGAGAATATAACCTTCAATTCAGCTAACTCTTAATTATTCCTGCTGATGACTAAATAATTCAAAATGGATTTTTTTTTTTTTTTTGCTCATACATGGTTTAGCGTCATAGTGGGATGAGGAAAAAGCTGAATGATGACAGAGAAATAAGTAATTTATATACTCCGTTGATAAAAAGCAGGGTATAAATAAATACAGCATTCGGCATTCAACAAACATCCACTAAGTGCCTATTCTGAATATACAAAATAAGTGAGACACAGAATCGGACCCCTCAAGAAGCTCACATTCTAGCTGTGATGATGGAAAGATTTTCAAATAAAATATAATTTAGAAAATGCTAAAATATAGTATCAAGAACAGATGTTCTAAAAATACTCATTCAAAACTTGTGAAATCTCAATTATCTTCTACCATTAAGAAAGTCAAATTGCAGCATGAATAGTCACCAGTGACAGAAAACTGCTACAATCTCAAACTCCCAGAAATTCAACGGTGAAGGAAAAGATTCCTGCCATGAAATCATCTTCAGAGGCACAACCACCTGGAGAGGGGCAGATTTAAATTTAAATTAACTGGTTTAAGAGATAACTGGGTAATTAAAATTCATCAGCAAAACTATTTTAATAATGAACATAAAGTAACCTAACATTAATCCTCAACAACTGAGCTGACTTTNGGCACAACCACCTGGAGAGGGGCAGATTTAAATTTAAATTAACTGGTTTAAGAGATAACTGGGTAATTAAAATTCATCAGCAAAACTATTTTAATAATGAACATAAAGTAACCTAACATTAATCCTCAACAACTGAGCTGACTTTATCTACCATTAGTATGAATATTATCAGACAAGGATGACATCTGGTTTACACAAGTTTTTTTTTTTTTTTTGGTTTGAACAAAAGTTAGATGAATGTATGTAGGGCTTCCCTGGTGGTTCAGATGGTAAAGAATCTGTCTGCAATGCAGGAGAGCCGGATTCTATGCCTGGGTCAGGAAGACTCCGCTGGAGAAGGGAATGGCTACCTGCTTTAGTATTCTTATCTGGAGAATCCCATGGACAGAGGAGCCTGGTGGGGATCCATGAAGTTGCAAACAACTGGACATGACTGAGCAACTAACACTTTCTCCTTCACTTTGAATGTATGAGGCTTCAATTAATTTGCCTCATATTTGGATTATATGTATAATATATTGCTTTTACCATACTAAAGCAAAGAAGGAAAAGATGTGCTCTCATGATAAAGAAAGGAGAAGGAAATGGCAACCCACTCCAGTATTCTTGCCTAGAGAATCCCATGGACAGAGGAGCCTGGCAGGCTACAGTCCATGGAGTCACAAGAGTCGGACACGACTTAGCGACTAAACCACCACCACCTAAAGTGAGCTTCCCTGGTGGCTCAGACTGCAAGGAATCTTCCTGCTAAGTGCAAGAGACCCAGCTTCAATCTTTGGGTCAGAAAGATCCCCTGGAAAAGGGAACAGCAACCCACTTTTAGTTGGAGTTTCAATATCAGACTCTCAAAATTAATAGAATGAATAGACAGAGCTTCCAGGGTAGTAAATGCACCCAAGTTCTAGGAGGCTGGGGCACCCTAAGCTCTACAAAGACAGAAGGTCCTCTGCTCAGGACCCTTCCAGACCTTGCCCCGAAACCTCTTCATTCAGCTGCTCATTTATATCCTTTATAATAAATTAGTAATAGTAATTAAGTGTCTCCCTGAGTTTTGTGAGCCATTCTAGTAAATGATCAAACCTGAGCTGAGAAGGAGGTCATGAAAACTCCTAGTTTAGAGCCATTCAATCAGAAGTATTAGACTTGAAATCAGAATCAGAAAAGGGAGGCAGTCTTACGGGACTAAGCCCTTCATGTATGGGGTTTGTACTAACTCCATGTAGTGTCAGAATTGAATTAAATTGTAGGACACCCAACTGATGTCCACAGGGAAGTGAAGACATACTTGGTGTGGAAACACCCACACACCTGGTGTCAGAAGTGTTGAGCAGAGGAACAGCTTTCCTTTAGAGAGGTTAAACACCAGTCACAGAGCTCCGTACACAGCTGGGCTTTGGAGTCAAGCAAATTCTAGAACACTCTCAATAAAATGTGTTTGAGTAAAATGAAAACCATCTCATTATTTTATACTCATAATAAACACGCATGGTTATTGATAACAATAAAGAGTTGGAAAACTAACAAGAAATGCAACTTTAATTCTTACCTGTGTCTGCCTCATTGCTCGTTCCACTCGGCGTGTGCTTCCTCTCTCAAGTTTTGTCCGGAGGATCAAGGCTGATGTCTGAATGGCCCAGAACTTGGGTTGTGAAAGTAAACACTGATGGGGAGGGGAAAAAAAAAGACCACAAAAGAAATAGATAACTGGATAATCCACTCTGAATATAACAAAATTAATATATCAGGATACAGTTGAGTGACGATTTGAAAATCATCTCAGCGAAAAACAAAAGACAACGCGTGCTTTCAAATGTTTTTGGAAAAGAATAAGTTCATTTGAGCAGAATTATTACTTAACTGAGCTGACCTGTTCAACTAATTAAATTCCTTAAGGAATGAATCAGAATTATTTCCAGATAATCAAAACAGTAAATGGAATAAATCATACCATTAATTAATTAACACATCTTTTTTATCTCATAAGTTTTACAAATGTTAAAGACCATACTTCTCAAATTTGAAATAAATTTTTTAAAAATTATCCAAACTCACAAATGAAAACAAATAATTAGAAATCTAGTACCTTTTCACTTAAAAAATACCTTAATCTCCTGATGCAAAGGCGCATCAAAGTTTAAGGAAACCATCCTAACATTTTTGAGAACGCTTTCTAGTCCTGGTTAGGGTAGAGAGTCTCTAATTGTAATTAAATGTTATCCTAGAGGGACATCTTAAGAAAGACTGGCTTATAAGAAAATCATGAATATGCACACACTGAAACCTAGACCCAGAGAAAGCTGTGACCACCATCAGTTCAGAGAGTGCATTAAAAACCACCGAATCTGTCTACAAACGCACAGGGTGAGGGTGAGTGAGTTCTGGGTGCACAAGAAAAGGGGGAACATGTATCCTGATACAGTAGAGACTGCTCAGTATAATGAACACAATTTAAGCTCTTTGCTGATGACATGGAAACCAACAGCAACCCTGAGTGATCATTCTCAACAGTAACTTACAGTGAAGGTTGCTTCGAAGAAAGGCAAAAGACGTAATTGTCTGACAGTTGACTACATCCTTATTTACTTATTTATAAAAATCAGATTAAAGAAAAATCCTAGTTAACTAGAGTCCAATGAATCATTCAAAACCTAGCTGTGCATTAGAAGATGCTTTTGGTATTCTAAAAAGTAAATCAGACCTCTGAGAGCAGGATCTGAGCATAAGTGTTTTTTAAAACACTCTCCAAATAATTCTAAGACATAGCCAAATTGAAGAATTACAAAGCTAATACAAGTGTTATTTAGTCGCTAAGTAGTGTCCAACTCTTTTGCGACTCCATGGAGTGTAGCCTGCCAGGCTCCTCTATCCATGGGACACTCCAGGCAAGAATACTGGAGTAGGCTGCCATTTCCTTCTCCAGGGGATCTTCCTGATGTAGGATATGAACTCTTGTCTCCTGCAATGGCAGGCAGATTCCTTACCAAGCCACCAGGGAAGCAACACAATTATTTGTTTTTTTGGTTAAAAGCACTAATAACTCTAAATTCTCATTAAAAGTTAGCAATAAGTCCTTCAATGGAGTATAAACTCTATCACAGTCTCTCCAACTCTTTACTGTACCATGAATGGCCAGCTCACTTTCATCATTTCTATTATTTGCGTGGCCCCTACGGGTACTGGAATTTTCAACTCCAAATCTAGGCCTACTTTCTTGTAATAAAAAAGAGAACAATACGATTAGGTTACGTGCTCACTGTCACACCTTCATTAGTAGCAAAAGCTGATTCTAATACTTTTGGGGTCTCTTGATTCCCAAAAACAACACTTTTTTTTTTGGCATAAGCTGCAACCATTTTCACTTTGTAACAGAAATATAGTTGATACAATATTTTTTCAGTTTCAGGAGTACTACATGATGATTTGACATTTACATACATTATAAAGGGATCACCCCAAGAAGTCCAGTAAGCATCTTTCCCCATACAAAGACATTATATCCCCATGACTTATTTATTATATAGCTGGAGGTTTGTAACTGTTCATCTCCTTTACCTATTTTGCCCACCCCACTTCACTTTCTGGCAGTCACCTGTTTCTTCTCTGAATCTATGAGCCTGTTTTGTTTTGTTTGCGCTTTGTTTTTTAGGGGCACTATATAAGTGAGGTCAAGTAGTCCTTCTTGTCTGACTTATAACACCCTCTAGATCTATCCATGTTGTGGCAAATACCAAGATGTCACCTTTTTTGGCCACTGAACGCTTGTATTATTTTCTCAACACTTTCTCCAAGGAAGTGGATGACAGTACCCAGGAAACACTGGTAGAGCAATGTAAGTAGAGCATTCAGTGGGAAAAAAAACTTTAGGAAACTGCTATGTTAAAGGGAAGCAGAAGGAGTAAACAAAAAATATACAAACAAGGAAGAAAGAGAATCAGAAGAACTCATTCTTACTCAAGTGTGTTCATTCATTAACTCACTTGAGCACTTACTCTGCACAAGGCAATGTGCTCAAGGCCCCAGGGACAAAGCAGTAAGCAAGACAAACAAGGTCCCTGCCCTCAGAGAATGTACATTCTAATGCAATGACCATTAGGTAATCTTATTCTTCTATAATATAACTAAGTTCAAAACAATGACACTTTTTTCAGTAACTAAATCTTCATAGTGATTCTCCTACCCACAGTGGGTGGCCTTTTTTCTCTTCATTTTATTAAAGGGACTATGTCTGTAACCTCATGACATCATGGAAGAGCACCTAGGAAGACTCTGTAAAACAGGGCAGATCATCTCACGTCAGCCAGAGCTTGATCAGAATCCCAGGGAGGTGATTAGCTGGGAAGTCATCTCACCTCTTGGGATCTCAATTTTCATCTCTCTAAAATAGGAACAGTAATTCCCATCTCTCACAAACTTGTGAAGATTATGAACGATAAACATGAATAGGTGATGCTTAACAAGCCTCTGAGAGTACCTACTGAAAAACACATCCCCTACCTCCTCCTACAAAGCTTTCTCTCACCCTCAGAAGAAAGGCACCATTCAGAGTGGGTACAAGTGATGGCCCTAACAATTGGCAACTCCCAAAATAGGGCACCCAGGCATACTTAGTATTTTCAGCTGAAGGACCCTGAGGAAACAGTAGAAGCAGGAAGATCACTCTGACCTTCACCTCTGAAATAGGTCATAAAACTCTGTAAGAGGTGCCCACCCCCTCATACCCAGAGGAAAGGAGTATTCTTATCTCTGAAGACAAAGGGATGCTGAGAATCCCAACAAGCCTTCCTAAGTCTCCCCCAGTTTATAGTCCTTACCTTTGCCCTATCATATTCCTCCATGACTGCCCACACTTCGTCAAACCCAGCAGGTGCTTAGTCATTCAGTCGTGTCCAACTCTCTGAGACCCCATGGACTGTAGCCCTCCAGGCTCCTCTGTCCATGGGAATTCTCCAGGCCAGAATACTAGAGTGGGTTGCTATGCCCTCCTCCAGGGGATCTTCCCGACCCAGGGATCAAACCCAGGTCTCCCACACTGCAGGCAGATTCTTTACCGTCTGAGCCACCAGGCAGAAAATACTCAAATTGAACTGTTTCTTCAGGTCTTATAACCTTATGAAGGCTCCCATGTCACACAAAACCTGTATTAAGTAAATGTTGTATGCTTTTTTCCTGTTAATCTTTGTCAGTTTAATTTTCAGACCCAGCCTGGGACCCTAAGAAGGCTGAAGAAAACTCTCAGCTCCCAGCCACACAGTCACTTTACTAATAACATCAAGGGGCAGACCAGCGCAGGCGGTAGGCTTGTCAGTTAAATTCCAGCTTTAAAAGATTTGTACACCAAAGCGGGGGTCGGGGGATATTTGCCTCAGGAAAACTACCAACTCAGACTGTTTTCTACGCTGGCATGAGAACAAGAGTTTGCCTGAGACTTTAATGTGAGGGTCAAGCAAAACAATCTCACTAAACGCTGAAAGTAAAATGCAATTTGAAAAACAGACATTTGAAAATCTTCAAAGAAAGAACTGGCTGGATAATGATATCGCTGAAGAATGCATTTATCTTCTGTTTGGCTGGGACATGTCTGACTTGGGAAAGTGTTTCTAAAGGAAGTAATTGCAGATAGGCTTTGTTTAACATATCTTACAAAACACTGCTGCCCCCAAGGGAAGACTCAATCAGAATATGGGATACAGAAAAAGAGTGATACATGCTTTAATGCTCTGTATAGCTGCAGAATGTTCATTTCATTGCTGAATAATATTTCACTGCAATATGCAATCTATTTAACCATTATACTGCCAATGGGTATTTAGGTATTTTTCAATCTGGGAACTACCAGATGTCCAATGAATATTCTAATGTGCTATCAGAATGTGCCATCATGAACATTCTAAAACGGGTTCTTTAGCTTAACACGTATTTCTGTTAGACATGCATTAATACTTAGGAGTGAAACTGCTAGGTCAGAGTTTTGAGCTTTCATGAATACCCCAATCTTCTGACAGGTTTTCTACTTTACACTCTTACTGGAAACATTAGAGTTCTTGTTGCTTCACAACCTTGCAACACTCAACACTGTGGGTTTTTTTTTTTGTATTTTAGCCATTCTGTGGAATATTTAGTAGTATTCCATATGGTTAACTTGTATGTCTGTAACAAATTTACATGTCTCTAATGATTAATAAAGTTGAGCACCTTTTAACATGCTAATAACCATTTTAGTCCTCTCTTATAAGTTCCTAGTGAAGTCCTTTGCCTCTTGTTTTCTACTGGGTTGTCAAAATTTTTCTTGGTAATTTATTAAATATTCTTATTTTTTGGACACAAGCCCTCTGTCTTTTTGTTGGAGGAGGGTGATAGATCACTATTCTTATTTGACAAATACACAACACATACTTGTGTTGGCAAGGCACTGGTCTAAGTGCCTTAACAGATATTAATGGCATCTTTTAATTTTTAAAAAGTGCTAAATATTAATAATAACCTAGTTTATGATTTTTGTTTTATGGTTAGAGCTTTATTGTTGTTTTTGACTGTCCTAAAGTCTCAAAGATGTTCTTCTATAGTTTCCTCTTAAAAACTTTACTGTTCTGCTTTTCACTTCAACATATTGAATCTGGAATTGATTTTTGTATATTTAGTATGATATAGGGGTTAAGACAGACTGTCTCCATACAAATACAAATCATCTAGTACCATTTATCGAAAAGCCTACCCCTTCCCCACTGCACTGCGGTGCCAACTTTGACATAAGTCAGATGAACCACGTATGTATAGCTCTGTTTTTTGGACTTTCTGTTCCACTGGTTAGTTTTTATTTCCTCGTGTCAAAATGTCTCAATTCAGTGTTTTTCACACTTTAAAGTGCACAAGAATAATCTAGGGAGATTGTTAAAACACAGACTCCTTGGCCCCAACCCCAAAGACTCGGCTTCAATAGGGTGTAAAGTGAAGCAGGAGAAATTCCATTTCTAACAAGCTCCCAGGTGATGCTGATGCTGCCAGTCCAAGAAGCACTACATGTTAAGCTGTCTTAATTGATAGTTTTATAGTAAGTCTTGGTATCTGCCAACCTACGGACTCCAATTCAGTTCTTCATGACTCCCTTAGCTATTCTTAGCCCTTTGCATTTCCATGTGAATTTTAAAGTCAGCTTGAGTTCCACAAAATCAAAAGAACAGCAGCAGCAGCAACAAAGGAAACAGCAACAACACAAATCAGGCCACTGGGATTCTGTTAGGGATTGCATTGATAACGGAGGTTAATTTGAGAAGACCTGAAATTTCAATATTGAGTACTGTATATGAATACTGTATATCCCATGAATACACACACACACACACACACACACACACACACTGTATATACTGTATATCCCTCCATTTATTTAGGTCCTTATCAATTTCTCTCAATAATGTCCTGTTGCTGTTGTTCAGTCACTCAGTTGTGTCCAACTCTTGTGACCCTATGGACAGCAGCACGCTGGGTTTCCCTGTCCTTCACCAACACGAGTTTGCTTAAACTTATGTCCATTGGATGGGTGATGGCATCCAATCATCTCAACCTCTATTGTCCTCTTCTCCTCCCAACTTTCATGTTTCCAAGCATCAGGGTGTTTTCAAACCAGTTAGCTCTTCACATCAGGTGGTCAGAGTATTGGTGCTTCAGTATCAGTCCTTCCAATGAATATTCAGGGTTGATTTCCTTTAGGATTGACTGGTCTAATCTCCTTGCAGTCCAAGGGATTCTCAAGGGTTTTCACCACACCAAAGCTCAAAAGCATCAATTCTTCAGTGCTTAGCCAGCCTTCCTTATGGTCCAACTCTCACATCCATATATGACTACTGGAAAAACCATAGCTTTGACTATACAGACCTTTGTAGGCAAATAATGTCTTTGCTTTTTAATATACTGTCTAGGTTTGTCATTGCTTTTCTTCCAAGGAGCAAGCATCTTAATTTCATGGCTGCAGTCACCATGTGCAGTGATTTTGGAGCCCAAGAAAATAAAGTCTGCCACTGTTTCCCCATCTATTTGCCATGAAGTGATGGGACCAGATGCCATGATCTTAGTTTTTTGAATGTTGAGTTTTAAGCCAGCTTTTCACTCTCCTCTTTCATCTTTATCAAGAAGCTCTTTAATTTTTTTAATGGCAGTTAGATATATGTAACATTAAATATACCTTTTTGACCATCTTTAAGTGTACAGTTTAATTATATATATCCACATAGTTGTACAACTAATCTCTAGATTTCTTCTCATCTTGCAACCCATCATGGTCAACAAAAGAGTCCAAAATGCAGTACTTGGATGCAAACTCAAAAATGACAGAATGACTCTGTTCGTTTCCAAGGCAAACCATTCAATATCACAGTTATCCAAGTCTATGTCCCAACCAGTAATGCNGGGCAGGAGGAGAAGGGGACGACCGAGGATGAGATGGCTGGATGGCATTACGGACTCGATGGACGTGAGTCTGAGTGGACTCCAAGAGATGGTAATGAACAGGGAGGCCTAGTGTGCTGCGATTCATGGGGTCACAAAGAGTCGGACACGACTGAGCGACTGAACTGAAGTGAAACATTTCCCCACTGTCCACACCCCACCCAGGTGCAACCACCATGCTACTTTTTGTTTCTGTGAATTTCACTACTCTAGGTACTTCATACAAATGGAATCATGCATTTGCAAGTGCTGTCTTTTACAAGTTCATTTATTTTTACCTGGAATTTATTAACTAAAGCAATCTGATGAAATACTGCCTCATTAAATTGAGTACTATCTAAAAATACAGTAAAAATCAGATACTTAAGAAATTTGGTGTGTTCAACGAGAAGCAATTTGAGAATCAGGACAACGCTATGGAACACTGTGCCATTTGCAAACAAACTTGTATGTAAGATGGAATTTCCACCACTTTAACATACAGGGCAGAGATCAGAAACCCCCTAAAAAGTGTATGGTAACATTTCCGTGTCTCTTAAAAGTTCTCTCACTGCTCACATCTCACTGACCAAAACCTCCAAAAGATGATTCATTGAGCCAGTAGGCTTTTACAAGTGTATAACTTTTCATATGCATTTTAATATTTCTATTGCTGCTGTAAAAGTTGAAATAAACTCTTTTATTTATAGTTAGAATGTTTTATAAGTTAAAGAATCAATCCACCTCAGCAACTGTTGATAAGGAGTGTAACAAGATACCTTGAGAACAAAAAGGAGCAGGCTCTGCATGCCTCAGCAGGAGTTTCTCACTGAGATATGCCACCTGAGCTGATGCTTGGGCTCAGATTTTTAAAAAGGAGCTTTAATCATCTACCATCTGAGGAAATGCCATTACCTGAAATGAAAGTCAGTGTGTAAAGTGTTATTACACTTTACCTCACATTAAAAAGTAAAATTTAATACTATGACATGTTATGTATAGTCAGGCATGATTTTATTTAGCTCACAATTTCCCACCATATGCAACTCTGCCCTCACTCTCAGAAAAGTAGCAAAGAAAATTCTATAACACCATCAAAGAGGATCTGGAGTGTTGTTTCTATAAAAAACAATTTCCTTTCATTCTTATCACTGAACATTTCAAACATTCTTCTTCCAGAGGTCACTAGGACCCTTTACAGGACAGATAGCCAGTCTGTTCCTTTAAATATGAAGGAGCTTTCCAGATAGTTGCTTTTCCACATATAAATCAAAGCAACTCAGATCTGTCCTGTGAGTGTGTAACTGTTTGGCTATACTAAAGCCAAATCAAATGATGCCCACCCGGGTCAGGCTGACCTTACAAAAGCAAGGATCAAAGAAACACTATAAAAAGCAGAATTATTCCCCCTTCTTAATGAGCAATTTAAAAGAGCATTCATTTGTTAAAATCAGTACCAAGTGACAGTAAGCTTAAATTTCAAATGTAGTCTATAAATCATTCTCAGTAGACAAAGAACAGGGGTACAAACACTCTGTCCTTGCTCTGTAGACCATTTCAAAATCAAAGTTATTTTCCCCTGAAGTCCTACGACTGCTCTAAACCAACCTCCCAACAAAGCCACACGGCTTACCCGTTTCCTTGCCTTTGCGCACATTATCACTCCATCTAGATCCCTTCTGTCTTTCAAGGCCTCTCTAATCCTCCCTGAGGTAACAAAGCCTTCTTTGACTGCCCTGTTCCAAATATTTTCTAAACAGTTAGGGATTTATCTGTGCTATCAATGTAATTTAAATTGCCTGGTATTGTTAATTACATTTTCATAAGTTTATCGGATCTTGGCTAAATTAAAAATTCCATGAAGGCAAGTCTTATGTTTTATACCTTTATTTCTTCCACAGCATGCTTGGCAAATCCTGAGATTCTGGATTCCTGCTATTACAAGGCTCTCAAAGCTCTTTTCTCCACTCTGCAAATTTTTATATACAAAGCAGACACCAGGGAGATCGAGCTGGTAGTCATTCAGTTGCCTCAAAGAAGAAAGATCTCCTGCATTCTGGAGATGTTATTTCATCAGCAATGCCAGGTGCACCTTTCACATGGTCATGAAAAGCAGATATACTTAAACCAAATTATTTTTGAACTGAATTTTTCAACCTTTAACACATCGTTAATTCATAATATCAGATGGCCTAACACTTTTAGCTTCAATGATGGCCAAAAGCAGAAGCACAAAACCATGAGCTTGAATAAGACTCCTCCATATCAAATGTATCACCATCTTAACTATAATCCCCTTATATTTCTCCTATGTGGGGACTGGAAGACCCACTGAAGTAAGGTTTTTTCCTACACATTATATTTCCTTCACATTACTGATTCTGCCTCTCACCACCCTAATAAACAACAGTAAAATTCACTTTAAAAATAAAATGTACACAATGATGTCTATTCCTTAAATAGTGCTGTCTATTCCTTAAAATGGTTCATCAAATAATATTTAAATGATCTTGCTATTGTGCAGAATGGTTTTTAGACGTTATTTTTTATTATTTGATACACAAAGAAGATTAAGCGTAACTAAAATGCAAGTTATAAAGTATACTATAAACACATGTGAATCTTGAGGCTGTTTTTTAGCTTATCATTACATTTATAAAATTCATATACTGCAGTTTATCATTCACCTGTTGATAGACATTTGCACTGTTTCCAATTTTAAGCTCTTACAAATTAAACAGCTATGAACATTTGTGTATATTTTTGTGCTGCCATACATTTTCATTTCACACAGATAAATACCTGAAGGTGGAATTGATGATTAAGTGCATGAGAAAATGCCAAACTGTGTTCCACAGTGGTGGCGCCATTTTATGTCACATTACATTTACCATGTATGAGGATTTCAACTACCTCACATGGTAACATACTTTTGAAGTGGTAGACAGTTGTATATTGCTGTGGTTTTAATTTGCATCTTCCCAATGACTAGTGATATTAGCCGTCTTAGCTTCTCTTTACAGGTCATTCGTTTATCCCAATGTCATCAGGTAGTATTTTTTTTGGGGGGGTCCATAGCTTATAATTGTTATCTGTAGACAAATGCTTCCAAAAAACTTACTTGGCCATCACAGAAGCACTCCAAAAAATTGTAGAATCAGCCTGTCAATTTCTAAGAAAAACAAAAGGTTGGCAGGGGTGGGGGGGTAACCTGGATTTTGATTGCTATTGAATTTATTATTGTGTAATTCTGTAAGACTTGTCAATTCAACAATATTAAGCCTTTCAATCCATGAACATGGTAAGTCTCTCCATTTATTTAAATTTCTTCAATTTCTTAAAGCAATATTTGTCATTTTTAGTGTACAGGTCTTACAGTTTAGTCAAATTCATCACTAAATATTTGATATTTTATACTATTGTGTGTGGTTTTAAAATTACTTTCCCAATTATTACTGCCAGTATATACAAACATAACTGACTTTTTTATATTGACCTTGTATTCTCAGATGTTACTTATTAATTCTAGTAGCTTTCATGTCTATTCGTTAGGGTTTCCCATGTAAAGAATTGTGTTGTCTATGCATAATGATAATTTTGTATATTTCTTTCCAATGTGCACTCCCTCTGTATCTCTTTCATGTTTTATTGCACTAGATGGGATTTTTGGTTCAAAGAAGTGCCACTTTCCTGACCTTAGAGGAAAAAAATTGTTTTTCATCAATGATGATTTTAACTCTAGATTTTTCATAGTAACTTTTTATCAGATTGATGATATTCCCTTCTGCTCAGTTTACTAAGTTTTTTACAATGAAAGAGTACTGAATTTTTCCAAATGCTGAAATAAATAAATATAATGAGATAATCATTCAGTGTTTCTTCTTTACTGTATTAAAAGATGAACTTCAATGACTACTTAATGTTAAGCCAATTTTGCATGCCTTGAGGTAAAAACTATTTGGTCATGACTAATCATCCTTTTTGTTGTTCTTCAATCACTCAGTCATGTCTGACTCTTTGCAACCCCATGGACTACAGTACGCCAGGCTTTCCTGTCCTTCACCATCTCCCGGAGATGGGCAAACTCAAGTCCACTGAGTCAGTGATGCCATCTAACCAACTTGTCCTCTGTCATCCCCTTGTCCTTCTGCCTTCAATCTTTCCCAGCATCAGGGTCTTTTCCAATGAGTCGGTGCTTCACATTAGGTGGCCAAAGTATTGGAGCGTCAGCCTCAGCATCAGTCCCTACAGTGAATATTCAGGATTGACTTCCTTTAGTATTGACTCAGAGAAGGCAAGGCACCCCACTCCAGTACTCTTGCCTGGAAAATCCCATGGACGGAGGAGCCTGGATCGCTAAGAGTCNGGAGCGTCAGCCTCAGCATCAGTCCCTACAGTGAATATTCAGGATTGACTTCCTTTAGTATTGACTCAGAGAAGGCAAGGCACCCCACTCCAGTACTCTTGCCTGGAAAATCCCATGGACGGAGGAGCCTGGATCGCTAAGAGTCAGACACAACTGAGCAACTTCACTTTCACCTTTCACTTTCATGCATTGGAGAAGGAAATGGCAACCCACTACAGTGTTCTTGCCTGGAGAATCCCAAGGACGGGGGAGCCTGGTGGGCTGACATCTCTGGGGTTGCACAGAGCTGGACATGACTGAAGCGTCTTAGCAGCAGCTTAGCAGCAGCAGGATTGACTAATTAAATTTCCTTGCAGTCCAAGGGACTCTCAAGAGTCTTCTTCAACACTACAGTTTCAAAGCATCAATTCTTCAGCACTCAGCCTTCACTATGGTCCAATCTCACATCCATACTGACTACTGGAAAAACCATAGCTTTGACTAGACAGACCTTTGTAGGCAAGTAATGTCTTTGCTCTTTAATATGCTTTCTAGGCTTGCCACTGTTTATCTTCCAAGTAGAAAGCACCTTTTAATTTCATGGCTGAAATTACAAACTGCAGTGATTTTGAAGCCCAAGATAATAAAGTTGTTCACTCTTTTCATTGTTTCCCCATCTACTTGCCATGAAGTGATGGGACTGGATGCCATGATCTTAGTTTTTTGAGTGTTGAGTTGTAAGCCAGCTTTTCCACTCTCCTCTTCCCGCTTCAACAAGAGACTCTTCAGGTTCTCTTCACTTTCTGCTTAAGGGTGGTGTCATGTGCATATCTGAGGTTATTGATATTTCTCCCTGCAATCTTGATTCCAGCTTATGCTTCATCCAACCTGGCATTTCGGATGATGTATTCTCCATATAAGTTAAATAAGCAAGGTGACAATATATAGCCTTGACATACTCATTTCACAATTTTGAACTAGTTCATTTTTCACGTCTGGTACTGTTGACATGCATACAGATTTTGCAGGAGGAAGGTAAGGTGGTCTGGTATTCCCATCTCTTTAAGAATTTTCCGGAGTTTGTTGGGATCCACACAGTCAAAGGCTTCAGCATAGTCAATGAAGCAGCAGTAGATGTTTTTTCTGGAATTCTCTAGCTTTTTCTGTGATCCAATGGGTCACTGGTTACTTGATCTCTGGTTGCTCTGCCTTTGCTAAATCCAGCTTGTATATCTGGAAGTTCTCAATTCACATACTGATATTGTTGAAGCCTAGCTTGAAGGATTTTGAGCATTACCTTGCTAGCATGTGAAATGAGTGCAATTGTGTGGTAGTTTGAACACTGCTTGGCATTGCCCTTCTTTGGGATTGGATTGAAAACTGACCTTTTCCAGTCCTGTGGCCACTGCTGAGTTGTCCAAATTTGCTGGCATATCGAGTGCAGCACTTTCACAGCATCATCTTTCAGGATTTGAAACAGCTCAACTGGAATTCCATCACCCCCACTAGCATTGTTCATAGTGATGGTTCCTAAGGTCCACTTGACTTCACACTCCAGGATGTCTGGCTCTAGGTGAGTGATCACACCATCATGGTTATCTAGGTCATTAACATCTTTTTTGTATAGTCCTTCTGTGTATTCTTGCCACCTCTTCTTAATATCTTCTGCTTCTGTTAGGTCCATACCATTTCTATCCTTTATTGTGTCCATCTTTGCATGAAATTTTCCCGTGGTATCTCTAATTTTCCTGAAGAGATCTCTAGTCTTGCACATTCTATTATTTTCCTGTTTCTTTGTATTGTTCAGTTCAGAAAGCTTTCTTATCTCTCCTTGCTATTCTTCGGAACTCTGAATTCAGAGGGGTATATCTTTCCTTTTCTCCTTTGCCTTTCATGTCTCTTCTTTTCTCAGCTGTCTGTAAGGCCTCCTCAGACAACCATTTTGCTTTTTTGCATTTCTTTTGCTTCGAGGTGGTTTTGATCATTGCCTCCTATACAATGCTATGAACCTCTGTCCACAGTTCTTCAGGCATTCGATTAGATCTAATCGCTTGAATCTATTTGTCACCTCCACTATATAAATGTAAGGGATTTGATTTAGGTTATACCTGAAAAGCCTAGTGGTTTTCCCTACTTTTCTTCAATTTAAGTCTGAATTTGGCAATAAGGAGTTCATGACCTGAGCCACAGTCAGCTCCCAGTCTTGTTTTTCCTGACTGTATAGAGCTTCTCCATCTTCAGCTGCAAAGGATATAATCAATCTGATTCTGGTACTGACCATCTGGTGATGTCCATGTGTAGAGTCTTCTCTTGTGTTTGGAAGAGAGAGTGTTTGCTATGACCAGTGCATTCTCTTGGCAAAACTCTGTTAGCCTTTGCCCTGCTTCTTTCTGTACTCCAAGGTCAAATGTGCCTGTTACTCCAAGTATCTCTTGACTTCCTACTTTTGCATTCCAGTCTCCTATGAAGAAAAGGACATCTTTTTTTGGTGCTAGTTCTAGAAGGTATTGTAGTTCTTCATAGAACCATTCAGCTTCAGCTTCTTCAACANAAGGTCAAATGTGCCTGTTACTCCAAGTATCTCTTGACTTCCTACTTTTGCATTCCAGTCTCCTATGAAGAAAAGGACATCTTTTTTTGGTGCTAGTTCTAGAAGGTATTGTAGTTCTTCATAGAACCATTCAGCTTCAGCTTCTTCAACATTAGTGGTTGAGGCACAGACCTAGATTACTGTGATACTGAATGGTTTGCCTTGGAAATGAACCAAGATCATTCTGTTGCTTTTGAGATTGCATTTAAGTACTGCAATTAGGATTCTTTTGTTGACAATGAGGGCTACTCCATTTCTTCTACGGGACTCTTGCCCACAGTAGTAGATATAATGGTCATCTGAATTAAATTTGCCCGTTGTGGTCCATTTTAGTTCACTGATTCCTAAAATGTTGATGTTGACTCTTGCAATCTCCCATTTGACCACTTCCAATTTACCTTGATTCATGGACCTAACATTCCAGGTTCCTCTGCAATACTGTTCTTTACAGCATCAGACTTTACTTTCACCACCAGATCCAAAACTGGGCTGCTACTGCTTTGGCTCAACCTCTTCATTCCTTCTACAGCTATTTCTCCACTCTTCTTCAGTAGCATATTAGGCACCTACCAACCTTGGGAGTTCATCTTTCAGTGTTACATCTTTCTGCCTTTTCATAATGTTCATGGGGTTCTCATGGCAAGAATGCTAAAGTGGTTTGCCATTCTCTTCTCCAGTGGACCACATTTTGTCAGAAGGTGGGTCATCATCAGAAAATTGGATTAAAGTTTATCATTTTATACACTATTTCATGTATTTTGCCCCAGATTTGTGGTTGTTTACAAGTGTTCACATCCAGTACGTTACTCCAACATGGCTAGAAATAAGGCCACCAATAAGCATTAAGCTTAAGCCATGGTTACCTGTGAAGAAAGTTGTCCAGCAGTTACCAGAGTAGATGATGGTAAGGAGAGAGTCATGTAAGATCCCACAAATCCTATTACTCATTATTTCTGTCTATTCTTGAAATAAGATACATACAAGTAACCTAGTTCAACTCCAGTCAAAAAATATTTTTTAAGCCTTAAAAATAGTTTACCGACAAACTGAAACAAAGCATACCCATTTCCTGCTTCTCTAAAAGCTACCAAGTTATCACCCAGATATAGCGACAAGGCCCACGATCAGAACACCTGTTAAATTAAAATGCATGAGTAACACCTGAGGGGACAAGTATTCAAACCAGAAAGAAAATCAAAATCCTGGGTTGCCCCACTTAATACAGACAGACATGTCATCATGTAACATGAGGACAAACTATCAGAAGTATCATGGCTATCTTGCAGTTATATCGCCTATCTTAAAAAATTAAAATTAAGAAATAAATATACACTAAAGTTTCTCTTGATGAAAGAGGAGAGCGAAAAAGTTGACTTAAAGTTCAGCATTCATAAAACTAAGATCATGGCATCTGGGCCCATCACTTCATGGCAGATAGATGGGGAAACAGTGGAAACAGTGGCTGACTTTATTTTTTAGGGTGCCAAAATCACAGCAGATGGTGACTGCAGCCATGAAATTAAAAGATGCTTACTCCTTGGAAGGAAAGTTANTGCAGATGGTGACTGCAGCCATGAAATTAAAAGACGCTTACTCCTTGGAAGGAAAGTTATGACCAACCTAGACAGCATACTAAAAAGCAGAGACATTAGTTTGTCAACAAAGGTCCATCTAGTCAAGGCTATGGTTTTTCCAGTGGTCATGTATGGATGTGAGAGTTGGACTGTGAAGAAAGCTGAGCACCAAAGAATTGATGCTTTTGAACTGTGGTGTTGGAGAAGACACGTGAGGGTCCCTTGGACTGCAAGGAGATCCAACCAGTCCATTCTAAAGGAAATCAGTCCTGAATATACATTGGAAAGACTGATGCTGAAGCTGAAACTCCAATATTTTGGCCACCTGATGCGAAGATCTGATTCATTTGAAAAGACCCTGATGCTGCGAAAGATTGAGGACAGGAGGAGAAGGGGACCACAGTGGATGAGATGGTTGGATGGCATCACCGACTCAATGGTCATGGGTTTGGGTGAACTCCAGGAGTTGGTGATGGACAGGGAGGCCTGGTGTATTGAGGTTCATGGGGTCGCAGAGAGTCAGACACAACTGAGCTACTGAAGTGAACTGAACTGAATCAGACAAAATTCACGTTGAGGGTAATCCTACAGAATAACTGGCTTATAAATTTCCAAAGTGTCAAGATCATAAAAGTCAAGCAAAAATGAAGAACTATTCCAAACTGACAGAAAGAATACAAACATAAATGTAACACATATGTTCTAGACTGGATCCTGTCCTATAAAGGAGATTATTGGGACAACTGGCAAAACTTGAATGGGGTCTGAGTACAAAGTGATAGTAAAGCATGAGTGCTAATTTCCTGATTTTTATAAATGTATTATGGCTATGCACAGAAGCTCCCTTGTTTGTTGAAGACACACACTATTTAGCGGTGACAGAATATCATGTCAAAAAATCATTCTCAAAAAAGTCTTTGCAATGCCTTGCCCTTGCAACCTTTGCTCAAATTTGAAATTACTCTAAAACATAAAATGATGATTTGGGAGAAGGGCATTGAAACATGTATAATATCATATATGAAACAAATAACCAGTCCAGGTTCGATGCATGATACTGGATGCTTGGGGCTGGTGCACTGAGACAACCCAGAGGGATGGTACGGGGAGGGAGGAGGGAGGGGGGTTCAGGATGGGGAACACGTATATACCAGTGGTGGATTCATGTAGATGTATGGCAAAATCAATACAATATTGTAAAGTAATTAACCTCCAATTAAAATTAATTTATATTAAAAATAAATAAAACAAAGTATAAAATGAAAAACTATTTCTACCACACATTAAGGTTATACTGTATTAAAAATTCTATCCTCTGAATGTATATATATCCTCAAAAATCAAAGTGGTCACCTCTCCTAAATATTTCATAAAGATTCTATTCAGGTAGTCTTTCCTTTCTACAGGGGATCTTCCCAACCCAGGAACTCAACCCAGGTCTCCTGCTTTGCAGGCAGATTCTTTACCAGCTGAGCCACAAGGGAAGACCAGCCAAGGCTAACAGAAGGAATTCTGTTTATGAAGAAAAGAGATGGATAAGTATACCAACTTACAGGAGATTCCTAATCTCTAACTCTTTCATTGGTTACCCAATTCTTCTCTGTCTTCATAACTGTTACAAGACTTCTTTCATCTCGAACTCTGGGGACCTTCTTGAACAAAGATTTCCCCAACACAAGAGAATCAATACACAAGAAATTCAAGGTGGCCAAGTCATTAACTTACCAGATTCCAAGGATAACAGCAAGCTCTTCAGCACATAGATCAGGCATCTGAAACTGTTCACAATCTGCTAACTTTATCTCATTTAAAACGGTATCATCATTGAGCTCAAGATTCTGGTGGAATACCAAAGAAAATATTTAAAACAAAAACTAAGTTTGATTTATTCAGTAGACTATATCCAACAGACTGCTGGGTAGGATAACATTTTCTAAAGATTTTACAGTGTGTATACATGGTCAATAGGCTGTTCTCCTTGTGAAACACATATATGGGGGTAATTTACTGTGTAGAAATGGAGGACATGCCATCTATATACGCCAGAAATGCACAGACATCGTCAATAATAGGGAATAACTGCTATTCCCTGTTTGATTGAGCCTAGTAGGCAAAAGCTTCTCTACTGATATTCAGATCTTTCTAATTGGTTTCTAAATCATAATCCGAAAAATTGATTCCCAACTCTGTTTCTCAAGAAGATCTAGAATAGGAAAAGAAAAAACCAACTGATAAAGAAGTAAAGCCTGAAGAATTAGAGAAGTTGGTAGAGTACTTGATTTCAAGAACAACTACAAAGCCAACACAGTGTTGTATTAACGTGAACACAGAAATGTAGATGAAAGGAAGAGAACAGAGTCCAAAATTTCAGACCCATATTATATGGTCAACTAAATTTCAACAAGGTGCCTAGATGACTATTCAACAAAGGAAAGTTGTTTCAATAAATGATGTTAGAAGAACTGTATATCCACTTGGGAAAAAATAATGCTCTGCCCAGATCTCATATCATACACAAGAATTAAATAAAAATGAATCACAGACCTTACTGTAAAAGCTGATACTAAAAAACTTCTAAGAAAGAAATCATAGGAGAAAAGACCTGCAACTTTGGGGTAGGCAGACAGTCTTTAATTAGGATACAAAAAAACTTGAACCATCAAATAAAAACTTCTGCTCTTTGAACACACTGTTAAGAAAGTGAAAAGTCAAGCTACAGACTGAGAAAACATACTCACCAAACAAATATCTGGGAAAAGGCTTGTAATCAAAGTATGGAATTACAGCTTAATAAGAAGATAAAAAACTCAACATAAATTTGAAGCTTACAAAAGACCTTTTACAAAAGGCTGGCTAATCAGCAAACAAAGAGATCCTCAGTAACAGTAGTCCAGATGAAAATATTAATTAAAATCAGAATGAACTACTAGTAAATTATAAGACTGACAATCCCAACTGTTGCCAAGGATCTGGGACAATTCAAGCTTTCATACATTGCTGGTAGCAATGTAAAATGGTACAACCACAGAAAACAGTTTGCTAGTTTCCTATAATAAACATATTTACCATATGAGCTCTCAGTGCCACTCCTTTGTAATTATCTATTAGAAACTAAAACATATGTCCACCCAAAGATGTGTGTGTGTGTGTGTGTGTGTGTGTGTGTGTGTGTTCATAGCAGTTTTATCTGTAATAACCCACATATGTCCACCCAAAGATGTGTGTGTGTGTTCATAGCAGTTTTATCTGTAAAAACCCACATGTCGACCCAAAGATGTGTGTGTGTGTGTGTGTGTGTGTTCATAGCAGTTTTATCTGTAATAACCCAAAGCTGGAAACAACCCAAATGTCTGTCAACAGGTAAATAAATTAAAAAGAAAAATTATGCTATACGCATTTAATGAAATTCTAATCAGCAATAAAAATACTGACACATACAACCACACAGACATATCTCAACTCAAAAACATTACGCTGAGCAAAAGAGGCCAGATAGAAAAGAGGACATACTTACTACAGGATTCTAGTCACATAAAATTCTAGAAAAGGCAAACTATCTATAGTCACAAAAAGCAAGTGAATGATTATTTAGGGCCAGAGAAGGTGTGGAATTAACTGCAAAGGGGAAGGATGGAATTTTCTAGGGTAACGAAATGATCTTGACTACAATGGTTGGGTGTATGTATTTTTCAAATCCCATCCAATTATATAAGTAAAATTTTTCTATGTGTAAATTATATCTCAATAAAATAGATTTTTAAAAATCAATCATCAAAAGATAGTAAAATCACAATGAGAAATCACTACACACAACTCACAAAAATGGCAAAAATTTTTAAACTGATAATACCAAGCACGAGCAAGGATGCGAAAGAACTAATGCTCTCATATACTGAGGGTGGGCATGTGAAATAGCACAGCCACTTCGGAAAACAGTTTGATCGTTTCTCTAGTTAAATATATACTTAATACAAGCCATTCTAATCCTTGGCATTTACCTGTGAAAATTAAAAACATACGTTCACGTGAAGACTTACACATGAATGTTCCAAACAGCTTTGGAAAAAACTAGAAACCACTCAGCTGTCTACCAATAGAATGGATAAACACACTGTGGCTTATCCATACAATGAAATAATAAATACTCAGCAATAAACAGGAGCTAATTGTTGGTATTAAAACAAGGATGAATCTTAAAACACTATGCTAAGTGAAAGAAACCAGATACAGAATAGTCATACTATCTGATTCCATTTATTTGAAAGTCTATGGAAAAAGACCAGCTCTAATCTGTGACAGAAAGCAGGGAGGGAAAGTGACTGACTGCAAAGATGTATGGGTGACTTTTCTGCCTAATGGCAGAAATGGTTCTGTATTTTGATTACAGTGTGGTTATGTGGGTCGATTTGTTAAAACTCACCAAACTGGACACTTAAAATAGGTGCATTTTATTTCATGTAAATTATTCCTCAATAAAATCAATTTAATTTTTTCTTCCAATTCAATAAAAGTAGCTTAAACTAGGAAGACTAAACTGTAGGCCTAGCTCTATTTATAAGGTTTTGGGAAAAGAATACAGCCTTCAACAACTCCTGACAGGAGGAACACAGAACTCCAGGCAGCTAGGCATTGAGAAAGTGCCTCTTCTTCCCTGGCCTGTACAACTTCAAAAGGCTGGGCTATTAGGCACACAGCGCACCCTGGTGGCCAACCATTTTCAACATAGGCTTTTCAGAATTTTTTTTTTAAACCTACATATGTAATTTTAAATTTTCTATCAGCTATACTTTAAAAAATAAATAAAAGTGATTTAACCTAGTACGTCAAAAATATTATCCCTGTAACTTCATTAACAGAAATTATTAATTAGATACTATACACTCTTTCATACAATTTATGAAATCTAGTCCATCTTTTACACTTCAGCACATCTACGTTTGGACCAAGCAACTTTAGAGTGATTAATAATCATATGTGGCTACAACACTGGACAGTGAAGCTCTACAGTATTCAAAATGCCCACCTTTTCACATCCTTATAGGGATGTATCAACCTACTTAATGATAGCCAATGTTTGTGGAATGTCTTTATAGATATAATCTGATCCCTTTAAAAAGTGTGACATGGGAGAAAACAAATGAGGAAGCTAAAAATATAATAACCTTCCCAGGTTCTCCTCCCAGCAAGGACTCCCCCGACTCCCCCACAGAAGACCTGAGACAGGTCAGCCTTAGCAACAGAGCATCATTTATTTGTCAGCTACAGATGGGTGATCAAAACAACTTCGATCTTCATTCAAGATTCTCTATGTTCCTATTTAGCACTTTTTGAAATTAAAACCGGTTGGCTGCATTACCTACTTGCCTATATGTTCTACACATTGCAAATTTAAAAGAATGGCTCTACTTTAGACTCATGCCAACCTCGTAATATTCTACTGAACCATTAAAATTAGCTACAGGGATTTCCCTGTAGGTCCAGTGGTTAAAACTCTGAACTCCCAATGCAGTGGACACGGTTCAGTCTCTGGTCAGGGAACTAAGATCCCACATGCCTCTTGACATGGCCAAAAAAAACCCAAAAACCAGCTACAGTCTTTCAGACCTACTCAAATGATGCTTATATTGTTACTGTGTACCCATCACAGATTTGTTTCTTCTTTTGGTGTTGCCCTTGCTGTGTAATAAGTGTTATATCTAGATTATTAAGCTAAAACATGAAACTGCACAGGTGTGGACTTCAGGACAGACTTAGTTTTTGCCTATAACCATGTACAATTTTGCAACAGAGGCTAGTCACATGAGACACACATCTGAATTTTCCTGTATTACTGCATTTTTCTTGTTCTGAAAATCCTTGACATTACAGCTGATAAAAATGAAAACTGTGATATTTCAAATCAGTTTTCTAAAATCTTTTATGCTAAAATCACATGCAAAGATTGACAATGATGAGACTATTAATTTAGGCACCTTTAAGATCTGTACAAAAGGGTGTTGTCTTGAAGCAACAGATCAGTGAGTGCCATTTGGGATATTTAGTTTTACCTGTAAACACCATCCTCATGTATTCATCTACACCGTCTTATACATGACACATAGCTGTAGAATGTATAATTTTGCGGTCTTTATTTCCCTTTGTAGTCATTCTAAGCATCTTAATAAACTGCTGTATTTGCTTGATATAAAATAAAAGAAAAAAATTAGCACCTAGTACAACTCCAATATGTTCAGCATTTAATGCATACTTTTTACCAGTGAAGCAGATCATGTGTTTGAGTTTCCTGTTCAATATGCAATTTTAATTTATCCTCCCTCCTCAGACTACACTCTGATGATTTAACAATAAAGAACAGAGTCTGTGCCTGTGATTTGCACACTGGGGTTCCTCACAACTGTTGGCTTATTAAAGCCTAAAGTCCAGTAGCTATAGGTTATGTAAATTCCCCATTAATAACAGATTAAAAATCTAGGAAGACCCAAAGGGAAACACTATGCTCCTCACTGACAATAAAATTATCGTATTTCCTCAATTATTAAGATATACATCTTCACACTGTAACACTTCTAATCATGATATATTTTATAATCATTATAATTGATATCATAGTGTTCCTTTTTTCCTGAAAAGTTTCATTATCAAGCAGAATTGGTGTATTTCATAATCTAACAGTATCTTTGACAAAAGGAATTAAGATCTATAACTAATCGAACAAAACAAGTCTATCCTCCATCCATGAGTATAAAGCTATTTCTATCTAATCCTTACTTACATAATTTACAGTTTCCATCTTTATGGAATGAAGATCACAAGATTATCTGAATGTATTTTATTCAAATATGAAAGATTAAATAAATTTCATATTAAATTACACATTATTTTTATGCATTTCTCATAACAGTCATGATATTCTATTTATAATCATAGGAGATAATTTTCCATACAACTCTACATAAATACATACATACAAATATACATGCACACATAAATAAACAATGATGGATTACTGAATTAAATTCTTGGATTGCAGAACTAACTCTTTTTCACTAATGCTGTGCTTTGGCCTAAACACCAGGCCTATGGTAGTTAAATTAAGACTCAGGGAGGGATGTGGGTTACATCAAAAAGTTGAGGAGGGGCTTCCCTGGTAGAATCTGTCTGCCAATGCAGGGGACACAGGTTCGATCCCAGGTCCAGAAAGATCCCACACGTTGAGGTACAATTAAGCCCATGGGCCACAACTACTGAGTCCACGTGCCTAAGGCCTGTGCTCTGCAACAGGAGAAGCTACGATGATGAGAAGCCTGTGCACTGCAACGAGGAGCAGCCCCCACTCGACACAACTAGAGAAAGCCCATACACAACTAAGACCCAGAGCAGCCAAAAATAAATCTTTAAAAATCAACGAATAAAAGCCAGGGTGCCCAAAAAAAAAAAAAAAAAAAGCTGTAGGAGGAAGGTCTGGTATATACAAGGAGTAAAGACAGGATGGGAGCGGATACTACAGCTCCCTGACCAGCAGCCACAGAGTGGTACAAACACTCCTTCAGCCATGGTTCTCCTACTGCAGGAGAGACAGGCTGTCCCTCTGTGTGGTCTCATCCCTGAGTTTCTCCATCTTTCCCTTCTTCCCTTCCTTCTTCTCTTAAGAGACCATAGCTGTCCCTGCTCACCAGCCCCCAAAATATCACAAAAACAAACAGAAAACTTGGAGCAAGCCCAGGAAGTATATAAGATCTCATCAGAGACATTCCTCAGGACGCCTACTGCTGCCACTCTTCTTTCCCATCTCCCTAGCCCCTGCTCTTGGCATTATCTTCAGTACAGTTAGAATTTTAGTGCTCAATGCACTAAGCAAATTTGTTTACAGGCTCTGGAATGAAAAGTGGGAAAACACAGGCTTCAAGGACAGTAACATCAACCAAATTACAAGCAGAAATGTTGGTCTGGGGTCTCTGGGATAAGAAAATATAAATGCTAATAGCCTTCACAGAAGCAGATGGAAAGCCTATTGAGTGGATAAACTAACCAAAAACTATAAATTTAAGCTACAAGAGAATGTATTACCCAAGTCAGAAACACATACTATGGCAGAAACCAGCCCAATAATAACAGAGTAGCTGAAGACAGATCAGAAAACTTGTAAAAAGGAATTCTGATCATCTGTTTACATATTTAGAAGAAGCATAAGAAATGTCAAGGCTCTTAATACTTGAGAATATCAACAGAAGGCAAAAAATAGGGTAACCACTAGAAAAATTTCTACTCAGTCTGCCTTTTTTATTTTTTTCAGGGCAGTAACATATAAGTAACTACATTATTAATTTATACTTACCGAAATCTAGAAGAGAAAGAACAGTTTATCTCTGAGGATAAAAACAGCTTTAAAATGGGTTTGGTTTTAGATTCTTTTTAACATCCAGCTACCTTGTAAAAGCTCAAGAAGGGTCCAGAAAAGCTTCTTTCCACTCCATCCGGTGTTTCTACAAAACTTCCCTATGGAAACTATTAGACTCGGATGCTAATTTAAACAGCTTATGATCCTACTCACCTTGGTTAAATATTCCTGAGGAGTGGGTGCTGGAGTGAATTCACAATCTGAAAAGACAGTTCCTTGCCTTCTTACATCTAGAATAAGTTGTGCGACATAATTTTCCTGGAACCGTGTCCTTTTTCCTAAAGCACCTGAAAATACATATATTAAATTATACTTAGTAACTTGCCAACCAGAATACCATACAATGATAAACAGTAGTACTTTCAGAGTGCTTTAGAGCTTATGAGGTATTTCCCCCATTTCAAATAAGAGAAACCTGAAGCCCCATGATGACTTTAAAGTGACTTATAAAATTATAAAGCCAGGAAGCTATAGGCCCAGAACTCAAATTTCTGTCACTAGAAATTCCCCATACTTACCTTTGTATTAAACTACCTCCCTTCTCAAAAAAGAATGCATTCAACGTAACAGGGAGAAGAAATACTCTCCTCTCCATACAACAGATGAAAAAGTGTTAAGTTCTGAAGTGTAGTCTCGCTTGCTCAAGATTACACAGTTTTTAGTATCAGAGCCAGAGCTTAAAGCCAGGGTCTGCAGATTCTAAATCCCAGTCTTTCTATTACATTATCTGGCTCCATATAAGGCCAAATATTGTTTTTACTTTCTATCTGAAATAGCTAGCTGCAGAACAGCTTTAAGAGAAGCCTAAGCTCTAACATCTATTCTCTGGTGAGAGTCAGATTACAAAGACTCTTGATTACAAAGACCAGTCAAAGAAGTCTGGATTTCATCCTGTGATGAGTCTGGCTCTATGTTATACAACAACCATTGAAACATGTTATACTAAAAATAGCTATTGAGATGGTCTAGCACAGCTTACTTTTTTATAGTAAGGTGAGAGCTGAATGGAAAAAAAATTATAATCTGATTCTCATTTTATATTTGTGAGCACATTTGTATTTTTAAGCTTTTCAATCTTAATTTGGAAAAAAAAAAATGAAGAATTAACCAGTAACTACATCAACTGTTAAAGCTGACTATGCTGAGTACTATGATACTAGTTTTATAAATGATCCCCCCAAAAAGTCTGTTAGGATCAAAACATAATTTCTAAAACTAACTTCACAACTTATATTGAAAGTGTTAGTTGCTCAGCTGTATCTGACTCTTTACAACCCCAGAGACTGTAGCCCGCCAGGTTCCTCTGTCCATGGAATTCTCTAGGCAAGAATACTAGAGTGGATAGCCATTCTTCAGATCCATTCCAGGGATCTTCCCAACCCAGGAATCAAACCGGGGTCTCCTGCACCGCAGGCAGATTCTCTATCGTCTGAGTCACCAGGAAACCATATTACATATAATTATATCTCAGATATGAGACTCCAAGTTACACATGGCCACTATTCCCAAAGTTATAAGTTAGATATTTAATAATTTTCCCCATACAAACAATGTAATAAAAGGTGGCTAATATTCCAGACTAGGCCACTAAGTTATATTTACCTCATAATATATCTTAAGGATTTTACTGACAGGACTACCTCAATGAGCACAGAGTTTAGGGACTAAAAATGGGCCTCAAAGATCATCTAGACCCAACCTAGAGAGGATAAACAGGTTCAATCATTTCAACATTCACAGAATGTTGTTTCAACACTCACAAAGCCCAGGTTCAACAGGTGTAAATGGTGTGACCAACTGCTGATGTTTAACTTTCATGAATGTTTTCAATAGAGAATGTCACTATTTTTAGGCTAGGGACAAAGAGATACATTAAAAGAAAACAATGTTTCTTGCTTAGTACTCAGAAGAAACACAGATTTTAGGAAAAATTCTGTAATTTATTTGTTCATCCAACAAATGTTTATTGAGTGTCTACTATATGCCAGGCAGTATTCTAAGGCAGTGAAGAAGCATCTAAACAAAAGCCAAAAAATTTCTCTTCTTAAGGAATACAAGAAAGGCAAGATGGAAGCTACAGGTGGGTATCTGCAGAAAAGGGCAATGTAAGAAGCCAAACTACACTTGAGAATCTGGAGGGGTCGTGGGAAGCCCACAATCACAACTAAGTGGGCGAGGCTCATTTGTGTACTGCCTAGCTATCAGACATTACCCAAATGTCTAACCAGATTAGAAAATAAGTGAGCATTTGCAAGAATAAAGAAAATATAGCTTCAGTTTTGTTCTAAACCTATTAACTCTTTAAATGAAATCTTAGAAACATATTTTTGTAAAGCAACCAAGAGGACACAGATAATCAAATACCACCATAAAATACAGCCAAACCATCAATGTATATACTAGTTTTATCATACATCAATTATCCACAAAAGGTTAAAAATCCTACCTGTCAAATCAATTTGTAATCTGCAGATGTCTTTAGCAATACTGAACTGATCTTTTGCTTTTTTATATTCATAATAATATAAATATATATATGCACATTCCAGATGGAATTGAACAGCCAAACATTGACCTGAATCATCCACAAACAGATCCTTTAGCTTCATCACTGTAAGACAAAAGATGAGACATTGAAAAGTAGTCAATATCTTGTAATAACCTATGACAGAAAATAATTTCAAAAATGATTTATGTATATTTGAATAATAAAATCACCTTGCTGTGTACTTGAAACATTTTAAGTCAACTATACTTCAATAAAATATATATATATTTTTTAAAGTATGAGAATAAAAATATATTAGTAAGTAAAACATTTAGGCCATAATATGTAAAATACATATATTACATAGTTTCTACTTTTAAAGAATTTCAAGTCTGGAAAATGAGGAACATGTACTGTAACAGTTCATAGCAACCACTGTCTGAGCTAAGTGCCAACTTAGCTGAGTCTATGAGTCAACACAGTCTCAGCTATGTTCTAACCTAGAAGCTAAGGACATTACATACATTATCTCCTTTACTCCACACAGTCCCAAGAGATATCATTCATGATCCTGCTCTTTCTCATTTAGAGTGTTTGTCTTAATCATGTCTCCCAAAATACGGCAATACAGGCGATGATACAACACACCAAGTCAATCTGCAAAGAGTTAAACAACACAAAAATCTAATGAAGAGGAGATCAATATACAGTTTTCCACATAAAGAATGTAGAATTTCTCCCTTAAAAGGAGAAACAGATGTGTATCTGGATATATCTGAGACAATATGAGTATCAAGTAGAAAATGAGTAAGTATTGGCTTAGAAGTCATATTGTGTTTTTCCGAACACCCCATATGAAAAGATGGGAGTATAATAGCCTAATAACATAGTATCTCTAAGAAGATGACTTTCAAAATAAAATATATATATAATAAAGGGGCTACTGGCATACACCAAGGGGGTGTCCAACAGGTCACGTCATCCATCCCTCTACAATGTCTCTGACAAACTGTCCCTCACAATGTCTCCAGTAACAGGATCAGCATTTCACAAAGCAATTCATATGAACAGAAGGATGGTGGAAGATAGAAGATACACTTACAATGTCCAAAGACTAAGAATCCGTTTTCTACTATTCAAACTGAAAGGAAAGTGATATCGACTGACACCTACTCTGCTCGGCACTACGTATTTTACATGTCGTGCTAATTCACGCAATGATGTCTTTAGGGCTGACATCAACCTCATTAACTCATGAGAAAACTGAGCTTAGTCAGCTTACTGACAAGTCACCTTGGCTGAGAAGTGGCAAAGCCAAAATCTGAATCCAAACTTGTTGGGAAAAGAGGAAGAGGAAGGGAGTTGGCAGAGGAACGACCAAGGTGTAGAGGTGATGTTGCAAAACGTAATCTATACATTTTCTTACCAACTAAGCTGACAGAAACCTATAGCTAAGAAACAGACACCCTTTATCTTATCATGAAGTGAAAATAAAATGAGTCTGAAAAAAACTGTTTTTTATATACTGCCAGTCCTTTAAAGAGATTAACTCAAAGAAGCTAAATCAAGATGTACATGTCTTTAAAAGGCAGATGGGCATCCAAACATGAACTTCTCACTGTGAAAATCCTTCAGTAGATTTCCTCCATGCAAACCAAACTCAAGAAAACCTGGATCTGGGCTCTCCTGGTGCCTCAGCGGTAAAGAATCCAACTGTCAATGCAGGAGATGCAGGTTCAATCCCTGATGCAGGATGATCCCACATGCTGTGGAGCAACTAAGCCTGTGCTCTGCAACTACTGAGCCTGTACTTTGACGCCCAGGAGCTGCGACTACTGAGCCCGCATGCCCACTACTGAAGCCCACGTGTCCTAAGCCTGTGCTCCACAGCAAGAGAAGCCACCACAATGAGAAGTCTGCACACCAAAACTAGAGTGTAGTCTCCACTTGCCAGCAATGAACAAGAAAAAGCCAGCACAGCAACGAAGACCCAGTACCGCCAAATAAATAAATAAACAAACTCTCTCTTTTTTTTTTTAGAGGCAGGTGGAGGTCTACAGCTCACCCAGAGAGTTTGCTCGAGATCAGTCAGAGGCTAGAGTAGAGATCAGTCAGAGGCTAGAGTAGTGTTTGTGGGGATTGGGCTCTCAATTGGTGTGCTCAAAAGGGCCAGGGACTCAACCAACATTCAAAAGAGCCAGGTCAAGGATTAAGCTGTGGGTTCCCCAAGGTCAAGGCCAAGGGAGCAGCCTGAACATAGAGACTGACTGTGTACAGGAAGACTGCACACACACTTATAATGAGGTTAATGGGAGCCTGGTTTTTCACTGTCAAAGAAGGAGTTAGAAATCTGGAAGAGAGAAGACTAAAATAAATTATGTGATATTGGATTGGAATTGGAGATGATGCAATTCATGGTTTTTAATACACAGATAAATATAGAAATAGACACAGATGTACATGTGTACTGACATATACACATAAACATACTTTCCAACTATGGCTATTGAAAGACTTTAAAAGGAACCAGAGCTCCTTGGAGAAATTACTGATTCCAGGGCCAGAGCAAAGTAATACAAAATAAGGAAGGCTAAAGCATCTTCTTATGTCAGAAAATAAAGAAGCACTCAAAGATATGTTGAAAGGGCACAGAAGCCAACTTGAGCAAGCCTCAACTGGCCAAATGTGGGACATTATGAACGCCAAATTGTAATCCATTGAATGAACTTGGAATCTGTGAGTGCACACTAATGTCAATATATAGATGCATAAATTCAGAGTCTACTGAGGCGTCTATATAGGAGACCTATATGGTATTTAAGTACATCACCATACAGCAATTAATTATAAAGAGTGATAACCAAAAACTGGAAGCAATCAAATTTCCATCAACAGATAAAAGAACAAACAAATTATGGTATTTCCATATAATGGTACACTACTTAGCAATGAAAAAGAATGAACTATTGCTATAGGTGACAATACAGATGAATCAAAATAATTCTGCTGAGTCAAAGAAATCCAGCTAAACACACACACGAAGTGTGAGACTATATGAAGTCTCTTTTATAAAATTCAAGGAAATGCAGACTAACATGTAGTAACAGAAAGCAGATCAGTGGTGGCCTGAGAGGCTGAAGGAGAGATCAGGAAGGGTGTAAGAGGATGGGGTTCCCAACAAGCACGAGGAAGTTTTGGGGAACAAGTATATGTTCATTATCTCAATTTTGATGATGGTTTCACAAGTGTAAATACATGTCCAAACTTTACAAATTGACATTTTAAGTATGCCAGGTGTATTGTATGTCAATTATATCTCAATAAAGCTGTTTCAGAAACAAAAAATGTACAGAGAAAATGAGTAACTCTAAGGAAGAAGACTGACAGATACCATCTTAATCAAGTAACCAAAGTTACTATCAGCAGTAATGAGACCAACTGAAATCATGTGCCACCTGGTAGGATGCAGTGAGAATAACACAGCACAATTCTTGTGATAGATCTATGTTGAAAGACACTAAAGAAATACGACAACTAAATGTAACACTAGGTTCTGGACTGGATCATGTTGCCATAAAGGATGCCTTGGGCACAACTGGCTAATCTTGAACAGCAGTAATTAGGTATTAGTATTTAATCAATGTTAATTTCCTAATATTGGTGGTTGTATTGTGATTCTACAGGAAAATGCCTTTGTAGGAAAAACACCCTAAAATATGCAGGAGTGATGGGGCATCCATTCAATGACTTATTTTACACAGTTTCAGAGAAAAAAAAATTCTTTGTACTAGCAACTTTTCTAGAGATTTATGTTTCAAAAAAAATTTAAGTCCAAAATATTAGCAAGTAAAGAAAAAATTAAGAACATATCTTGCCTTTCCTAAACAGACTAAATTTTAGGGTTCTCACATAACCCTGGTTGATGAGTTCTTCTTTACAAAAGAATTCTAGGAGGAAAAAAAAGAATGACTGAATTATAAAATCACTAGGTAAGTACTTACAATGTATAGACAGATGGCACCTTCAGAGCCAAATGCAGTCACCTAAGTAAAAATGCCAACCGAATGGAAACTTCGTAGGATCCTTGATAGCTGGATGGAGGGTGTCCATCATAAGCCATGATGACCAGGGGGCACACCACCATAGGGAAGTGCCAGCCTACTCCAACTCTTTTCCTCAAAAAAATGTTTAAAAATCCTCTTCTCCTTGACCTCCATACTTCCAAGCTTGTCTCCAACTGTCACCCCTCTGGTTTTTCCATCCTCCTCCTGCCTCTCACCCCTTTCCACTGTTCCCTTCTCCATCCTACAATTCTAATCAGTTATCTACTGAATTATTTTATATGCTTAGAATTGGGCTAAATCCTACAGCAAAGTTAAGCCCTGTGCTCCCCTAAAAAGAAGAGGGAAGAAGCGCTAGGACGAAAAAACCCATAATCATTATTCAATACATAGTAAATTTGACTTGAAACTGGATGGTACTGGCCATAAATACCACAGTGGGGAAATCCGTACGGCTGGGATAGTTGAACAAACCTTGCCGGAAGGGCTAGGCCTTGAAAGACGGGTAGAACTTGGTTATAACTCCACTTCTAGACTGTAAGGGTCACAAAAGAAGGGTCCACATGTGTCTTGTTCACTGCTGTTGAAGCCTAGCACTTGTCATAGCTGGTGCTCAATAAATATTCTAAGGGTGGGTAAATATTTAGAAACTCTCTGATGGCTGTCACCAAAACACAGAACTCCAATTTCCTATCCACCTAGCTCCTATCCACCTGTTGCAACATCACCTGACACACAACTCCCAACACTGTCCAGCCATTCCAAACTGTTTATTGGAAATCCAAAATACACAAAGATGTCTCGAGTCTCTGTGCCTCTCTTTGTACATGTTACGTGCCCTTTCCAACTACCTAATGAATTGTTTCTCGTTCTTCAAGAATCAGTTCAAGTATCAGCCACTTTGCAAAGCCTTCTCTGGTCTCAAGTTTAGACTAATCATATCCTTTCTTTCATTCCTTCCTCTTTTTTTCTAACTGAAATATAGTTGATGTACAATATTATGTCAGCTTCAAGTGTACTACACAGTGACTTGACATTTGTATAACATTTGTATACATTATAAATGATCACCATGCTAGCCTAATAACCATCTGTCCCCATATAAAATTATTACAATATTGTTGACCACACTCCTTATGCTGCATTAAGTCTCCATGGCTTACTTATTTTATAACTGGAGGCTTGCCCCTCTTAATCCCCTTTACCTATACTGCCCCTCCCACCTTCCTTTCCTCTGGAAACCACCTATTTGTTTTCTGTATCTAGGAGTTGGTTTTCATTGTTCTGTTTGTTTTTTAGATTCCCTATGTAAGTGAGATAACACAATTTTTGCCTTTCTCTGATTTATTTCACTTAGCATGGTGCCATAAAGGCCCATCCATATTGTCACAAAGAGCAAGGCTTCATTTTTTTAAATGGCTGTCATTCCCTTCTTTTTGTGCCCTTTTCTTCTTGTTGTATTTTAGCCTCCATTCCACTGAGTTCAATTATATCCCCAGCAACTACCAATGACCAGAACACAGAGAGAAAAATTTTTAAAATTTTTAATTAAGTATCAAATTACACATGAAATACAAAGTCAAAAATAAAACTGAGAATAATTAAAGATTTTCCTAATTTAAAAAAATGACCTGATGAAATCGGTATGTAAAAATAATCATCCAGGGACTTCCCTGATGTCCAGTGACTGAGACTTCCACATTCCTCATGCAGGGGGCCTGCGGTTCAATCCCTGGTCAGGGAACTAGATCCTACATGCCGCAACTAAGACCTGGTGCAGCCAAATAACAGGTAAACAACACAAACAAACAAAAAATAACAACAGTCCAGTACTTCTGTTGGAGAAGGCAATGGCACCCTACTCCCGTACCCTTGCCTGGAAAATCTCATGGATGGAGGAGCCTGGGAGGCTGCAATCCATGGGGTCGCCAAGGGTAGAACACAACTGAGTGACTTCACTTTCACTTTTCACTTTCATGCACTGGAGAAGGAAATGGCAACCCACTCTGGTGTTCTTGCCTGGAGAATCCCAGGGATGGGGGAGCCTGGTGGGCTGCTGTCTATAGGGCTGCACAGAGTCGGACACGACTGAAGCGACTTAGCAGCAGCAGCAGCAGTACTGCTGTACAAGGAGAAGAAAGGAGGGCCAAGAAGAGCCTACAAGTCAGGTGCAACCCTTAGACTCGAAGTGATAGTGATAACACCCTTCAGGAGCTGCAAGACTGCCCATACAGGAGGAAGGATAGACCTACTCTGAAACTGCCTGTCGCTCAACATCAGTGCTATGCAATAAAACTTTCTGTGATGACATTAAATACAGCTGCTCTGTCCAGAATGGTAACCATTTACCATCAAGGTGGCTTCTGAGCCCTTGAAATGGGGCTAGTGAAACAGACACTGAATTCTTTACTTCTTTTAATGAGCCACATTAGTGGCTAGTGGCCACTACACCGGACAGCACAGCTCCAGGCAGCAGTTACGGGCAACAGAATAGCAGGTTTTTTAATTTACTAAAAGGAAGCACTCTGTAGCAATTAAGGATCCCAACAAGAAAGCCCAAAGAAAGAGGACATAACTCTTTTTGGTCACAATCTTTCAACAGATCCCAGCATTAAGAAGCCGGCCTACAAAGAAACACATCATTTTACACCTGGAAAAGACTCACAGACCATCTTTACGCAGAAAGAAACTCTTGATTTGGAAGTAAGACAAGCTCGCTGAAGTCACACAGGGTGTGAGTGACAGAAGAGAAATTGAAAGTCAGATCTTAAAACTCTAGGTTCTGTTAATTATCTTGATTCTGGTAATTTCATACATATATACACACATAAAATATCACCAATTCTACACTTAAAATATGAGTCTTACTGTAGGTTAACTACACTCCAGAAACACTGTTAAAAAAGGGTGGCACACAAACCCACCACTACACCTTCTTATGTCAAGTCTTCAGTTCCATCTCAGACCTGTTGCAAGGAATAAGCCAGTTAACATATTTAAAGACCTAGAACAGTGCTTGATATGGAGTATGGACTACTGAAATGGGAACTGCATTATAACTATTAGATATTAGAATTCTGCCCTACGGACCAGTTTAGAGAAAAGTAATGAGGAGAAGATCTGGAGGATCTGGAGAAGATAAGCAGGATCTGGAGTCAGAAACTCCAGGTCATAGTTCTGGTTCATGGACAATCTCTTTGAGTTTCAATTCTTTGGAAAATGAGTTAGCTGGACAAGATAATCTCTAATGGGTCTTTCCAAACTACAGATTTCAGACACTGACTAGGATAAGAGTTGTAGGAATGGAAAAGAAGGATGGATATGGAACCCTTAGGCAAGAACTGATAAGATTTAAGAACTGACGAGATATACAGAATGATGAAAAACAGTGAGTCAACCATGAACACAAAATTTTGAGATTTGGATAACTGAAGTTTAAAAGATGAAATAAATAAACAAATAAAGCATGTTGATCCAACAGACATATAGTTATCATTTTAATAAATCTTTAGGTGCTCCACGGTAATTAATAATCATAACCTTCTAGGTCAAAGGTTAACCTTCTGGGTCACTATATTTAAAATGCATGCTAAAACCAAAATCTCTTCTCATCAGACTATTTTAATGCTATTTTAAAAATGAAATCCCTATGGATTCATATGGATAATCAGATACTTGTGGTTAGATTAGTATATTTAATGACATTCATTCCAAAGTATCAAAAAAATTTTTTTTAATTTACGCATACATCAGTCACCAAGAAACTAATCTCTTGAACTCTTTGGATGTGGAGACAATATAAACTTAGAGTCACAGAGTTGCCTGGAGATGTTACAGTGGAATCTCAGACAAAGTATTTTAGCCTGTTTTCTTTGAACAGTGACTTCCTCATAAGCTCATCTTCAAACACCTAAACCTCAATATTACATCTCATGCGCTATATGGAACACGTTTTCAGTACCAGATGCTTCAATAAATGATTGTGTGCCCTTAAGCAGTTCTTCAGAGAATCATGGTTTTATTAGTATGAGAGCCAAAAGAGGACCTCAGAGTGTGCTGAGGAGCAGACTTTTCAAGATTCTAACTCACTCCTTTCATAGATGTGATCAGTCCAGCAAAGTTATGCTGACACTCTGATGGGCTCTATTCCACTACACTATACTCATGTAACGTTCCTGGACAAAAATATAAAGATCACACTTGTTTATGTCACAGATTGGAAAAAAATCTTGCCAACTTTTTGATGATTGTTCAAGGGAAACATTTCAAATATAATATTCTTCTCTGGATACTGAACAATATTTCAATATAACTGAATGCTTGGTCAATATTTGGGTTAAATCCCAGAACATTTTTTAAAATAAAATTGTTTATGA
The DNA here is from genome assembly GCA_006410875.1 of Neotragus pygmaeus. Classification (NCBI taxonomy): domain Eukaryota; kingdom Metazoa; phylum Chordata; class Mammalia; order Artiodactyla; family Bovidae; genus Neotragus; species Neotragus pygmaeus. Next base: position 671,547 of record SJYV01028985.1, on the reverse strand, counting down.
AAATGTTGCAGTTTAAGCCATGTGCAGACTTACTTAGACATAGCCAAAATGGACCAATTTACGACTAGATAAAATGAAAAATGTCATTGATTAGCCTAGAACAGCAACATAAAAAATTCTTAGTTGTAAGGAAAAGCAAATGATATGCTGAATATACTGCAGAAAAGAACAGACCACTTGGAAAATGAGTCACTTAGAGTCATATTTTCCAGATATCTTAGTTAACACTTTCTGTTCAGAGAACTATATTTTACGTCTTAGAATTCTCTCTATAACACATCACATGGTTCTTACCTTTTAATATGGTACATTAAGAAGGTATTCTTTTTTCTTTTAATAATTAAAGGTCATCATTAAGAACATTAGTCACTGAGATGTGGTTAAGGTAGAGACATAAATGCAGATTTACATAATATGGGATAAAAGGAAAAGATGTGGCTTTCCCTCTGGCAACTGCATCAAACTTGATTTCCTTTACATTAAGAGAAAGAAATAAAACTCCCAGTGACACCTTGTGTTTTGCTCATTTACCAACACTCCATAAAAGTATAACGAAGCATAAGAAATTGCTTAATATGATACACAGTATAACGTAATTACTTTTTTACAAAATTAAATAGTGGCTGAATACTGATGCCATCTTCTTTCAAATGCTTTCACTATCCTCTGGAAAAATCAACTTTTTCCCCCATTAGAATCAGTAATGTTCAACCCATCCCTGGCATTCAAAACTTTATCCGATTTCATGAACTAGAAGTTTATCCCCACTTCTCTTTCTCCCTTGCACTTTGTTTATGGAATGTACTCACTTCATTTTAAAAATATGAAATGACATGAATGGAGGGAAGACTTAGTCTACACAATTTTCATTTTACTAAAAATAGAAAGAGGACAATGATGCCAGTAAATTGAGCATCAGGTCTTAATTTTCTCCAAGTCCAACTTCATATTTCATTTGAAAGAGAATTCCACGCCTAAGCAACACTATTATGAGAAGATTCAAGATCCCATATGGTATCAGGGTAGCATTAATTTTCTCATAACTTCTATAATATTTCACTTTTTGAAAAACTCTCGTACAAAAGTTAACTCAGATAAAAACTGCTATCAAGATGGAGGACAAATGGACTTCTACAATGTCTCCTCTGAAAAGTGAATGTAGAAAAGGCTCAATAGGACTTCCCTAGTGGTCCAATGTAGGGGATACAGGTTCAGTCCCTGGTTCTGGGGGATTCCACGTGCCTCGGGACAACTAAGCCATGCACCACAACAGAAGCCACTGCAATGAGAAGCCTGCACAACACAGCTAGAGAGTAACCCCCGCTTTCAAGGCAACAAAGACTCTGTGCAGCCCAAAATAAATAAATAAAATTTTAAAAGTAAAGGCTCAATAAACGCTAGCTATCACTATTCAACAAATATGCATTAAATATTTATTATTTTCCAGGCATTCTGCTAAGCAGAAACAAGAAAAAAATCAGCCTGCAAGGAACTCACAATCTAGACAGTTGCTTACAGTCTTGAAAATACAAATGATTCTGTAGCCTATCAGCTCCGTTCAGTTCAGTTGCTCAGTCGTGTCCGACTCTGTTACCCCATGAATCGCAGCACGCCAGGCCTCCCTGTCCATCACCAACTCCCAGAGTTCACTCAGACTCACGTCCATCAAGTCAGTGACTCCATCAAGCCATTCATCCTCTGTCGTCCCCTTTTCCTCCTGCCCCCAGTCACTCCCAGCATCAGAGTCTTTTCCAGTGAGTCAAGTTTTCGCATGAGGTGGCCAAAATACTGGAGTTTCAGCTTTAGCATCATTCCTTCTAAAGAAATCCCAGGGCTGATCTCCTTCAGAATGGACTGTTTGGATCTCCTTGCAGTCCAAGGGACTCTCAAGAGTCTTCTCCAACACCACAGTTCAAAAGCATCAATTCTTCGGCGCTCAGCTTTCTTTATAGTCCAACTCTCACATCCATACATGACCACTGGAAAAACCATAGCCTTGACTAGATGGACCTTTGTTGGCAAAGTAATGTCTCTGCTTTTCAGTATGCTATCTAGGTTGGTCATAACTTTCTTTCCAAGGAGTAAGCATCTTTTAATTTCATGGCTGCAGTCACCATGTGCAGTGATTTTGGAGCCCCCTAAAATAAAATCTTGACACTGTTTCCACTGTTTCTCCATCTGTAGCCTCTATTTGCTCATAAAAATCTCTTGTAATCCAAATGCATTAAACCAAAGACTTCTACAGGAAAAAGAAATACTGTTTCGCAGTTCTGTTACTTCATTGCATCACTGTACACTTCGTGAAATATCACTGTATAGAAAAGTAAACTCCTTACATTTAATAAGTCAATCTGCTACCACGTTAGGTTTAAATCTCATAGCAGAACAAATATTGTTTCCTATATACGAAGTTCAAGCTCAGAATATATTTTTTTTACATATACAAGTCAGATCTAATTGCCCTTGGTTGTTCCACAGTCTTACATAACCTAAAATCCTGAACAAATATAAACTAAGTCCAAGATTTCCTCCTATTTTCAAAATGCTTCCCGAGGACTTTCCTGGTGGCTCAGCAAAGAATCCACCTACCAGTGCAGGAGATGCAGATTCCATCCCTGATTTGGGAAGATTCCACATGCCGAGGAGCAACTAAGCCCTGTGCCACAACTACTGAGACTGTGCTCCAGAGCCCGCAAGCCATGACAACTGAAGCCTACAGGCCCTAGAGCCCGTGCTCCCCCACAAGAGAAGGCACCGAAATGGGAAGCCTGTGCACAGCTAGCGTAGCCCCAACTCACAGCAGCAACCAAGACCCACCATAGCCATAAACAAATAATGCCTCCCTAAAAAGTCTAAGGGTTACTTGCAACAAAGGCATTTACAGGGGCATGTGGTTTACAAGTATTTGGTAAATTTTACATTTCTATTCTAGGTATATTTCCATATGTACATTATATATTACAATGAAAATAATGAAAAAACTACAAAAATTTCTCTCTACCTACTATCAACCTCACTAAACTTATTTTCTACCAAATATTAGTAATTAAAAAAATGAATTATTTCTTCATGTACTCAGGATATAGGATAATTTCCTGTTCTGCATGTAGTTCAGCAGAATTTACTCCAGTTCCAATTAGTTAAGGATTATTTTCTTAATAAAGGGAATTTACATTTGTTTCTAACAAGGTTTCTTACATTAAGAAACTAAGAAAATATTTAAATACCTTTAGGCGATTTGTAATAAAATCAAGGTGAACTACACAGAATAAATCACTTGTTTAAGTCTGTATTAATAATATAAATAACACTGATTGACTTTTTAAAAATTCCAAGACAAAAAAGAAATCCTATAATCTGACATTCTAATAAATTGTGATAGTCCAAATTCAGAAAGAGTGGAGAAGCAACCTCAGACAAAAAGTTACCATATGCTGTCAAGCAATAAATGAAAAAGGAAAGTCTCAGCCAAGAAAACAGAACAGAGCTACATGCTCAAAGCAGACAAAATCTGCAGCATACCTTGATCGATGCAGTCTTCAGCAAGAGCAAAAAGCTGAGGTGAGCGCTCCTCAAGCAACTGCTGGTGAATATTCACACATCTCAATGTCCACCATGGCAAGCTCTAAAAAAAGGAAATACCAACATACACTGAAATAAAAGGACCCTTTGGGAAAAAATTTTACACTAACTCAAATCAACTTTTAGAATGTTTTTACATTTGTGAGATTAAATTCACTCTTCAGAAAGCTTACCCACCCATGGCTATGTCTTCAGTAATAACACCAAATCCACTGCCCTGTCTTCCACGAGAACATCATCTCTCCTCTGTTCATTCAAAGCCAGCTGGGCTTCCCGACATCATTTTCAACTTCCCATTTCCTCCTTTAAAATGCCTACTGTCATCGCCTGGCTCTGCTACAGCGCTCTACCAGCACCATGATCCAACACCCACCATCCCGGAGGCCCCCCACTAGAACCTCCTGTGGGGTGATTCTTCCCCTTGTCTCAACTTCCAGCACGTGTTTCCACCTCCCTTTGCAAACGCACCCCACCATACTTGGGTATGTCATCCTAGTTTTCAGTGTTGTCCGCCAGCTAGCCAACAAGATGAGGAACCATGCTTCATTCATCCCTGTATCCTCCTTGAAGCAATGCATGCTGAGCATGCTACCAGGTAAGAAACAGCCTGGGTTCAGATTATTCCCCACACTGGGAAGACCTCTGCCACACCTTCCTCCACAGAACCTCTTCTCCCAGAGAAGAGATTAGGGCACACACTGGTCTCTCACTCCCCTGAACTTCCACACTGTGCCTAGAAGTTAGCGCCACACTGGAGAGCTCGTGTTCTTCAAGTATGTGAGTACCTGGTCCTTACAGTGTGGAGGGCGGAGACCGCGTTCTGTACACTGTCTTGACTAATGCACAGGCTGACAGCACAGTAGCCTTTTCTCAGTCTCTGGTGCTCAGTCTTACTTTTCAACACATCGTGATTAAACAAGCCGATACAGAAGCATACACAGTGAAGACCAAATTCTCTCTTCTGCTGCCTTAGCGCCATCCTCCTTCCCCAGAAAAATCCATGACAAAGGCTTATATTCCTCTAGACTCTTCCTCTATACATACGTGTGTGTGCAAATAAGAAGTATTAACTATTTTTGATAGGTTCATTAAATTACCAAGTATGATCATGCATCGAATCATCTAAATTAATTATAACTATGTTACTTTGAATTATACTGTCCAAAGGTGTGAAAAATTTTCTTTCTTTTATAGCAATACCTACTAAATGGAAATCATGCTTAATTACCAAAAGCATTTTCTGTTACTTGAATTTAATTTCTTAATTTGATCAAGGGGTAAAACTGCCTGTTTCCCTTCTAAACTACTACACACAATTGTTGCAACAATGATAAAATCACAAATGAATTTTGACTCTATGACAAAATCTTTTCTAATTACTAATGCTATTTCCTCAGGCCATATAAGGAAAAGAAAGGTAGAATTATTTAATAGAAAGAAGTTTCACATCATTTTTAATTTAATTCCCTGAGTTGTTGTCTCATTTTCATTCTTTTCCTATCACGAAGCTAATGAAGTCAGTCTATATTCCAATTATCTGTCCTTATCTGCTGTCAGCAGTAAGTGAGTCAGGTCTGGCAACATATTCTTTCCTTTTCTAGACATGGGAATTAAGAAGATAGTCAAACAGACTGCCCTGTTAAAAAAAAAATACGACTTAAGATGCTCAGCTCTTAAAAATCAGATCTATAAACTAACTCTTTAATCCAAAATCTTCACATGAGAGAAGGGGGAGTGTGAAACAAAGAAAGAAAGCATGATCTATTTTTTTTTTTTTTTTACTAGAAAATAAAAGTGCCTTTTTCTATCTGTCACGAATCACTTAACAGAAAATCTGAGGCGTTAATGAAAAAGGAAACTTGAAGTCTTGCTTTAGACAGTTCCCAGATCCTGTCTCCTGACTAGAGCACTTATTACTTGTTCTGATTGACAAGTCATACTAGTGAATAACCTTCTAGAAGGCAGGGCACATGAGTGTATGCAAAAGAAACCCAGTAACTGCTTGCCAACTCAAGCCCACTTTATAAATGAGGAAACTGATATTCAGAGTAATTCACTGGCCTAAAGTCATAGAGATGGTAAGAGGCTAAGCCAGACAAACTCTGGTCTGATTCCAAAGCCAAAATTCCTTTTACTCAACATTAACATATTACTAATAATGGTCTATATACTTCACAGACTAGGGAGTGGGGAAAAATCATCTTCCTTTATTGTTTCACAAAAATTAAATCATTGTTATTTTTAATAAAAAAATCAACCTGATACATTCCTGCTTAATATGCATGCTGATTAAAGTTTTCCATCAAGAAAACTGTATCACTAACTCATTAATGACCATTAGTCTCACTAGAAAGAAAATGGTACCATTTAGCAACCTCATGTCTTGATGATACTTTCTTTAGTGTCAAGTACTACTCAGTCTATAACACCATTGTACTCAAATCCACTTGGAAAAACATTTTTTTATTCAAACTAACATCACTAAAAAGATCAAAGATAAGGCCTTGTATCTGCTAGTATACACTGAAACCCATCAAGCAAAAACCCTTCTGGTACAACTGATTCCAAACCTTCTAGCTCACATGAGAGTTGCTGAAAGAGGCATGATTCCCCTTTTACCTCCTCTTTGCCTCAACTTAAATGCTCAGGAAAATAAGCCCTTATACAGTACAGACCAAGTCCCCATTTTATCCATAGAAATATTATTTCTTAAACTTTCTCAGCCAACACTTGGAAACTGGGAGATTTCACATAAAATTCAGATTTACTACTTCTGGCAATACAAGGTCTACATGCCTAAGTTGCGATGATTAGGACAGGAATCAGGAAGCTTCAAGCCTGTGGGTCTGAAACAGTTCTCCACCCATTTTCCTTTAGCCCAAAACCAAGACTGTTCTTACATTTTTGAAAGAAAGAAAAGAAAATTTTGTGACATGTGAAAGTATATTAAATGTAAATTTCAAAGTCCATAAATAAAGCTTTATTGGTATACAGCCACACCCATTTACATATTATCTGCAGCTGCTTTCACAATGAAAGGCAGATTGAAGAATTAGCTGCACACAGTTGAGAAGCTGCAACATAACCAACACACCTAAAGGACTTTCTTCAGTTCTCTCTTGTGGTTTTTATCACCTCCTACTGCCTATTAGCTTTTCTCACTAATTTAGATGTAACCTAGAGAAACCATACAATGGATACTGAACAAATGCTTTTCTAAACCCAACTCAAATATCAATCAATGCAGGACATGAGCCAAGAAACAGTAATAGTAATTAAGATCTACTGTAAGTGCTATGCATACTTCTGGCTACTGCTCATTATCCTTACATGAAATTCATAAAAGACTGTGATGGATGTTTCTGAACCCACCTTTAAGATTCAGAGAATGAACACTTACACACATGCATACATACATACATACATGAAACACATATGTAAATTCTATTAAAGAGACAATGTTTCATTTTATACTAGACTAATCTCAGTGGAGATTAAATTAAATACCCAAAGAAGACTTAGAAAATAAATTTACCAAGACATTGTCAGCATCACATCTAAAGTCTGATGCTAATCAGCACAAAAGTCACACCTGGGTCTGAATCTCCTGGCTCCTTTTCTTTCCTTACCTGAATAGCTGTCAGTTTATGTCTTATATTCACTAAGATAATTCTTGCTAATAACAGCAGAATAGGCTTTGCGGTTAGGCTGTAGATTGATTCACCATCTAGAACAAGCAGACTCAGAACAAATGCATCCAGTCCTTTGATCTGAAAAAAAAAAAAATATATATATATATATCAAAGATCAAATAATCTAGAAAAAAATTAACCTTTGTATGTCTTATAAGGATACATATTTTCCAATTAATCAGCTCTGAAACACAATCATTAATCTATTACACAGCAACTGGCACTGGACCAAGTCCTAATATTATAAATGCCTTTAGAGATCTACAACTCCAGCCTGCCTGACCAATGACCACCCATCTGCTTATAGTTTAGAGGAACAGAACAATCAAGAAAATGCTGCTATTGAAGAGGCACCATCATCTTACAGATTTAAAAGTGATTTCTCAGTAAAGCCATCTCTATGTGAAAGTATTCATATTAAACACCTACGTTTCATATATGCTTCACCAGTCAGCTACTGTCATTACAAACCACAGCTGCCCCTTAATTACTATCAGGCCGAAGAATGACAAAGTCTTACATATCAGATGCTGAGTCGGCATACAACCACAGACCAGTGTGAACAGAGCCTGCCCAACAGGAAGGTCTCTGAAAAAGCCATTTCTCAACTGAACAGATTTTTCTGCACTGGACCAGACACTCATGTTTTTAAAATGTGGACTGAATAATTTTGACAGTTGCCACAAAATCAACAGCAGGAATGCTCAACATCAGGAACACAGGCTCTAAGTCACCAACACAGGATGGAGTCCTTTTAATAGTTTATTAGTTTACTACCCGTTTATCAGTTTTACTTTTACCCGTTTATTAGTTTGTGGGCATAGGCAGATTTCTTGTAACTGAACCTCAGTTTCCTCAATCATAAAATCAAATAACAGCACCTACACCTCACACGTTTCTTATAAGAATTAAACAATCCAAGTGATGCCAATGCCAGGCTCTATGCTTTATAAAAACATTCAATAAAGGTACGAAAGGAACAGCCCCTTCATCGTCACTGAAAAGTGTTCTTGAGGAATAAAGACAATGTGAATGACCACCAGCAAACCACCAATAAAGCTTACTGTTAACCTACACTGAGGATAGAATGAATTTTTTTTTTCAAGTTCAATAATCAAGGAACTATTCTGAAGTATTACAACTGGCTCAATCTTAGAAGAAAACAGAACAAAAAAAGTTAAGTTCAGTCCAAAATCACACCAAAGTTAGCGTCTGAACAGAGATTACAGCCCAGGTTTTCCAACTCCCAAGCCAGTATTCTTCCTACCATCTCATGCTACCTTCCCCTCAGACCTAGGCTAACCACAAGGAAGTCCTCCAGGACAGGGCCAGGATCACTGCCAGCCTTCTGACTGGGGCAACTCATGACGGGGGGGTAAGCAACTGAGACACAACACAGAAGAGGACCTGTTTCGGAGAAGAAGCTCGCCATGAATCCAATGTGGACAAAATGAGTCTGAGGTTCCCCGCAAAGTGGAGGTACCAATTACACCAGCAAATCTACTGCTTAAGGACTTGAGAGAAGACCCTGCCTAACATGCCCAAGCTGGACCTGAAGCCTCACCAAATCATCTTGCCTTTTAGGTGGACTTAACAACCTTTATCTCCTAACATCCCAACCAAACTGGTGAAGTACAAGACATGACTTGAAGAAAAATAACCCTTTTCTAATCATACTGAGACAAAAAAGACATCCACCTGTTGTAGCAAATTTAAATCACTATCTTCTAATGAATTCCTTAAAGATAACAAACAGGTGACTTAACAAGGCAACAAACAGAAAATTACACAAAGAGATACTCCATGATATACTACTTGGACCTCATTTCCTCTGATACTCAAAGTCAGAGGTTGGTTACTAAACCTCCTTCTCTTTTCTTGGAGAATGTCATTAACAGGGCAAATAATAAATAAGTAAAGAAGTGAATGCATGAATAAACAAAAAAATTTCTTTTCCCAAAGTTATTTTGCATCATCATTATCAAAAAATTGAATGCTTTTCTATCTTCTGCTTAAGTGAGGCAGTCTCTATCTACTCCTGTGATCTAACACTGATATTCCAACCGAGCTCTAACCATGCTTACAGAGGTTTGGAAAAATGGCTGAATTTTAAAGAGGACTATTTACATTTTCAACTAAAACAGATAAAATGAAAGTTACAAGTCCCTTAGCAACAATTCCTCAGTCAAGAGAGAATAAGACATATAAAAATACTTATTAATCAGAACAGTGAAAAAAAGTCAACATCTGATATAAAACTAGTTTACTAGAAGATCAACTTTTATGTGTGAGAGGGACCTACTCAGACATTAACCTCTAGTGCTATTCCCAAGGCTGCTTACACCAGCAGTCACAGAGCAGTGCTAAAAATGCCAAGGCCATAAGTTGGAGGCAGGGAAAATTAATTTGGCTTTGATGACTATACTCCAAGACCATGAAGTATATTCACAAATATCTGTCCTCACAAGAACTATGAAACATCAATAAGCACAGGAAAATGACAACTGGAAAATACTGATATGCCACTCCCCAATTTAAAAACTTCAACTCCCTCTATCTTCCAAATTGTCAGATTGCTGGTAAAGACTATAAACTGACTAATTCTCTCCAAGACAACCTGACACAAGTGAGAAGAGCTGAACGTGCATACACCCTAGAGTACAGCAACTCTACTCGTGGATACCTGCCCTCAGCAACTCAGTCCTGGGAAGCATTTACAAGTGTGGTAAAACATCAGTCCTCTCAGCCCTCAGGGTGCCTAACTATAGCCCTAGGAAGGGGGTGGGGAGTGAAAACAGCCTCCTCCATTTAGCTCATTGCACCAAACATTATCCTTTTTTAAGTTTTGCTGTGCTTGGAAACTCTTGTCAATGAATCCTAGAAGATGTGTTCCCAACAGCACAGTACATAATATACTACCAAAAATGGAAACATCCCATGTGGCCATCAAGAGTAGAACAGATATGTAAACTGTGGTCCATTCATACAATTGGAATACTATGCAACAGTAAAAATGAATAGTTTATAACAGCAAAAATATACCTCTAAGCAGAGCAAGTCACAGAACACAATTTATTTCACTTTTATAAAGTTCAGTTCAGTCACTCAGTCATGTCCAACTCTTTGCAACCCCATGGACTGCAGCATGCCAGGCCTCCCTGTCCATCACCAACTCCCAGAGTTTACTCAAACTGATGGCCACTGAGTTGGTGATGTCATCCAACCATCTCATCCTCTGTTGTCCCCTTCTCCTCCTGCCTTCAATCTTTCCCAGCATCAGGGTCTTTTTAAATGAGTGAGTTCTTCATATCAGGTGGCCAAAGCTTCAACATCAGTCCTTCCAATGAATATTCAGGACTGATTTCCTTTAGGATGGACTGGCTGGATCTCCTTGCTGTTCAAGGGACTCTCAAGAGTCTTCTCCAACACCACACTTCAAAAGCATAAATTCTTTGGCGCTCAGCTTTCTTTATAGTTCAACTCTTACATCCATATCTGACCACCAGAAAAATCATAGCTTTGACAAGACAGACCTTTGTTGGCAAAGTAATGCCTCTGCTTTTTAATAAGCTGTCTAGGTTGGTCATAACTTTCCTTCCAAGGAGCAAGGGTCTTTTAATTTCATAGCTACAGTCACCATCAGCAGTGTTTAGAGCCCCCAAAAATAAAGTCTGTCACTGTTTCCCCATCTATTTGCCATGAAGTAATGGAACCAGATACCATGATCTTAGTTTTCTGAATGTTGAGTTTTAAGCCAACTTTTTCACTCTCCTCTTTCATTTTCATCAAAAGGCTCTTTAGTTCTTCACTTTCTGCCGTAAGCGTGGTGTCATCTGCATATCTGAGGTTATTGGTGTGGGGCCCTAAATGGGAAACCTTAAAGAATGGGCTAGCTTTGCCGTGGGAAGTTAAGATGGCGCCTGCAGGAAGGAGTGGGGGCGTGGTCTATGTCAAAGTTTTTGATTGGCTCTCCTAATTTCCCTGCACTGGACAGCTCCTGATCACCATAGACTCCTGTTACAATGAAGGCACATGACAATTTGACCTTTAACGTGATCGGTGCAACTGAAGGCTGACCTTTAACGTGATTGGTGCAACCGAAGGCTGATCTTTAACGTGACTGGTGCAACTGAAGGCTGACCTTTAACGTGACTGGTGCAACCGAAGGCTGATCTTTAATGTGATTGGTGCAACTAAAGGCCGACCTTTAACTTGATTGGTGTAACTATGGAAAGTCCCTCCTAAAACCCCTCTGCTTGCCTATATAAGCTGGGAGCTTGCAGCAATAAAGCGGAACTGCTCAGACAGAACCCCTGTTGTGTCTGATTGTCTTTCCCTCGCCAAGGGGCTGGGTTGGCGGACAGCAGGCTCACCCATCCTCAGAACCCCTTGGCTTTGCTGAGGGAAGTTCCACTGCCTCTCTCTTTTCTGGGTTCCAGTCCCCCAGCTATAAAGCCTCTGCAAGTTTCTCTTACCACTGTGAGCTCAGTCTTCTCATCAACAGAAAATGTCAAACTGATACAACACACAGGAATGAAGCACCACTCCAACCACACATCAGTGCTCAGTACATAACTGCAAGCTTGTTTGGTAAGTTTCTAACCTGCACTGGGCAGCAACAGAGGCCAGAAACTGTTTCATACAAAAAGAGGAAGTGATATGTTCCATATACGTAAGCTTCTAGATAATCAAAGAATCTCTTAAGTGCCAAAATCTTGAGGCTTTTACTTGTAATCATTTTGGATGAAAACTTTTATAAAGTATAGATTAAATTCCATTCTTAGGCATAAAATACAGAAGGCTTTTAACCTTTCCATAATGATTTAGAGCCAGCACTATGACTCTTAGTTATTCTATCACAATATAACATCATGACTCAGTAAACTGACTGTACAGCGGTAACTGCTATGGCTTCAGATTATGACTGCTTTTGTAATTCTCATCAAATTATTAACACTGATCTCTAACAACTCCATTCCCCTTTCATCAGCTATTTCTAATTCTGAGAAACCAGGAAACAGTAAACAGGTCTCTTTGACCGCCTAAGTTCTGGATGTTAAGGTGCCGTTTTTCCAGGCTGAGTGATCGTTATGCTCCAGTTCTCTGAGGTGGCTGGGTAACTCAGTTACCATTCTTCTTCTTAGGGCATATCACATTCCCCCAAGTCCTGGGTACATGTGCTCAAACACAACTGAGGTGTTCAAACTGCAAGCCCTACTGATGACCTACGGACGCAGGTGAATAACATTATCTCCATACACGGATATTAAGACTCATTATCACCATGGGGCATCTCCGAGCCAGACATTTTAGGTACATACAAATAAGTGTACCTGTGACACAAAGGAAACCTCCCCAGGAACTGATTTAAACACAGCAGCAAAACTTTTCTGCAACAAAATTACACAGATCTCCAGACTTTCTACTTCTTCAGAAAGTATCTTTGTGTGCTGCTGCTGCTGCTAAGTCACTTCAGTCGTGTCCGACTCTGTGCAACCCCACAGATGGCAGCCCACCAGGCTCCTCAGTCTTTCCAATTATACGGCAGCTGCTGCTGCCGCTAAGTCACTTCAGTCGTATCAGACTGTGTGTGACCCCACAGACGGCAGCCCACCAGGCAGCCCCATCCCTGGGATTCTCCAGGCAAGAACACTGGAGTGGGTTGCCATTTCCTTCTCCAATGCATGAAAGTGAAAAGTGAAAGTGAAGTCACTGAGTTGTGTCCAACTCTCAGCGACCCCACGGACTGCAGCCTCCCAGGCTCCTCCATCCATGGGATTTTCCAGGCAAGAGTACTGGAGTGGGGTGCCATTGCCTTCTCCATCTTTGTGTAGCTGTGGTAAAATATTCAGCTGGAGGACTGGGGCAGCTGTCCATTCTTTAATAAACAGTGCAGCTAACAAAGCTCCATAAAATGAGGAGCATTTGAAGGAGTTTGAGAATGACAATGGAACTTCTGAATTACATGAAACTCTGATCAATGAACAAGCATTCTTAGTAGGTTCTGTACAAGCCACAAAGTCATGTTTCTCTCTGACCTACTGTTAACTCTGGCTTATAAAGATCCATTTCTAAAGAATAAACACAAAATTTCCAAGAAGCATACCTCACTGAACTGCTGAAACAAAACAGATGGCAAAAAATCCTGAGGGTGTAAATCAACAAGAGGGCCCGTCCAGTTACTCTGAACAAAAAGTTGCAAACTGCTCACACCAAGTAGGAATATCTTCTGTTGTCTGCATATAAGAATAAAGAAATAAACATAAACCATTATGTATAACCACAAATACACTATTTCATTTCAGTGTTATTAATAAAAATGTAAGATATCAACATTGAGATTATCACCAAAAAAATTTCTGAAATCTACACAGTTTAGGTCCACAAAGTCCAACACAATCACCTTGAGTCACATATGGCTCTTTAAATTAATTCACAGGTGGCGCGAATGGTAAAGAATCCACCTGCCAAGGCAGGAGACACCAGAGATATCAGTTCTATCCCTGAGTCAGGAAGATCCCCTGGAGAAGGAAATGGCAACCCAATATTCTTACCTGGAAAGTTCCAGGGATAGAGGAGCCTGGTGGGCTACAGTCCATGGGGCTGCAAAAGTTGGACACAACTATGTATGCACCCACACACAGATAAAATTTTAAAATTCAGTCCCTCGGTCACACTATCTACATTTCCAGTGCTCAAAGGCCAAACGTGGCTACTGGCTCCCACAATGGATGGCGCAGATACAGAGTATGCCCATCGTCACGAACATTCTCTCGAACAGCACTGGCTTAGCACCTGATCAGATACTGAGAACTTTGTCTTGCATTCTGTTTAACAGCTCTGATATTAACGGGGTGAAAAACTGATTTTATACATAAGAAAACTGACAATAAAAAGTTGTTTCCAAACATTTTATTGATCTGCACTACAAACTATTAGAAGAACAACAAAAAAACCCATAGATACTTCACTTGAACCTATTTCTTTTCAATCCTGCTTTGGCTGAAAACAGGAGTAAGTAAGTACACTTATTCTGTAAGGAGAAAAAATTTTAGGCTTTACAGGCCACACGTGTTTCTTTTTTCCCCAACCCTTTAAAAAATGTAAGCAACACACTGAGACACTTTGGCCTTGACCCACCAGAGGTAATTTGCCAACCTTTAAATTAAGACACAAATGAAAGTAAGTCACTCAGCTGTGTCCGACTCTTTGTGACTCCATGGACTATACAGTTCATGGAATTCTTAAAGAATCTTCTCTTTTGCGGTAGAGCCTAGGGAATATTGGAGGAAGAGGATGACTGCTTTCACTTTTTCTTCAGCATGAAGCTNAAAGTAAGTCACTCAGCTGTGTCCGACTCTTTGTGACTCCATGGACTATACAGTTCATGGAATTCTTAAAGAATCTTCTCTTTTGCGGTAGAGCCTAGGGAATATTGGAGGAAGAGGATGACTGCTTTCACTTTTTCTTCAGCATGAAGCTACAGGAATCCTCCTATATTCCCTAGGCCCTACCTCAAAAAGGAAGATTCTCTAAGAAAAAAAAAAAAAAAGAAATCTACAAGCCTATGGTATCCAGAATGCTCTGGACACAGAGCAACCAAGAGCAGAGCAAAGAAAGAATAGAGGCTGTTTGTAGTCAGAAGTTTAGGAAACTTGGGGAAACAGGTGTGCAGCAAGATCTTAATGTAAGCCTTAATAAATGTCATAACCAAAAATCAAAATCCTCAAGGAGAGCTAAGAATACAGTTTAATTTTCAAATACCTCAAAATAAGGTAACTGAAATGTCTCTTCTCAGCTCCATGTGACAAGCAAGAGTTCTGGTCAACCAGTGTATAATGCATTTGTGTACACACGTGTATTCTCACGTGCACCACACAAAACTATGGTAACACACAAACACCTGACAGCAAAATAACAGGAACGACACGAGAGGAATGAAAAGCTACCAGAAGGCCAGAAAAATAAAAATGAACGACATTTGTTAAGTAAAATAAAATTTCTATAGTAGTATTCTTTTACGAACTCTTTTTTTTTTTTTACACACATTTTTTGGGGGGGGTTGGGCATGGGGGTGCTTATCTTTTATTTTAATTTTTATTATTAT
>SJYV01028985.1:604166-656032 GCA_006410875.1 Neotragus pygmaeus | reverse complement strand
TTTTTTTTTTTTTACACACATTTTGTGGGGGGGGTTGGGCATGGGGGTGCTTATCTTTTATTTTAATTTTTATTATTATTTTTTTACTTTATTTTACTTTACAATACTCTATTGGCTTTATGAACTCTTAATAGATGCAGATTACATTTTATTCATCTTTATAACCTCAACACCAAGCAAAGCAGTTGATTTGCTGAAGAACTAAAATGAAGTCATTTCTTACAAATTACAATAAAACAAAACTGCGTATGTTTTAAAGAAAACTAAAACAACGTGGTTGCCAGAGCCAGTGGAGAAAAGAAAGGTATATTAACAAACTTACAAGAGTAAAATATAAGCCACTGAAAAAATTAGGTTAACTGCTGTGCAACTATCCCTTATACTGCTGCTGCTGCTGCTAAATCGCTTCAGTCGTGTCCGACTCTGTGCAACCCCATAGATGGCAGCCCACCAGGCACCCCCATCCCTGGGATTCTCCAGACAAGAACAATGGAGTGGGTTGCCATTTCCTTCTCCAATGCATGAAAGTGAAAAGTGAAGTCGCCCTGGCGTGTCCAACTCTTTGCGACCCCGTGGACTGCAGCCCACCAGGCTCCTCCGTCCATGGGAGTTTCCAGGCAAGAGTACTGGAGTGGGTTGCCATTGCCTTCTCTATCCCTTATACTAAATAAAGGGATACTAAATTAAATATATACTAAATTAAATAACATAAATATCAATGGAAGAAGATAAACCAAGGGTTCCATAATAAAAACATTAAAGATAACAATCTAAAAATAATAAAAGTAGTTACAATTCACTCAGCAATCTACAAATAACCAGATGGATAGTGTACACTTTCATGTTAAAAGGAAAGAAAGTCTGAAGTCTTAAGTATGGCTAAAACCTACAAGACCTAAGCAACTGGAAGCTCAGTGGTTGGCAGGTACCACCCAGTCATAAGTTAGTGTTATATATGAACCTCTGACATCCTACACTACTTTACTTTTTCATTCTCGATGGTCCTCTGGACAGAAGCTTTTATATAGATTATTACGTACACCAAGAGTCTTGACTAAATGTAAAGCCAGGTTTTCCAAAAACTGCAAAAGTCAGTGTGCCTTACACATTGTCAAGACACTACCAAATGTATTCAAAATTCATTTCTCTATGAAAATTTCAAATAAAATTCTACCTTCTGGTTTTGTCCAGATCTGCTGAGTCATCCAGGAATGTTACTATCTGCTTCTCTAGGTAGCTGTCAATCTTTTCTTCAGTTATTGTTGCTGAATTTAAAATACTTTGAGTCAATGAATTTAACAATATGGCTTTGTAGTTCCCTTCCAGCAACAATTGTAAGCAAGATCCACTCTCTGTAACAGAAAGAAAATTTATACAATAATCTAAAAAACTAATATTGTCATATTGTAAAGGGTAACACTATTACCATTTCAGTATGCAAAAAAAGTATATATCTAGAACACTTCCTATAAATTAATCACAAAGCATTGTGCAAATTCTCATCACTTAGCTCATCCATATCATGAGCAGTAAGGCAAAAGTTAGACTTAGAAAAAATATTCATTAGCAAGGAACATCATCCTTCTGCTGAGAATTCAAAAGGAATCCTACTGAGAACAGAAAAGTTTTCTTAGAACATTTCCTTTTACCATCTGGCTCCCACTACCCCCACCATGAAAGTGAAAGTGATAAGTCACTCAGTCCTGACAGACTTTGCAACCCCATGGACAGAAATCAGGCTCCTTTATCCATGGAATTCTCCAGGCAAGAATACTGATTTCTCCTGCGTTGCAGGCAGATTCTTTACTGTTTATGAGCCACCAAGGAAGCCCAACCATACTCCCTGGTGAAAAGCTGGTGCACTTATGGTTCCCCTAATATCCAAATGCACATTCCTGCCTCCACGCTTTTACACTGGTGATTTCCTCCTGGGGAACTCTTTTCCACTTACTAGTCTTACTCTTGAATCAAAAATCTGGTCAAGTTTGATTTCTTCCATAAGACTTCCAGACTGAGACTTCAGAAACCATCTCTCACCTGAAGCACCTATTGTATATAACACCCAAACACAGGTGTGTACGTACACACACACACACATTCCACTTATACATATATACTGTGTTAAACTCTCTCTCTCTCATACACACACACACACTGTCCTAAATTGATATTTCTCTTTTAGGTCCAGCTTAAATCCCACAACAACGTGTACCTATAACTCTTTATTTCTCAGATAAATGGGCTTTGCTTACAAGAGTACATCTTTGCTGCCTCATTTCAGTTATTGTACTTACCAGCTGTGAGACCTTGAATAAATTACTTAACCAACTTATCTAAATGTCTTTATCTGCAAAAAGGAAAGTACTGTCTACTTTATATGTCTATTATAAGGATTAAATGACTGAATAAGTGTTAAGAGATTATAAAAATAATTGACATTATTACTGAGGGCTTCCCTGATCGCTCAGACGGTAAAGAATGTCTGGACGGGGAAAACTTTAGGGTGAAGACAAGTACGGAACCTGAAGACCACGCCCACCAGGTCAAGGATGCAACATCCTGAAGCCTTAAGAAAACAGGTAGATTTAGGTAGGAAAAAAATACAGGATGGATGAAAACCCAGCCGCCGCCACTTCTTCTCCCCAGTCCTCACGGCGGCCTAAGTCCCTCCCTGGCAAGTTCACCCCTCTCACCCAAATTGGCGACTCCCTCCTGCTTCCACTGCTGCCGCTCAGCCTGAGTAGGGAAGCCCCTCAGAACTGCCAGCTCCGGGGTCCACATCACCCCGGACATAACTGCAGCCAAATGATTCCTACGAGGGTCACACAGGAGTCAAAAAGAAGAAAGTGAAAGTTAGAGCGACCAAGACGCCAACGACTAGTGGCGACAGTTCCTGTAAACACAGAGACTAGAACATCACGTGCAGACAGCGGAACAGGGAGGCGGCCATGACAGCAGCGCGGAGAACCCTGGGAAAAACACGCATACTCGCTGAACCTGCTTCCTCCTAGGAGACCAACACGAGCACTTAGTACGGAGCGTGCCCAGTGAGGATGCCCCGCCCCAAGCTGCGGAAAGGAGCGGGACTTGGGGGAGGGGACTTGGGAGAGGGCCTTGGTCCCCTCAGCCACACCCCGAGAGGCGTAGCCTTGAGCTGTGGAAGGAGTGGAGGGCGTGGAGTCATCCTGCACCGTCCACCCAGGAGGCCGGTGGAAGAGGTCAAAGTTTTGGTCTTGGCCAGGAGAAGGCGATGGCACCTCACTCCAGTACTCTTGCCTGGAAAATCCCATAGACGGAGGAGCCTGGGAGGCTACAGTCCGTGGGGTCGCTCAGAGTTGCACACGACTGGGCGACTTCACTTTCACTTTCATGCATTGGAGAAGGAAATGGCAACCCACTCCAGTGTTCTTGCCTGGAGAATCCCAGGGATGGGGCTGCCTGGTGGGCTGCCGTCTGTGGGGTCACACAGAGTCTGATATGACTGAAGTGACTTAGCAGAAGCAGCAGCAGTTGCTGTATAATTGGAAAGACTGCAGCTTTGATTCCTAAACCTCTTTAGGTCTGAACTCTCCAGACTACCTGATGAAAGCCTTAGTCGGTCCTGCCAAAGCACGTGGGCCCTTACTAGGAACACTGAGGTACTACTTCAGGGAATTAGAGACCCAACGAAGAGGAGTCCAGTGAATTCCATATAAGAACTCTGTCTGGACTTAACTGGTGATCAAGTGGTTAAGAAACTGACTGCCAATGTAGGGGGACACGGGTATGATCCCTGGTCTGGGAAGATTCCACATGGCATGGAGTAACTAAGCCCATGCTACTGGACCCCCATTCCCTAGAGGCCCTGCTTGACAAGAGAAGCCCTGAGAATGAGAAGCCCACGAACTACAGCTAGAGAGAAGCCCATGCTCCCTGCAGCCAGAGGAAGATCCAGTCTGTTCACTTGCCCTCTGACATGAGGCTCTACACCCCAGAAAGCTCGTTCTTGTCATAGAGGAACAAAAACCCACAGAAACTAGAAAAGCTGACTATTGATTAGGGAGACTTTCAGAGAAATATCTTGATCAACAGAAGGAAATGTAAAAAAGTAACAGATATTTCAATTAAATAGAGACTGGAGATCAGAAAGGGAAACTTACACATGACTTACCATGGTTTTGGGTACCAAAATGCAATTCTCTGATGATCCTGAGTAAACCTATCTTTGCTGGAAATCCTATCTGGCAGTCTATTTGTTTCTGGCCAACAATGCATTTAAACTTTATATACTTCAAATAAAAATACATTTTTATAATCCTTTAGTCAATTCGTGTTAATAGAAGCAGGAAATCTTTGATTANTGGTCATGTATGGATGTGAGAGTTGGACTGTGAAGAAGGCTGAGCGCCAAAGAATTGATGCTTTTGAACTGTGGTGTTGGAGAAGATTCTTGAGAGTCCCTTGGATTGCAAGGAGATCCAACCAGTCCATTCTGAAGGAGATCAACCCCGGGATTTCTTTGGAAGGAATGATGCTAAAGCTGAAACTCCAGTACTTTGGCCACCTCATGAGAAGAGTTGACTCATTGGAAAAGACTCTGATGCTGGCAGGGATTGGGGGCAGGAGGAGAAGGGGACGACAGAGGATGAGATGGCTGGATGGCATTACCGACTCGATGGACATGAGTCTGAGTGAACTCCGAGAGATGGTGATGAACAAGGAGGCCTGGCATGCTGCAATTCACGGGGTCACAAAGAGTCGGACACAACTGAGCGACTGAACTGAACTGAACTGAAAAAATAAGATAGCCACTTTAGAGATATATCAGAGCCATAGACATCCTATTAAAAGTTGTACACATATGGCATAGGGAAGGCTTTTTCTTCTCAGGCTTATGGGAGAAAAATTGGGAAGGGCATCAAGTTCAGAGAGAAACTAATGGAGACAGAAGAGTGGGTTGAGAGAGCATCACCACTCTTGGGAGTGGTCACTGCTGCTGCTGCTGCTGCTAAGTCGCTTCAGTCGTGTCTGACTGTGTGTGACCCCATAGACGGCAGACCACCAGGCTCCTCCATCCCTGGGATTCTCCAGGCAAGAGTGCTGGAGTGGGGTGCCATTGCCTTCTCCGGGGAGCGGTCACTAACGCTTCTCAAATCAGGCTGGCCATCAGAACTACCTTGGGACTTCTGTAATCACCTGTTTGGAATTGACCCTAATTAAATCAGAAGCTCTGGCAAGTGAGGAGATTCCTGTTCTCAGGAGGTTTCAAAGGTCTCAGGTGAGTCTAATAAGCCAGGGACAAGAACCATGAACTAGTGTGTACCACGCATACTGTGCTAGGCACTTCCCTTAAGTTACGCTATTGATACTTCTAACAACACAGGGAGACAGTTATTGTTTCCTTACAGATGAAGAAACTGAGTGTCATAGAAGTTATGTGGCTTGTCTGAGGCCACACAACTAGTGATCTTAGGACCCAGGATGACTCCAACCTCTGTTGCTCAACAAAATATCACTGACTTGGATTCAGAGTAAAAAAAAATCTGTCAATCAGCCAGAAAGTGACACAAATTCCCTTATTTACAACTAAGAGATATTTGGCCACTTTAGGAGAAAATTGGGACATATGAGAGCCACTTTTGAGAATAACATCCCCCAAAACTTAGGGAAAGAATGGCTGTTCTGCCAGTCACTAAACCTATTTACTCAATTAATGAAAATGTGTTTCACAGAATAGACCTTTGTAGCCATCCAATCAGTGTTAGCCTCTTGCTTCTCAAAGTCATCCTGTCAGGGATGGATTCACTCAAATAAACACACCTCTGAGTGCCAACTAACAAATAAGAGTGCCAACCAGGTAGTCATACCTCAGATGACATCAATTTCTGGTTCCCCAGAAAGCCTCCCGGACCCTGAACTCCACACCGCCACAAACCCGTGTAAGATCAACACTCCGCTCTGCTGGGAGAGAGCATGCCTGGCCAGCACGACTTTCCCTCTGATGACATAGTTAAGATCACTTGAAAATCAAAATCAACCCTGAATATTCATTGGAAGGACTGATGCTGAAGTTCTAATACTCTGGCCACCACATGTGAAGCGTCAACCCGTTGGAGAAGACACTGATGCTGGGAAAGATTGAAGGCAAATGAGACGGGGCTGGCAGACAATGAAATGGGTAGGTAGCATCACAGACTCAATGGCCACGAACCTGGGCAAACTCTAGGAGGTAAGAACAAGGAAGCCTGCCTGGTGTGCTGCAGTCCACAGGGTCGTAAAGAGGCCGACACGACTTAGCAGCTGAACAACAAAAATAAAAGTGGAG
This sequence comes from Neotragus pygmaeus, assembly GCA_006410875.1. Taxonomy (NCBI): domain Eukaryota; kingdom Metazoa; phylum Chordata; class Mammalia; order Artiodactyla; family Bovidae; genus Neotragus; species Neotragus pygmaeus. Next base: position 649,728 of record SJYV01028985.1, on the reverse strand, counting down.
TTAACTGTGGTTCAGGCATTCAAAGTAAAGCCAGGGGGCCATTGTGGATGTGGTTTCAGACATGTTCCTACATCAACTGAGAATTTGAGTTTTCTGAACTTAAGTACCAGCCACTTTCAAAAAATTATCAGAGGCAGCTACTAGATGGCCTGAAGTTCCCCCTTGTAAATTTACATGTAATCATTTTGGACTCCAATCAGTGCTTGCACTGTTCTTGCCTGCTCCAATCCTAATATTAACAACTTAGGCAACATTTCGATTTCTGCCTGTATAAGTCTCCCCAATTTTGTAGTCTAGTCAACACAATTCAAGTACTTCTTGATTCTGTGTATCCCAAGCAAGAGTCCTCAGTTTGACTCAAATAAAACTCTTTCCTATTCCTATTGTAAACTGTTTTATTATTTACATCAACACCTCACTATATGTTATGGGCTGAATTGTGGTAGGCCTTCCAAATTACTATGTTGAAGTCTTACCCCCAGTTAGAACTCCATCAAAATATGACTGTATTTGGGGACAAGATCTCTAAAGAATTAAAGTAAAATAAGGTCATTAGGGTGGGCCCTCATTCAAAGAGACTGATGTCGTTCTGACAAAGGAAAATGTGAGAGATACTGTCACCAACCAACTGCGCTGCTTTCTTCTCAGTGTGTCCTAGGTTTGTCTAGGTCAAAATCTAAACCTCTTCCTGGAAGAATTTCTGCCTCTTATATAGTGCTATACTATAATCCTAACTCTTGAATTTTCTTTGATAAATGGAAGGATTTTTTAAAATTTAATCTTTTAAAACTTAGAATAACAATGGCATCATGGGGAGCTTTTGACATGTCATGAAGAATAAATTAATATCCTTAAGAGGCATTCTGGAAAAAAAATTAGGAGACAAAACACCACACAGACAACACTGGTTTCTTTTATAGAAAAAGTGAGGCCTCCCAAAAGACAAAACAAAACAGTTCAAACTCCAAGACAGTCTAAAAAACTTCATAACATTCCCAACTCCTTGGGTTACTCTTTTGCTTTACTCAGCTTTACCTAATTTTCCAAATGAGCTCCTCCTTATTCCCAGAGTTTTCACAAAAAATTCACATACTCTATTAGATCAAATCAACTCTGTGAACAACAGGGAACCACATATACAGATTTTGGCAGAATAAAGGTACAGAGGCAGATAAACCACAAAGCTAATGCAGCTTAAGGTTTATGGCCCCTCTCAAGGCTCTGGGTAGTGTCCTAACAATCTAGTCCTAACCACCTGATCCTCAGACTGCATAACATCTGCAAAAGTAATAAAGTAGCTTAATGATTACTTAGGGCTGGTGAGGGAACAAGGTGAGAGAGGACAGTGATGGCTAAAAGATAACGGGGTTTCTTCTTAAGATGATGAAAATGTTCTAAAATTAACTGTGGTGATGGTTGCACATATGAATATACTAAAAACCACTGAATTGTATACCTCAAATGGGTAAACTATATGGTGTGTGAAATATATCCTAATACAACTTTTTTAAAAATGTTACTTTCAGTTAATTCCTTGGTGGTTCAGAGATGAGGACTCAGCACTTCCATTTTAGGCAGCATGGGTTCAATCCTTGTTTAGGGAACTAAGATCCCACAAGCTGCACAGTCAAAAAAGGAAGATACTGTCATGTCAATTAGTTAGCTTCAATCTGTCTTCCACTCAGATACACTTCCTCTCTAAGCACGTAGCTCTAGAGCGGCTGTGGGAATCTGGGGAATCCAGGAAGCTGAGTTGGGGACGTGTTTCACCTGTGTTTCAGTTCAGTTAATCGAAGCACGCCAGGCCTCCTCGGTCGTCCCCTTTTCCCTCCCAGCATCAGTCTTTTCCAATGAGTCAGCTCTTCGCATGAGATGGCCAAAGTTTAGTGAGAGAGATTTACATAGTATGCAGTCATTTCTGTGGCTATTGCTAACCACTTCAGTGTAGGAATGGCTTCCAAGAATATTCCTACAGCCTTGGTACTGACCTACCGTCAAACAAAAATGAAGGCTGGCAATCTTAGAATGAAATGAATGAATGAGTTCTGTGCTGCTCAACACCAGAAGTAGGTGGATAATGGAAGAAAAACAAGATTTGAAGTCCACACAACCAGAAGCTATGTAAAATTCTTCCAGTAATCAGACGAATGTAAAATTGTGAGAAGTTTCAATCCTCATCAAATCCTGGCCAAATGGAAATCTACTATCAGGAATATACTTGATTTTCACACTGAGAATGGATATCACTATAAATCCATCATAATTTTTTAAAAGAATTTATTTTTAATTGGAAGATAATTTCTGTACAATGTTGTATTGATTTCTGTCATACATCAACATGAATCAGCCATAGGTATACATATCTTCCCTCCCTCTTGAACCCCGTTCTCACCTTTCATCCCTTTTTTCTTTTTTGATGGGAACCACAGAATACAAAATTTATGTGCTGGTGGGCCACAAACCTGTTGGAATACTATGAATAGTGTATATGTCCATGGGAGAAGTTTATGCATCCCTACCATCAATAATAAAAAAGACTTTGTTCAACCATGCAGGAATAATGAATTCTCTTCCTATTCAATCTTAGAAAATATTACAAAAATTATGGTTCTATGAAGAGGTAGTCAAAAGAATACAGCCAAGAAAAAAAATTAATTTCAGTCAAAACATGTAAGGAAAAATTATTATAAAGATTTTTGTCAATTAATTAAAGTATTTTATTTTTCTGCATTTTGTTACTGATTAGGGTCTCTTTTCTCAATGTAAATAATTTACTTTTGTGTAATACCCAAAAAAAGGTAAAAACAAACAAAAACCAGTCAAACAAGCAATTACATCGGAAAATGGCTAGGACCTGAAGTCACATTTGTATAATAGTTAAAACTACCCTCAAGAATCAAGTAGAGGGCTATAATTAAGGATTTTCACCAACTTCAAGAAAACAGATAAAAGAGTAAGATATTTAAAGCAGGTTATAACACTGGACCTGTACAGACTCCTCTAAGATTGGAAAAAAAAAATGTTTATGAATAATGGGATTAAAAAAAGATTTAAATAAAGCTTCCATGTAAAACTTAAAAATAAAAAATACACTACATAAAGTTCAGAAGCCTTTCTGTTAAGGTTGGATTAATCTAAAGATTCAAAATTATGAAATAAGCAAAGACTTAAAAAAAGACTTTAAGAAAGTTTCAGCCAATATGCTAGAGTAGACCCAAGATAAAGGGGGCCTAATATCCTCTTTTACAAATGGGCTCAAGCATGAATCATTGAATTCAATCAGAAATCATACATGAAAAAATAATAATACATGAAATTGCCAGTTAAAAAAATCAATGTATAGTTATTAACTTCCAGACAGAAAATAAACAAGGGAGAAATCCATATAATTTATCTCTCTATATAAAAGAACAAAATCAGGCTTTCTTCTTTAAGACTTGTGAGTCTACATATAAGGATAATGGATTACAAGCAGAAGGCCCTTTCAAAGAAACACATTGCCTTTAAGGAAAAAAAAAAAAAGACAAGTGTCCAAAATCAGCCCAATGACGCCAGTTCAAAAGATATCAGCACCAAACAATATTGTGTCCTTCCTCTAACTCCCAGGGAGAACTGTCTATAATAATGGGACAATAATTCTTGTTGATATAATGCCACCTTATCTACCTCATTCCCGATGGTAGAACTTAAAATCTTGTAGTGAACAATTTTAAAGTTAGCTGAAAAGCAAATAGTTCACTATTCTTAAGAAAAAAAGAATTGCCAGTGTGTGAGGGGAAAAGATAATAAAAGATAAAAGTGTTTTTGAGGGTATAAAGAGCTTGAAGGGAAATGAACTTTCTTTTGCATTGGTTTAATAGAAGCATTCAAGTAGTAAGAATCTCTAATAAGCCTATGTCCTAAAATATGACTCATTTTTTGGAATCATTATTAGAATTATTTCTTTATTCTATGGGACATAACACCTACAATTTCAGGATTTGCTCCCAGACACAATGTACTGTAGCTCTTATGGAGGATCAGATTATAGCTGATTTAGATATTAGAATACCAAGACTATAGATAATATAGGACAAACACAGGAAGATTATCAGCACATTAGAGTCCAGTTTGATTATTCCTAGATAATCACAAATCTTCATTTTTGTACAAATACTGAAAATGTTACATCTGTGCTTTAGGGGCATTATCTCAGTAATATGGCACATACTGAAGAACCACTGCCAGAAAAAGCATATCCTTTAATTCAGTAGCCAATGCTTAGGCTCTTTGCTACAGAGAAATTACAGGAGCCAACTGGTCAAAAAACCTTATATGGTTAGAGCTAAGATAACAAGAATAATCACTTGTAGAAAAGGGGCACCAACATGATAAAGGAGCTCTAGCTTGTCCCTATAAATAACGAAAATGACTCCAGGGAAATGGGAGGTGCTCTGGGGCTGTTTGCCAACTTTGCAGACCACGAGGTAAAAAGAGAAAGAGATAAACCAAAGAAGAAAACCCATGGAAAGGCTAGAGAAAAGCAGTAACAAGGAACAGAAGGGGAGTGGGGGTGGCGAGTTTGAAGGAGACTGGTACCTATCCCTTGGAAAAGAGGAGGCCAGGGAGGTGAAGAGGATCAAATCACTCTCCTAGGAACCCCAGCAGGCAGAGGTGTTACCCTGGACCTGGGCCTTCTAGTGGCCCAAGGCAGCCTGACACCCCTGGATTAGGCATTCCCGCCCTGGAGAAGCATCAGGTGAGTAAAACTAACTCACCATCAAAATGGTGGCCTGACACAATCTCTTCCTGCATTGGAAAACACAGCTGGTGTAACCTGAGGAGGGACACGTATAGGTGAAAGCAAAGAAAACCCATTTTTTGCTGAAGCCCATGGGATCACATCCAGGGGCTAGGGGAAGAAGGCCAGAGGGTGCCTCTTCTGTCCAGGAAATGCATAAGTTCAGAGAGCTCCTTTAGTTTGAAGAAGCAGAAGATAGGAAGCTGAGAGCAAGGAAAAGAGGAAAGAGTTTCCTTTCAAACTGTTGTACACCTTAAAACTCAAGCATGTGGCCCCCTACACTCTTACCACCCTGCTGGACTCCTATGGTGGGGAAGCAGGGAGCTTTTAAGCCCGTTCTAATTTAGGTCCAGCCAGGCTTATACTAACACCAGAATCCATCCCAGTTAGAAAATATATGCTTCTTTTGTCTTTGCAGAGGGGAGCTCTTAAAAAAAGAGTAAAAAGCAATTAAAATCACAAAGGAAAAGATCAATAGATGATTTCATGATAATTTAAAACTTCTATGAGAAAAATTAAGTTAAAGGGCCATCTGGAAAAAATATAGACAAATATGATAAAAATTAACATTCTATCACTCAAGTAGCTCATTTATATCAAAATATCCAGACAATACATAACAAACCAAGGAAAAGATATAAACAGATCACTGACAAAGTAGAAAATCAAATGGCTAATAAATATAAACAATGTTGAAAAAAGGTAGACTAAAACATATTTAATGAAGATAGGTAAATATTCTGATTAAAAAATTATAATCACCTATGCTGGCCAGCAAACGGGAACATTACCTGAAGTTAGAAGTGTGAATCAATACAACCTCTCTGGAAAGCAGTAAGTAATTATGTATCAAACTTTGACCTCGTAATTCTAGGCTTTATCATAAGGAAATAAAAGATATAGACCATGTTCATTAGAGCATTGTTTATAATTAGCAAAACAGAAATAACCTGAATGTCCAACAGTAAGAAGTGCATCCATTTTATGAAGCCATTAATTTTATGATAAAAAGTATGTGTTAAAAAGGTGATAAAATTGAACATACAATATACCAATTATATAGAAAAGTACAGAAAATAAGAATATAAGGGAAGATACCAGAAAATTAAGTGTTTAATCTCATTTATATTTTTCAGTATTTTCTACTCATTGGAATTATGACTATCACTATTACTGAAACCAAACCAAATGAACCTGAGGCCTTGCCATGTTCTGACCATCTTTGGTTCAGTAGCTCCTCAATTCAGTCCTCTTGTACCCTGGCTGCCACTTCAGCCCTGAGTATATAGCTCCACTGAGGTCTGCAACTTGGTCTTTTCCCATCTCTAGGCTGATTCAGCAGGTCTGTCTGTTTCTATCTTGGAATCTTTCAGTCGAACCAGTCTCATGGACATACCAGAGTATCAACTCTGCATTAAATTGTGGAAAACTATAATATGGTGGAAAAAAAGCAACTGTAGAAACCTGTCTACCAAATAACTAGCTTTGGTTTAAGGAATAAACAAGCAGTTAGAAATGCCTGGGGAGGGGCCACCTGTCATATGAGTTATTCAGCACAGGGTTGCTCAAGTCGCAGCCCACAGATCGTGGCCGTTGGCAGCAGGCTAAGTACAGAAAGTGAGTAAGCAGAGGTTCGATGCTGCAACACCATCCCTGTGTTTTAGAAATTACTGGGCTCCAATGGAAAGAGGGTAACCAAAAACCTTGACCCTTCACCACAGTTGGACACAATGACTAAAACATTTCAACTCATCCATCTTACCCTAAACAAATCCAATTACAGGGCATCAAAGAAAAAATGTTTACAGTACCTTCTACGTTTGATTTCAGACATAGTGATCTTAAAGCTAGAATGTTGTCTAAGCAGGGTTTTTTTTGTACTTCTCAAGATCACAACTTCATGAGTTAATAGCTTTATAAACTGACCGTTTGGCTTTACTGACTTCTGCACATGCTCTTGGACCAAGGCCACCCTGTGTCTGCTGGCATCTGCTCCAGCCTTCCCCAAAGCCTCCCCACTTACCCTTCTCCTCAGCCTGAAAACATCCTGAAGTTATTCTCATACCAAAAAATATCTCTTTCCCCCAGTTCTGTCACTTGTTGCTTTCTCTCCATCCCTTCATTGTCCTCAATGATGACTACCACCTGGACTCTACTGTGGGCTCTCAACTAACTTCCTTGCCACCCAACAGCTGGCAGAATGATCTTGAAACATGATCCAACCCGGCCGCTCCTCTAATTAAGGTTACCGGACAGTCCTCCATCACCAACAGGATGTCAAAGCTCCTTAACAGGACAAACAAGTTCTTCCGTGACCCAATCCCTCCTAGCTTCCCCACACCACAGCCCAAGACCACCCATTTAACAATCCCAACTTTGCCTCTTAAAATCCAATAGCATCAAACATGCTGCCTGCCATTAACTCAACATCTCCTTTAGCTCCCTTTTGTCTGGAATAACTTATGCCTGGCTAACTTATTTTTCCTCATTCTTTAAGACATGGTATCTTTTTTAGGAAGCACTTCACGATCAAACCATGAACGTTTGGTCTGAGGTTAAGTGTCCCTCCTCTGTGCTCCTAATAGTATCCTGTCAATAAGAGTATCAGAGAACTTACCATTCTTCATTGACATTATGTCTTCACATTTGTCATTTAATCCTCAAGTGCAGGAACCTACAAAGTGAATGCTCAAACATTTGTTGGCAGAAAGTCTAGATTCCAGTTGGAACCAAAATAGACTAAAGTCTCAAATTCAGATGTTAGGCCTTGGTTTTTACAAAAACATGAATCGGAACGTATAGTACTGACACTGTTTGCTTTTATAAAGCTTTCTGAGGACTAATGAAGTAAAACGGGGAAAATTACCCTACTTGATTGGGCTTTCCTTGTGGCTCAGTTGGTAAAGAAGTCACCTGTGATGTGGGAGACGTGGGTTCAATCCCTGGGTTGGGAAGATCCCCTGGAGAGAGAATGGCTACCTGCTCCAGTATTCTTGCCTTGAGAATTCCATGGAGAGGAGCTTGGTAGGCTATAATCCACAGGGTAGCAAAGAGTTGGACACAACTGAGCAACTTTCACTTATTTACTTACTTATTTTAATGATCAAAAATAAACTCCAAAATTGGAGGTAAACAAATATTTGGATAGAAGCTTTTATTATCTGTCCCTGACAGGACCATTACAGACCAAAAAAAAAAAAAAAAGCCTAGAGGACTGATGACTGTCCTTTCATCACTTATCACTGATTATTTTATTCTGAGATATAAGCTAGCATGTCTGCAGGTAACATTTAAATGACTCTTCTTTCTCGTAAACTGACTTGATGACTCTTCTTTCTCATAAACTAACTCGATTCTGTCCTGCTTGGTGTAACTCACTAGACCGAAAGTTAGGTGTTTTGGAAACTCTGATTTCCTGGTCACACACTTCGTTCACTTTACGGAGCTCTGGAGCTTGTTGTGAGAGTATCACGATCCCTACTTTTCCTGTTCCTTCACAGATGAGCTCACTGTTCAGGATATAGCTGCTCCTCCTGGTCAGCTCCAGATTCAGGGTTTTCACAGGCCAGTTTATTTCGTACAGACACTGCCAAGAATCATTTTAGGTTTTCCTCTGTGATAACTGGTCTAAATATCCTTTCCTTTCCCATGAGTAGCTCTTGAAAGTGTCCAATTCCTTGCAGAAATAGTATTTCACACCATGGCAAACTGTTTTAGAAACAAGACATACTAATACACCTAAGTCTTTATTTATTTGGCTCTAGGAAGAATTTGCATGAAAATGAGCCTATATGGCAAGTACAGCACCAGAAAGGTCCATCCTCTCTGCTCTACAGAGCCTCAGTGTTTCATACATACATGTGATGTTAGTAATAAAATCAGATAGTCCAGGAAGACAGGAGCCCTTTAAGGAAAATTCAGTTTAGAGTGACTTTTCAAATTGACCATTCTTTTTCATAGACTTAAATTCAAATAACAGATACATTCACAGGCCCAAATATTGGCATATAATAAAATCATGTTCATTTATTTTTCTGCATCTTAGAATTTTAGAAAGCATAAAATTAAATACGTTGAATGTAATAAATTCATCCATACAAGTGCAAGTCTTCAGTTATAATGCATTTTATGGCAGATTTATCATTTAAAAAATGTACCGGTAAATCAAAAAAGAGGGAGTATGTCCATTTAACTTTTATTGAAGTGTATGGAGGAGGTCTTCAGAAATCAAATATGAGCATGAAGATATGGCCAAACATAAAATCTATCAAATTCAGTGAAAAGTTGCTGACTTTAAATAGTAGTTGTAAGAATGACCAATATATATTCTTTGTTAACAACCCTTCACTCTACAGTAAAAAAAAAAGAAAACAAACATTCAGTAAACATCCTTTCCTAAGGTAGTTTCCCTTATATAATCAGTGATTTCTCCATTTCTTTGTATACACAAATTTGTTGAACATACCAATCAGTGGTTCTCACAATTGAAAAATAAAAGCACACAAAAGTTTACACTCTTGTACAGGTAAATAAAAGATCACCTTGAATTAAACTGGATCTCCTTAAGGGTGTAGTATAGATTCAGTTTCATTACCTATTACATAATTAGTTTCTTACATACAAATATTGACATATTTGGCTTGTGCTTCAAAGCCTTTGTGTCTCTGATGTCCAAGTCAACGCAGCTCATAATTTGAAGTCACTGGGGAGTTCTTTACTGCTGCGAGGTTTGATGTGATCATGCATTAGAGTCTCCTCGGCACCAGCTGGGGCACTGCACATCTCCGAGGACTCATCGGCATCAGGGTCCATGCCTTCAGGACAGGGAAGTTTGAGCAGCTCTTCTCGGAGCTGAGCAGTGTGACGCTGTGCAGGGGTGAAGGAGTGAGGTTAGAACTGCAAACGCTAGGACTAGCACGACATCACTGAAGGGAGGAAACGAGTTTAAAACAAATCCAAAGAATCGGGTCTACCAATAAGTTATTGTGGATCTTCCTTAAGCTAGCTACTCTAACAGGCAAGTGAACAAAACTGGCACAAATCTCTATCTCAAAATATCTGATGTTGCTGATAAGCCCTGAGTACCTGAGTAGCATGACCACAGACGCTACCAATGCCCCAACCTCCATAACAGAAACTGCATTATTAATGGCTTAGAGGACACCAGCCATTTGCAATATATAGTTTCAAGTTAAAGAGAATATCTTGACTTGTAATACACGCTGCCTCTGACTTAAATATTTTTGAGAAAAGCAGTCCATAAATTAAAATAAACCCACTGCTATTTTACTAAATGAAAACAGTATTTCTCAGGTACTACTGAAGCAACTTAGCAGCAGCAGCAGCAAGCCTTATACAGTTTCATACTCATTATCTCACATCATGCTTGGAATACACCTTAGAAATAATTTCATCATCAGAATTTTTGAAAATGTAGACAAATGAAAAAAGAAGATCTAGAGAGAGTACCTAACTTTATATTACCTATACTGCCATTTATGGAAGGATATAGAGATGTTAACAGAGAGTGGTTGGTTGTTTACAAACATTAAGCTTTAGTTTATAACTTTCTAGTGGGAGACAAAGGATCTCAAATCTCACACTAAGGACTTTGAAAATTAGGAATGTCAATAGCTGACGCTTAAAATTAACCAACATTCATAGAACAAGACACTGTGTTCAACAGTAATAATTTAAAAAGCAATGAGTAAAATAAGGAAGATACAGCTGGATAAAGACCGACTTATACAATGCCATTTTCTCTAAGGGACTTGAGCAACTGTGGATCTTGGTATTTGCAGGGCATCTTGGAACTAACCTCCTGTGGATACAAAGGACCAACTACATGATTACTGACTTAAAAGAGCCTACATTTTGGTTGGAAGTTTACATAAATAAGCAAGATAAGAAAACTATACATTTGCAGCCATTTGTAAGGCTTCAAAGTATATTTACATACTGGCAACTTAAAATTTTTCTAGCCCCAATTTCCCTTCTACCGTGAACAATAGGAGAAAACATTAACTAAAGAAGAAAAAACAAAGTCGACAATTACGGAGGCCCAGTTAAGGTGGGAATACTATGTCTTTATTGTGAAATTAAACAGAACAGCTGTGTACTTTTCTCAATTAGCATTCAGCAGCAAAAGTATATCTCAGATGATGAAAATGTAGGCTGATTCAGATAGAGATTTTTTAATCAGGATGACACAGAAACAAAAGACAATGAGAATCTGAGATAAAAGCAAGATACCAACTGAAGCAACAAAGCCAAACATGCTGGAATTTAGCCACTGAGTTTCTGTGTCAGGGAAAGACATATCTAAACACACTTGGGAAGATATCGATCTGGTTATGTGCTACAGAAGAAACTGTAAGGGTGGGAATGAGAGGAGAGGAAGACTGAGCTACGAGCACTGAAGAGAAAAATGGGGAGATAAATTTCTGTATGAAGGCAGCACTGACAGGACCCAGCACTGAACAGATAGGTGTACTAGATGAAGGGGGATATAAATATCATCTGAAGATTTTAAGAGAGAGAAAAGTGTTTAAAATTAAGTAAATACAGAAAGTTAGAAAGACAGGATATCCAAGTAATATGCCAGTAATATAACTTTGAGAAAGCTAAGAGCAGAGAACTTTTAAAGTTTGCACTAGAAAAAACAAGTGGAAAGACAGTCCACAGAGGAAAAGTATAGGGGAAAACACAAGCATTAGATCAGTGTTACGAGTGTTTTTAATAGGCAGGTATGGTGTTACAAGAGATGATACTGAAATCATCCAATTTAAAAGTCAAGGCAGGTTCCCTGAAGCAAAATTTAAGATGAAAACTGAATGGAAGTGAGCCAGCACAGCAGGTGAAAAGCAACATCTGTAAAGGCCTGAAGGGGGGATGAGGTCTGTAGACGGGAAGCCAGGGTCAATGGCTTTGAGAACCACAGAGTTGATAACTTTCACAGAATGGAAATTCAACTGCAAAATGCTCTTTGGTGAGAGGGTCATTTAAAAACAGAGGAAGAAGTATTAACAGCTCTAGTTTGGTAATAAAAAGGCAAAAACAGTTTTATTAAATGGGGCAAGATAAAACTATCTGAGGAAGATGCAGATGTTAAGAAGAAATAGTTTTCTTTTTAAAGGTTTTTATATAAAATGGAAAATCTCAAACATACACGTAAGTAGGCAGAATATAAAATAAACTCCCATGAGTCTACTTCAACACTTATCAACTCATGGCTAGTCTCCCTTCATCTATATTCCCACCACTTTTCTCATTTTATTTTGAAGCAAGCCTCAGATATCACATGGTTTTACATTCATAAATATTTGTGTAACCGGAAAAAAACAAGAATATTTTAAAAATTCATCAATAAAAAACTAATAAACCCTTATCATCATCATCATCATCTAATCATTTTAAGTGAAGATATTTTTAAAGTTAGAAGGAAAGGAGCCAGTAGAGATAACCGTAATCAATGGAGGATAAAAGGAACAGAGGCGAGCAGATATCACAAGGCAGGGAAGAAAGAGTGGCTGTTGAAGCTGATTCCCACATCAAAAAAAAAAAAATTTCACTCACTCCCAAACCATCATGTTCTACATTTCCATTCTGTGAACACCCAAGTTGAAAACAACAGCTCACTTCCCCCCAAACAGGTTTCTATCACAGACACTAACTACGACACCAATCAGCTGTCAGGGGCTCTACAATTTCCCTCACTACGCCAAGTAACAAAATCCTGCAAAGGAAGAGGCCCAGAGGAATACAGTGCACAGTGTCTCCCTATCATCTTCATACAACTCTACGGAGCTCTGCTGGCTCACTTCCTATACTCACTTTTAATTTTAGGAACTGTCTATTCATTGTCAAAAGGAATGTATCTTTTCTGTAGACTTGTGGGGTGCCTCTGAACTTAATACATTTACTGTTTCTTGCTAGCGGTCATACTTCTGTCAGGGAACATTTACCTCTTCTTTTAAAGCCACCAGCAAGGCTTCTGTGAGGGAGGGTTACTCACCTTGAGAGCTGCTGCATGGTGAGACATGGTCCTGCCAACCCGCTTATCACTGCTGTACTGCTGGATGTCAGCAATCCACTCCTCACACTGGGCCATGATCTCAACTCTTTTCAAGTAAAAGTGTTTATGTATAACCTTAAGAGTAAAGCACGCCAGAGGACAAAAGGTGATCAGGTCAGAATTTAAAAGACAACATATGCGGCATTACAAAGAAACAAAATTTAAAAGATACGGCAACTTTTTTTTTTTTTTGTCTCCAGAGAACTCAGTGTGGTAAACTGTACATTATTAATAATAATGGGGAAGAATCAGGATTATGGCATCAGATGACATGTGTTGAAACAGCCAGGTTCTAGAGCAAAAAATAATGTCCTATCCCACTCAGACATTTCGTTAATCTTATCCAGAGAACGTTAAGATATCTAGAACACAACAGAATCAGAAGTAAATGTAAATAAATGAATAACTAGGACAAAAAGTACCGAAAACAGAAAAACTGTCAATTTCTATCTTTCAAAGAGAACTCAAACAACATCTGGATGGGTAAAGAGATTCTAAATCATTGGTATTTGCATAAAAATCAGAACTTTGTCCTAAAACAGGCACTATTAATTTTGTCTTCTGGTTAACTTACGAACAAGATTTTATTTTATGAAGCTTATCTCCATGTGATAGATATACTTTACATTTCAATTTTTAAAACTTCTCTCTTCAGACAACTGAGCAAAATTTCTGTGTATGTAATAAAAGTCTGTTTTTGACAAATTCAAACTAGAAAATAGGTCATTTGGGAATTATTATTCTGTATTGTGGGTGAGCTACTTACTACACTGCGCAATGAGCTTGTCTCCCCTAAGAAAAGACAATACCTGCAATGGAAAAGTCATTAGGAAGGGCTGCATACAAGGATACATAATGAGTAAGAAACAACCTAACATGATGAGCCACGATAAGCACAGAACAAGATTCAGTGAATAGACTGACTGTGGTATGTGAGTAAAAGAACGAAGCCACAGTGGCTATGGTCTGGGGTTTAAATGGTGCTTTTACTGAAAGATGAAAGGAAGAATCAAAGTGCAGTGTTACAGTGTTTAGGTCTGAGGTGTTTATTATATACTCTAGTAGACCTGTCAAGTAGTTTATATATCTGGATACATTATTTGAATCTTAAGGACACTGAGAAATTAGTTTATGATACAAACAGGAATGGTAAGTTTTTCATGGGCAGGAATTGAGTTTTGTTTTTCCTTGGGTTCAGAGTACCTTAGTGTAATACCTAGATATTGGCTGCAAAATGAGTTACTTAATATAACTAACCCAAGTTTGAAAAGGGACAGAACACTATGCTTAAGAGTATAAAGAAATGCATGTTTATATTTCCTGTAATATTAGGAAAAGTAATAATTATCCACAGCCTTGAATACAAGCCTTTAAAAAAATAGAATACCCAACTTTGTCATTCAAAGTGCAAATTCATTTAGTAAAAACAAAAGGAAGAAAGTTTTTTACACTCCTTCAATAGATTCAATGATGCCACTTGTTAACTTCGTATATATAGCTACATAGTAATAATACAATATTTGCTTAACAAAATTAATGATCAATTTAAAAATATTACAGGATCTTTAAAGATTTTAAATATCTTTAAAGATATTAAAGATCAATTTTCTGTCAGGTAAATATGCCATTTTTTTCTCTAAAGTACTGTGGTTTCTAGTACAATTTAAGAACAAAAATGTTTCATGACAAAGTTATAGTGTTAAGATATGATAAAGTAATCTGACATGTCAAGTGAAAAATATGATCATATTTTAGGCAGACTAAAGAGAGATAACTAAGCCCAGGAAAAGAGCCAACACTTCAGGATGTGGTAGAATAAAAGCATGTCACAGTATCAAGACAGGTTTCAGAAAGTAACCCAACTTTCTCCTGAAGAAAATTAACTTTTTCTTCAATGCTGACTCACAGATATTAGTATAAGGGCAAAGTTTCTATCTGCAAGGTAACTAGACAAGTATCTCGCTGCTGCTGCTATTCAGCTGCTAAGTCATGTTCAACTCTGCCACCCCATGGACTGTAGCCCACCAGGCTTCTCTGTCCATGCGATTTCCCAGGCAAGAATATAGGAATGGGTTGCCATCTCCTTTTCCAAGAAAAATATCTTAACCTCTAACTGTCCAAAACCATAATGAGATGTCTTTTAGGAAGTAACGGTTTAAAAAGTTCATCTGTACTATACTACTACTGATTTTTAATGATTAAAGACAATTACAGCACAGATACTCTAAATATAAATGCAAGTATAATACTAATAAATTATATTCTATAGTGTCTTTAAAAAAGTATTTCATTAATTTTATTAAACATACTTCTTTAAAACATGGTGAAGGGTTTCTGATTTGTTCTAGCATTGCCCACTTAACCGTTGCTTGTCGAATGTTTCCGTCATATTCTCGAGAACTCTGTGTGCCACTGGGAGTGCCTCTAGACCGTTCATATCCTGGTTCATTAAAATAAGGCTCCGCTACTAATATAAGGGACTGAACAGACACCAACACCTGACAAACAAAGAAACAAAAAACAGTTACGACAGCACATTTTTACTACCAGTGAACTAATACCTTGCTTAGGAGTCTAATACTAATACTCTTACTAGGAGTCTCTTTGAGTAAGTGCTTCCACATAATTTTATGACCATAAAGTCGACGTTAATAACTGACACTAAAGTACTTTATTAAAGCAAAGGTACAGCAGAATCTTATATATAATGTTTATATATCATATGTTTTACATTCTTGAATCCTTGAAAAAGAAAAATAGGTTTGAAGATCCTATTTCCTAAAACTACTGAAAAAACACTTGCTTATAAACATCTCATATCAATTTAGACATCATTTTGCTCAAATTGTCCTTAAAGAGCATGACGCTAACAATGTACTCTTAACAATACTCACTTGTAAGGAAAACTGCATAAGGCAGTCTCTACTTCAATTCCAAGGAAAATTGACTTTCACAGTATCGCAAAAATCTTCTTACTAGACCCTTCACTAGCAAGATGATATGGTTCTAAGACCACCTCTGATCCCCTACTTATACACCAGGTTTATTTTTCCAGATATAATCAATACTGAGAGGTCATTCTTATTAATATAGTGCTGCTTGCTAATACATAACTAGCTAATATGAAATCTTTGAAGGCAGGAAAATATTAGCTACAATCTGCCCACTTCATAAATTAAAAAGGATTAAGAACATTTTCATTAGGAAAAATGATTGAGCAAAGTCAAGGATATGCACCTTAGAAAAGGGATAGATTTCCTTAAAAGCTGTTAAAAATTAGAAACTTCAACTTGAAATATATGACCTATGAATAAATAAGGTGAAACATGACCTCAAGTAACCATATTATTGAGGTCAAGGTCAACTATAGACAAAAAATTTAATGTGTATTAATTTTGAGGCAAAGATCTCATAATTTTTAAAGTACTGAAACTAAATATATTACTGAAGGAAAGTAATTTCCCTTGGCTATATACTTCCCCTCAATTCAAATCTGATACTTCTGAAATAATCTTCCAGGGGATATTTATTATTTCCATTCCTCTTCCCTTTAAATAACCTTCCTCTTATATAGTAGGGTATATCCTCATTTTCTACAAAAGCAGAGAAAGAAATTTTGTAACATAGGATTCAGTTACTTACTTAACCTCACATTCTTTGAGGCAAAATACGGTTTTATAAACTCAGGCAGCTGGGGATTCAAACAACTTATAAACTACTTCAGATTCATACCACATTTGGTTTTTTAAAACAGCTAAACTAATAAAGGAAATGAAAAAAATAGATGTTTTGTTGTATTGAACAAAGAAAACTAGAGATATAAATTTGAGTATAACATTTTCTGCTAAAAAAATGAATTATAACATTTGCATTTTATAACACATTAGCAGAGATCAATATTTCTGGAATCAAATTCTAAGAGTAATTGATAACATGTGGTCTTTTATGCCTGGGTGACATTATCTACTTTTAATGGGCATCTTCTATTCATGTTTTTTAACATATACCTTTTAGGAGATTACATAAATGCTGCTTCATTTTTCTTCAGTGAACCAAGCTATTTAGGAGTCAAAATATTCATTTTTTGGAATTTCTGGAGTCTTGAATTATCTGACAGACTTACTCATTTTATTTCACAGCACACTTTACTGTAGCCCAAAAAACACTCCCATGAAAAACCAGTAAATAAATTCTTGAGAAGAATTTCTCTTTTTTAAAAGGGTTTGATTTTCAATATTTGAAATTAATGATTTATCTAACGCTGAGAAACACTATGTTATGAAGTAAGAGAGACCAAGACAGGCAGAATAACTTCATCCCCTCAGAATCCTTTTCGTCATCTGTAAAATAGAAACCATACCTACAACTGTGAGAACTAAATAAGGTGTCATGGGGTGTAAAACAGCAGGACTCATAAGTAAGTGTACACAATAACTATTCTTTCTTGGAGTAAAAATGACACCATGCATCCAGAAGACAGCAAAACACAAAACAAAATCACTCTTACTCTAAAAAAAATATATTTTAACTTATGGGTACGCAAAAAGGAGTCAGCATGAGCTCCATTTTGATCAACAAAACTTAAGAGCTTCCTGGATTAAACCAAAAAATAAGCAAACCAAAAAAACCCCAATATTCATCATAGTTACATCTGGTCAAGTGCTTTCTTAGAATAAGTCATTAATTAGCAGAAAAACATCTACTAGATATCATTTATGTACATAATTATACTAAAGTTAACCTAATAATAAACAATATATTTTCATTCCATAGTGTAAGTTCACTGATTTTTAGTCAGTCCAATGATATTTTCATAAAGAGTAAAAAAAAAAACCTTTTATTCATAGGCTGAATTTACTGTCCCTCTCCTCTTTAGCTTTATGTTAGTATCCACAAAATTGCAAGATGTTCTCATTTTAATTTATTCAGAGGCTGACTAAATCAAGAATCATATAAGGGCTTCCTTTCATTAACTGTTGTCAAGCAAAAATTTCAACCTTGCTGTAACATCTGCTATTAGGCCATCGACCAGGCAGCAATCTTGACTTCTATCAATGACTTTATTTTCAAATTACTTCACGTCAGAAGATTTAATTCTCTGACTTAGTCTAAGTTAAAAAAAATTTATTATAGATATTTCAAACGCAGCAAAGTACAGACTATACAATCCAAAATATTAATCTGTAACAAGAAACTATATTATATGAAATAACATGTTTAGGATAATGGAAAGAAATAAGTCTTAGTTAAAATGCTTTAGGTTTTCAAGATAGCAAGTACCCTCCTCTATGGAAAATTATGCTGCTACTGGGTAGGACTATAATCAGCAGGTGATTTCTAGAACATTTAATTTTAAGAAAAATGTTAGGATTTATACATTATTATACACAGGTTTATGAATGGTTGATTATGTGAAATTAAGTGTGTTTACCCTTGCACGATATCTTTATTAAAATCCAACTGTAACAAATTATTTATAAGACATTAATATATATTTTAGGTATATTATAGCAACATTAAAAACCAGTCACATAAGCAACCAAGTAAAATGTGGTGTTACTGATAAAATGTAGTAATTCTTGATGACAGTTCTAATGAATAATATGACTTTTGACCTTAAATTTTTTATGCAAATAATCAAGACTATTACTAGGTTACTGCTGGGTATGAGACCAATGACATAACACTACAAACTTTTATATTTTTACACAAATAAATATTCTTTTCAGAGTCTCATTACAAAGAAACTAAGCAATTCTAATAATGTTTGTCACTGTTCCAAATATTTTGGAAACTTTTAAATTGCATATAACCTTCAGAAGTTTTTGTGGATGATTTTTAATCTGGCAAAAGTACTTTTATGGGTACAAACAAAAGAGTAAAACAGTAATTAAAGTGAAAGTGAAGTCGCTCAGTCATGTCCGACTCTTTTCGACCCCATGGACTGTAGCCTACCAGGCTCCTCCCTCCATAGGATTCTCCAGGCAAGAGTACTGGAGTGGGTTGCCATTTCCCTCTCCAGGGGATCTTCCTGACCCAGGGATCGAATCTAGCTTTCCCACATCCAGGCAGACACTTTAACCTCTGAGCCACCAGGGAAGCCCAAAACAGTAATTGTGGGTCCCAAAATCTAAATTTTAAAAAATTACTTTTTCCTAAGGCTCTGTAGTCTGCCTCTGAAGAAAGTTTCTAACAGAACAGGGGCAATGCATTTCTAACTAGAAGCATTTATTTCTTGTTTATAAAGCAGTATCACACACACAAAAACACTACAAACCAACGTTTCTTAGAAATATGGGTTCAAAAAAACCTCAAGCAAAATGCTAACAAACTGGGACCTTCCCTGGAAGTTCAGTGCTTAGGACCAGCGCCTTCAATGCCTGGGTTGAGGTTCAATACCTGGTAGGGGATCTAAGATCCCACAAGCTGCCTGACACAGACAGAAAAAAAAGGGGGAAAAAAACTAGTGAATTGAATTCAGTTACATACAAAATTAAAAAGGAAAGTTATGACCAACCTAGACAGCATATTAAAAAGCAGAGACATTATTTTGTCATCAAAGGTCCGTCTAGTCAAGGCTATGGTTTTCCCAGTAGTCACGTATGGATGTGAGATTTGGACTATAAAAAAAGCTGCACGCCAAAGAATTGATGCTTTTGAAGTATGTTGTTGGAGAAGACTCTTGAGACTCCCTTGGACTGCAAGGAGATACAACCAGTCCATCCTAAAGGACATCAGTCCTGGGTGTTCAATGGAAGGACTGATGTTGAAGCTGAACTCCAATACTTTGGCCACCTCATGCGAAGAGCTGACTCATTGGAAAAGACCCTGATGCTGGGAAAGATTGAGGGCAGGAGGAGAAGGGGATGACAGAGGATGAGATGGTTGGATGGCATCACCGACTCAATGGACATGGGTTTGGGTAGACTCCGGGAGTTGGTGATGGACAGGGAGGCCTGGCATGCTGTGGTTCATGGGGTCGCAAAGAGTCGGACACGACTGAGTGACTGAACTGAACATACAAAAAGGATCACACATCATAACCGACTAACTATGCTTTATCCCAGGAAAGCAAGATCAATTCATTTAAAAAAAAAAATACATTTAATAGAATAAAAAATAAAAATAACACAATCATTTCAACAGATACAAAAAGCATTTGACAAAATCCACCATCTGTTCATGATAAAAATGCTCAAGGAAATAGAAGTAGAAGGGAATGTCCTCAACATGATGAAGGATATTTATGAAAAACCCACAGCTATGAACACACTCAATGGGGAAAGACTGAAAGTTTCCCCTAAGTTCTGGAGAAGACAAGGCTATTCACTCTTGCCACAAAAAATGTATAGCCTCTCTTGCTCTTGTTCAAGTCAATTTTGTCACAGATCCGGAAATCGATATTTAGTAAGCCATCTAAAGTATAGGGAAAGTGATACAATAATGGTATTATCCGTAAAAGGGAAATAATGAAAGTGAAAGTAAAAAATGGAGAAACAGTTTAATTATATTAGAATGCAAAAGATTATTACATAGCAATTAGAAATTATAAAAATATAAGCTAGAAAGATGGATATGCTCTAATGTTAAGTGAACACGGAGGAACACAATAATTATCTACTATGTTAATTATAACTATGTGAACTACGTATATGACAAAAAGCCCTAAAGGGAAAACACAGAGGAGATAGTAATTTATGTGAGGGTAGCAAGTTTCCAAAGTTGTAAAATTTAAATGCTTCCAAGTAAGCTTCGTTATCTCCCAGGAGTTTTGGTATATATTTGACATACAGGAAATAAAAAAGTTAAAAGGAAATACAATTTTTTTCTTTTCATTTGGGCCATGTCCCTTGGCCTGTGTGATTGTAGTCCCCCAGCCAGGGACTGAACCTGTGCTCCCAGCACTGCAACCATAATGTTAACCACTGGACTGCCAGGGAAGTCCCAGCACATACAATTTTAAACTAAAAAAACCTGAAGATTAATTGTAAATGTATTTTTGAAACTACATAAACTCAACAAAAAATTCAAAAATTGATTCCAATTCTCAGGTATAAGTCTAATTTACTTCATTAAAAATAGGCTATCTCTTAGTTTCCTTTCAGAGTAGAACTCATCATAAAAATAGCTGCTATTGAAAGAGTAACATACATGTAGAAAAATATTTTAAAATTTTTGAACATTTGAACACTTTTTATCTTTTTTAATTAAAGTTCTGTTGATTTACTATGTTGTGTTAGTTTCTGGTACACAGCAAAAGTAAATATATATATATATATATATATANTAAAAAATTACTTTTTCCTAAGGCTCTGTAGTCTGCCTCTGAAGAAAGTTTCTAACAGAACAGGGGCAATGCATTTCTAACTAGAAGCATTTATTTCTTGTTTATAAAGCAGTATCACACACACAAAAACACTACAAACCAACGTTTCTTAGAAATATGGGTTCAAAAAAACCTCAAGCAAAATGCTAACAAACTGGGACCTTCCCTGGAAGTTCAGTGCTTAGGACCAGCGCCTTCAATGCCTGGGTTGAGGTTCAATACCTGGTAGGGGATCTAAGATCCCACAAGCTGCCTGACACAGACAGAAAAAAAAGGGGGAAAAAAACTAGTGAATTGAATTCAGTTACATACAAAATTAAAAAGGAAAGTTATGACCAACCTAGACAGCATATTAAAAAGCAGAGACATTATTTTGTCATCAAAGGTCCGTCTAGTCAAGGCTATGGTTTTCCCAGTAGTCACGTATGGATGTGAGATTTGGACTATAAAAAAAGCTGCACGCCAAAGAATTGATGCTTTTGAAGTATGTTGTTGGAGAAGACTCTTGAGACTCCCTTGGACTGCAAGGAGATACAACCAGTCCATCCTAAAGGACATCAGTCCTGGGTGTTCAATGGAAGGACTGATGTTGAAGCTGAACTCCAATACTTTGGCCACCTCATGCGAAGAGCTGACTCATTGGAAAAGACCCTGATGCTGGGAAAGATTGAGGGCAGGAGGAGAAGGGGATGACAGAGGATGAGATGGTTGGATGGCATCACCGACTCAATGGACATGGGTTTGGGTAGACTCCGGGAGTTGGTGATGGACAGGGAGGCCTGGCATGCTGTGGTTCATGGGGTCGCAAAGAGTCGGACACGACTGAGTGACTGAACTGAACATACAAAAAGGATCACACATCATAACCGACTAACTATGCTTTATCCCAGGAAAGCAAGATCAATTCATTTAAAAAAAAAAATACATTTAATAGAATAAAAAATAAAAATAACACAATCATTTCAACAGATACAAAAAGCATTTGACAAAATCCACCATCTGTTCATGATAAAAATGCTCAAGGAAATAGAAGTAGAAGGGAATGTCCTCAACATGATGAAGGATATTTATGAAAAACCCACAGCTATGAACACACTCAATGGGGAAAGACTGAAAGTTTCCCCTAAGTTCTGGAGAAGACAAGGCTATTCACTCTTGCCACAAAAAATGTATAGCCTCTCTTGCTCTTGTTCAAGTCAATTTTGTCACAGATCCGGAAATCGATATTTAGTAAGCCATCTAAAGTATAGGGAAAGTGATACAATAATGGTATTATCCGTAAAAGGGAAATAATGAAAGTGAAAGTAAAAAATGGAGAAACAGTTTAATTATATTAGAATGCAAAAGATTATTACATAGCAATTAGAAATTATAAAAATATAAGCTAGAAAGATGGATATGCTCTAATGTTAAGTGAACACGGAGGAACACAATAATTATCTACTATGTTAATTATAACTATGTGAACTACGTATATGACAAAAAGCCCTAAAGGGAAAACACAGAGGAGATAGTAATTTATGTGAGGGTAGCAAGTTTCCAAAGTTGTAAAATTTAAATGCTTCCAAGTAAGCTTCGTTATCTCCCAGGAGTTTTGGTATATATTTGACATACAGGAAATAAAAAAGTTAAAAGGAAATACAATTTTTTTCTTTTCATTTGGGCCATGTCCCTTGGCCTGTGTGATTGTAGTCCCCCAGCCAGGGACTGAACCTGTGCTCCCAGCACTGCAACCATAATGTTAACCACTGGACTGCCAGGGAAGTCCCAGCACATACAATTTTAAACTAAAAAAACCTGAAGATTAATTGTAAATGTATTTTTGAAACTACATAAACTCAACAAAAAATTCAAAAATTGATTCCAATTCTCAGGTATAAGTCTAATTTACTTCATTAAAAATAGGCTATCTCTTAGTTTCCTTTCAGAGTAGAACTCATCATAAAAATAGCTGCTATTGAAAGAGTAACATACATGTAGAAAAATATTTTAAAATTTTTGAACATTTGAACACTTTTTATCTTTTTTAATTAAAGTTCTGTTGATTTACTATGTTGTGTTAGTTTCTGGTACACAGCAAAAGTAAATATATATATATATATATATATATAATTTTCATATTCTTTTCCATTATAGATTACTACAAGATAATGACTATAGATCCCTGCACTATACAGTGGGAACCTGTTGTTTAGCTATCTTATATACAGTAGTTTGTAGCTGCTAATCCCAAACTCCTAATTTATATCTCCCCCTACCTAATCATTTCTAAAATGAAGGAGCAGATACTTGGAGAAATATTCTAATAACTTTAGTTACTTTGAATGAATCATGTAATCTCTTTTTTTCTTGGGTCTCCGAATTAGCAAAAGGAAAAAAACTTATATTACAGTACTATTTCTTTAATTCATGGGAATGCTGCAGAGTCTTTTCAGAAAATCTAAAAGAGTCACATCCTAAAGAATGATCTTTCCTATCTCTTTTATCAAATACAAAATAAGAATTAGGAAAAGAATCCTTTCAAGGTAGGTCAACTTTAATAGGCTTACCTGGGGATAATTTATGGTTGTCTTTCTTAAAATAAACACTAAACGGTAAATGTGGAGTTTAAACTATTATGTAGCAACAGTAATTTGTTCCTGTTACCTTAAGGATCAAGCAACATAGTTAATTCCTATCAGTAATATGTCTGTCTCTTTGTTGGAATTCTGAACTAGTAAGATAAAGCACTGGCCGAAAAAGGTTTGATGGGATAGTATTAATATAGAACATTTTATTTTATGTAGTCCAATGGCTTGTGAAAATTAACCTAAAAAATTTCAAGGCTATGAAATACATGTGTTAAGTGCTCTGCAAAATAAGAATGGCAAATCTCAAGGTTTATGACTTCCTGAACAGTACTTCTAAATCTCAGATGAGTCCCATTATTAACTAGATTATAGAAGAATCATATCATGGGTGGAGAGATATGTAATATTAGTAGGTATTAAATTCTACTCACTTGAGTTTGAGCCAGTAGGGACTGGCCAGAGATGGGAGACGCTAATCTGACTTAGCTGATCTTGTTGCACCTGAGGGTTATCTTAGGGCAGGTTAGGGATTTTTTTAACAGGGAATTTTGACAAAAAGAAAATTTTAATGTCCTAACCTAAGAATCTCAACTCCAAATGAGATATGATTTCACTGTACTAACTGCTTACCTATAAGCTACTTCATATGTACTTTCTATCAATAGCCATTTTTATTTTTATGGTTTACTATGTTTATTCTTGGTCACTAAAAAAATGTTCTTAAACATGGATGGTTCTTTATTTTCTAAGTGAAACTGTAAGAGAAATTTGTTTACTTGCAAAAAGCTTGAGGTCTGAGGATTCCACTTCTCTTCTGGTCTTCCATGCCATGTATTTAAGATGCTTAAACAAACCTGAGAAAGAAGGGGGGAAAGGTATAAACAGAATTGAAAGGAGTGCTTTTTAAAAGTAAACACCCAGAACTAGGAATAAAATTGAAATGTTGTTATGTCCAAGTATTTGAGTTTTATGGCCCCAAACAAAACCCTAAGGTTAGGTCTGTTAAAACAAACTTGTATCTTCAGATGTGATCCAAATTTATGTGGCATTACAAGTTCTTCATTAATGAAAAATGAATTAGCAGCTATTATAGATTAATACAAGTAACATTTTTTTAATGCAGACTCTTTTCCAAACAATAACAAAATTCTTGGTGAGGAAAAGTGCTATTACTTTACATTTAAGAAAATCTCTTTAAAAATTTTGAAATGGAATATAGCTTAATAGAAAAGATATTGATTTTATATCTGCCTCTACATTCCATTTGTTGTAATATATTGTTTCGGTTGAAATGCATGACTAAAATCTGGCCTCACACAAGCATGAAGTAGGAAAAGGGAGGACCCTGCAGATGCCCTGAAATGATCTTGAGGATTCCCAGAGTGCCTCAGAACAAATCTGAAGACACTAGTTACTTGTTCACTCATAGAGCAAGAATGAACTCAAAGCATCTGGCAAACATAGGCCAACATTTACCCAAGGAGAAAGAGAACCTGGGATATGTTATCTGTATTTGTAAACTAACAATTTTGTGTAATGGGCAACAAATTTGGAATAGAGGCAGTCTTTAAAAAAGCAGAAATCCATCTCCTTGCTATTCTTTCAATGCTCTGTGAGAACAACATTGCAAAATAAATTAAATCGTTTAGTAAATTCATCCTTATTAGGATGTGCATATGAACAGCTTTGTGAGTTATCATTTAAAGCACCATCAGACATATCACGCCACCTGGAATCAAGTTCTTAACCTGTTACCTATACCAGTAATTCTTAAGCAAGTATTAACAATTTCTTAAAGAATTCTTAACATTTACACTTAAACTCTATTAAGTTCCAATCTCTCCCTTGAATAAAGTCAACATTGCTATTTTATCTACTTTGCTCAGTTATTAAAGACTTGTTCTTTGCTTTCTTAAACAAAGTAAGGTCTACCTCTGATTAAGTATCCTATAATAAAACCAGAAAATGAATTCCAATTTTGTGATTTGAGCATATGGTGAATACAAAATGATAACTTGTAAGCACAGATCTGAGATAAGCTGCACCTTTTAAAAACAGGAAGGGAAAACTTGGGGGCCATCTCTAATAAACAGGATCAACTTCACACATCTGCTATTCTCACATCAGCAAAGAAGTTGTCTACTTGTAAAGTTGAGAAATTTCTTCTGACCTTTGAGTAATTTTGAAACATTGAATACACTCAGTATAGAATTTACTACCAAAATTTTATCAAACCAAAGTTACTTTGAAAGTGATTATTCTTTTAAATCTCATTTTTAAGGTTTATTGTCATATGAAATGATTTTTATTATACCTCATTTATATTTTTATTATGCATTATACGGGGGCAGGGATAGGAATCTATTTATAAGAACATATAAAAAATTTTAATACAAATCAGACTTAATGGTATGTATCAGAAAATATGGATAGTATCTTCAGGCACTTGTGAAAAGGTAACTGGAACTAAAGATACAGAAAGTAAAGAAAGATGAGTGGCAAAGACAGACATCTGGCACTACTATTTTCTGAGTGGAGATAGCAGTCAACTGACCACAGAATGTGTTGAATAAGTTAGTCCCTCACAATAACTCCTTAAAACTGTAAGTGGTTTGTAACACCACTGTGTTTCTGCCCTGTCAGGTTCTTCCTATCTCAATCCTGAGGCTGATTTTTGATTATAGGGACCAGAAACATGAAGAAACTCATGTATTTTGAAAGGAAGATAACTAAAACAAAATTTCAGTTCAAATTACAAAGAACCTTTGGGTTACAATACTTTGGCATTAAAAACAAAGGATTTCAATTACGTTACCTTGCCATCATTATAAAGGTTTGGATTGAATCGCACACTATGACCACCAGTCGTCTCTAGATTCACAAGAGGGGGTGAACTGGGATAATCTTGAGGAAAATATACATCAAACTCAAAGCAGCCATTTGCATAAGGAGTGTCCGCAGGACCAGTTATCAGGACCTAGTATGCACATAAGAACACAAAAGCCTATGTTACTATTTTTAAACACTGTTATTGAAAAAAAACAACTCAAAATAATAATCTTCTTACATCCTATATACATCTCAATCAAAATGTGCCAAAAATAAAGTAAAAGTTAAAAACATACACAGGAATAGGAAACGGTTTTAAATTACGATTAAAGTGATTTTGTTTTGGTGAAAATGGGCTTTTAAAAGAGACATGCCCAACTGCCAACAGGAAAGCTTACCCAACAGCAAATATCTTTTAAAATATTAAGTTACATTTTTTCTTTTCTAAGAGCTCTCCTTCATGATCTCTACAGTACTGTCAACAATTTGAGACTCTACATCATTATCTCAAAGGTATGAGAGTAACTTTCTGTTTCAAATCGTCAAGTTAATGTTTTAAGAAATAACTTACTTTTAAATATCATCTTCTGGGATAATGAGACAAATAGGTAACACAAATAAAATTCTCATAACAACGAATGACCAAAAGGTTCTGAGAGAAGAGCAGGTGTGTCGCTTAGGGCTGTGTGTGTGTATGTATGCACACGTCCGTGCGCTCAGTCATGTCCGACTCTTTGCACCTCCATGGACTGTAGCCTGCCAGGTTCCTCTGTCCATGGGATTTTCCAGGGAAGAATATGGAGTGGGCTGCCACTTCCTTCTCCAGGGGATCTGCCCAATCCAGGGATTGAATCCACATCTCCTGCATTGGCAGGCAGATTCTTTACCACTGTGCCACCTGGAAAGTCTTCCCTCAGGGTTACTGGTAGTCCAAAAAATCCAATAGTGACTATCAGAATTATTCAATGAATTATATTTGAATCAATAGATATTTAGTGTACAAGATGCAAACAGCAAAGCCTTGGGTCCTGAGCAGCTATGCGCGGAGGCAAGTGGTACTACAGTCTCATCTGTTTCAACTCAGATTTATGTTTTGTGCATTCAACTTGAGATTCTTTATGTTAGGTGCAGCATAATAACAAAATCACAGTCTGAATTTATGTGGGCCACTTAGAGATAAAATACTTCCCTAGGCAATCATCTAATAACTGGCTCTACTGTTTGTAACAAGGGAATTTGTGGTCAATAAGCAAGGTCTGTGAGATTTCTACTGAGAAATTATCCAAAAGAGCAAAACAAAAAAGCAAGCAAACAAAAAACTTTCTTCAAATCAATGGATCAATAGTTCAGCTGTGTATCTAAGGAAGACTGACTATTTAACCCATTAGTTAAATGATGGAAAGAAAGGTTCCTCCCACCCCAGGGATCAAAGCTTTGAAAGTTACTTGCTGCAACATCTCTTGGAATTTGAGGCCAGATCACCACAGTGTTAAAACATAACGTTGCAGGTTTTATTTATTATTGTACTACCACTACTTACATCATAGATCACATGAATCTATAAATACATTACATTACCTAGAGAAAAAAAACCCTGAAGACTGGTAGTATAAAACCTGAGAGAAATATTTTGGATTATAAGGAAGAAATCCTGTGACTTTTTTTCTACTGATCAGCATTAAATGCTTTGATAATATGCTCTAAAACTATGACAGGCTATATACAGGCTTTGTTTAGGGTAGGTTATTTCTAGATCTTTTTTTTGAATGGTACTTGGTACTCTCATTCACATACTCTGAACTAACATTAGATAAAGACTTCCTTCATTGATATCCAAAACAGTCAACAGAATTTTTATTAAATGTATTAAGACTTCATGCTATGTCTAGTGGTATTTTATATGAATATCTGAGTAACTGGATTAGTCAGAGAAATAAGAAAGCGGTTGTTTTCTCTACCTTCATGATGTCAAGTCGCTCCTCATCACAGCGCACAAATACACTGGAGGACGACGACAGAGGCAGTGAGGTCGACAGCGTCACAGCTTCCTGTGCAAGGCGGCGGGCTCTAGCAGCGCTGTTGGCGTCATTTGCATTTTTCACCTGAGACATGTAGTGGTAGTTTACCTTAAAACCCAACTTCCCATCTTCATCTTCAGAAACCATCTCAAATGTATCTAAAATAAGAAAAAGGAAAAAAAAAAAACACTGAAAAAAAAAAAGAGAACCAGAATGGAGGATAGCTGTTACAATAACAAAAATCACAAATAAACAAATCACTAACCCTTCTTCACCCAAAATGGAGACACTGCAACGTAGAAGAAAGGCAGACTTATCAGTGTTTATGTAATACCTACATATGTGTGTTAATGCTGCTAGATGGATAAAATATATTATGGAAGCAAAGGCAGAAGTGATTTTTAATTTACAGTTTGGACATGTAGGTAGATTATATTAAGTATTTAAATGATATGTAGTAAATTTATTCTTAAAATGAATGATTTTTTTTTTGCCAAATAATTCAAAATATGAAATACTGGAAAGTGTTTCATTATATTTCATTTTTAAAAGAGAATAAAACTTTATATATTTGCACTGATTTGGAATCAGAAAACAGAAGTGACAAGCTGCAGTTTACTTCTATATTACTTTTGAAATTAAATTAACAGGATAAAAGTGGATTATTAGGAAAATCTCCTAAATATTCTGACAGAATATAAATAATGGGCTAATTCTTTACATTATATTTAGGCAGACTTGGAAGGACATAAAGTAATTTTTTACTTATAAGCTAAATCCATATACAACACAAAGAAAAAATTATGTCTAATTCAGATTAACCCTAATTCACCAAAGGACTAAAACAAAGATACTAAAAAACATAATACTAAATTAAGTTGCCGGGAGAAATATCAATAACCTCAGATATGCAGATGACACCACCCTTATGGCAGAAAGTGAAGAGGAACTCAAAAGCCTCTTGATGAAAGTGAAAGAGGAGAGTGAAAAAGTTGGCTTACAGCTCAACATTCAGAAAACAAAGATCATGGCATCTGGTCCCATCACTTCATGGCAAATAGATGGGGAAACAGTGGAAACAGTGTCAGACTTTCTTTTTTTGGGCTCCAAGATCACTGCAGATGGTGAGCGCAGCCATCAAATTAAAAGACGCTTACTCCTTGGAAGGAAAGTTATGACCAACCTAGATAGCATATTCAAAAGCAGACATTACTTTGCCAACAAAGGTCCATCTAGTCAAGGCTATGATTTTTCCAGTGGTCATGTATGGATGTAGGAGTTGGACTGTGAAGAAAGTTGAGCACCAAAGAACTGATGCTTTTGAACTGTGACACTGGAGAAGACTCTTGAGAGTCCCTTGGACTGCAAGGAAATCCAATCAGTCCATTCTAAAGGAGATCAGCCCTGGGATTTCTTTGGAATGAATGATGCTAAAGCTGAAACTCCAGTACTTTGGCCACCTCATGCGAAGAGGTGACTCATTGGAAAAGACTGTGATGCTGGGAGGGATTAGGGGCAGGAAGGAGAAGGGGATGACAGAGGATGAGATGGCTTGATGGCATCACTGACTCGATGGACGTGAGTCTGAGTGAACTCCAGGAGCTGGTGATGGACAGGGAGGCCTGGTGTGCTGCGATTCATGGGGTTGCAAAGAGTCGGACACAACTGAGTGACTGGACTGACTGACTGACAAATACTAGGGCAAATATAAAGAAACAATGGCAACTTTTGATCTTGTCTGCGTACAATTTTAAATATCTAGAAAAACATTAAAACAACATTTTAATTATCATTAATGCAATAAATTTTACGAAGAACTTACTAAGTGCAAGGTCCTAGGCTTGGTTCTTTGGGGTAAATAATAAATAGGAAAATATATCTGCCTTCAAGAAGCTTATAATTTACAAAAAAGGGGAAGGCCTAAGCGTTATGGTCTGTGCACTACAAATATACTACGTCTCAGCAAGACTTCTGAATAGTTTCAATTAGTAAATGTGTGAACCAGGGCTATTCACCTGCCTAACTCAACTGCTTTTCACATAATACAGGGAAAAATTTCCTTTGAGTTTTATAAACAGCAATTCACCAGACACACATATGGCCTATTGCTATGCCTGGAGGAAATTTTTACATCATATATTTACATTTAGACTTAAAGTCATATCCAACTGGTAGAGTTTATGATTTTAAGAGATATGAGGGAAGCCTCCTAGCTGACTAACATTAATCAAAGCTTATGCCCTGTGACTCTGACAGTATGACATAAATCTACATTTATGGGGGGAACTCCTCCTTTACTGTTCTTTTTAATATAGTCAATATCCTTTGGGCTAGTTAGGAAGGATAAAGAGGGACATATAATAACAGTTAAAAGTGGTTATTAAAACTTGGAAGTCTAGTGTTTGTTTATAGACCAGCATGTTATGAAGGGTACTTAAGTGATCTTTTCATCAGTCCTTACCTGCCAAGTTTTGTAATGGGAAAGGCTACAAGAGAACTATGTGTAACTACCTTTTCTAAAAGTAAATCCCATGGAATTCTAAAAAGGTTTAAGAGTCACAGACTTAGTTCCAAGTCCCTAGTTTTGGCTTCCTTCAGGCAAGGATATAGAGAAACAGAGAGGTAAAGAAAGAAAACCACTTTCTGCCTGTTTGTTAAGACATTTGGCTTTGTTTTTTTTTCCTAGGTTTCTAGTGAATCATGATTCCCAAACATCACTGTAAGTACAGCTATAAATTCAGAGACAGAAAGATGATAAAAATTTTTGCAGGTGTTCTTGCCTGGAAAATCCCATGGACAGAGGAACCTGGCAGGCTACAGTCCATGGGGTCATGAAAGAGTTGGACATGACTTAGTGACTAAACAATAACAATATATATGCATAGATACATACATAGAGTATATGAATAATTCATGGTAAAAGCAAGTTTGAAATTCTAATTTTACTGGAACATATTACAACAGCACCATTACAAACCATGAATTGAGATCAGAAAAATGAAGAGTATGATTTCAACTTACCAAACTGTAATTTCTTCATGACAGCCACATATTTTTCTTCAAGTGATTTCAATACTGATAAAGGTTTGGGTTTCATAGCCACCTTCTTTGAATATTCACCTAGTTTTTTTTCTGTTATTTAATATTTCAAGATAAATTAAATAAGTATATATTTTGAAGAGTAGAACAAAAAACACCATATACTTCTAGAGATCAAATTTTGAATGTCAAAAAAATACCAAACTGTTCATAATTATCATCCTATTATCCCATTTTAATTAAACGATTTCTTTCTATGTCATAAGAATAACTAATAAGGCTAAAAATCTTATCAACTTTAAAGCTTAAATTCTTAAAATGCTAAAAAGATCTTATCCATTCAGGCAAAAGTCACAGAAATGAAGCAACAGATGATGCAGAATCACTTATATCTTCCATTGTTAATATGTGAAAATGCCAATTTTAATTTAATGTACTATTTGGTATCTAATACAATCGCATTTTTCAATTTCATAACTTTCAAAGGGAAGAAAAGAGAAATTTATATCTCATGTTGTCAGCTTACTAACAGTCTTAGATACCATATGCAGTAGAGATTAGTATTTTAAAATTAGAGACTATTCATAATTAGCTTGAAAAGCTGACACAGCAGAATCTTTAGGTGAATAACTTGCTGGAAAACCATTAACAGAGGGAAGAGAATGCAGTTTTCAGTAAGTAAATAAAACATCTTTGTATCTAAAGAAATGTAGCGGAAAGGGACTAGTGCTGTACCTTGATTTGCTTGCCGCAAACTGGTAGTGGCTGCATAAACGATCTCAGCAGTCTTCTGAATGTCTGGCACCAAAAGAGTAAGGCCTTCCGGCTCTTGATCAGATGCATCTGGTTTTACTCCTGTTTTAACATTTTCCCTTTTAGATCTGAAAAAGTTTTTTTAATATGGAAAGAAATGCAAGGAAAATTAAGATTTTAGTCTTGAAAAATAAATACTTCCATAAGTAACAGCGGTTAAAAGTCAATAAGATATTGTGCATTTCATTTGACATACACATGGTATATACCAGGAGTGGTTCAAATTAGATTCATTTTGAAGTCATAGGATGATCCCTAGCACAATAACTGAAGTTTCGGGTAGGCTGTCTCTTCATATGCATAAAACAGACACAAGTTAAACACTGTAGAAATATCATACTATAAAAGACCCCTTACCGGTTATGTCCTTTAATTAATATCTTTACAAACACATTTACTGAAACTATATACCTAGAAGTAGAGACATCACTTCTGTATCTAAAAGTAACAGATCCCCTGTCTTCTAAGACCTGAGAACCAAAGATCCATAGGTAGTTTTTCATTTTAATACTATTTGTATTTCACTTAAGAGTATATTAATTTCCAAGATGGGGGGAGAAATATTCCAGAATAAAGTGTAGGTTCACTACTACGTAACTCAATTCATGTGTGCTCCTATACACTGAATCTTTCTTTAAACACTAAGTTTTAGAGCATAATCATTTAAAAGATATCCTTCTGTTGCTTCCTATTCAGGGTCTAATATATACTCAACTCAAATTTTCTAGAAGAATGCTGTAGTATTTTATTAACAAGGTTCACTAAAAACAGCAACTAAATCAATTTCCTTTTTCTTTCAACTCTCAGAATATTGTATTCAAATCATCATTACACCACTACTTAGATACTAAAACTACATCTTTGTTAATTATTTAAATAAATTAAAACAAACTATAATCACATATAAATAAATGTATTTAAAATATTTATGCTAAAGTATGATCTAGACTACGTATCACTTATTTTTATAGGCTGTACACCTACTAACAAAAGGATGTGGCTATTATATTAAAATAACATTTAACAAAGTGGGCATGGACCCTTAAAGAACTTCAAAAAAGACTAACAGAAGGTAGAAGAGTCCTTAACAAAATAATATTAAGCAATCTATGTCCAAATGAATTGTTCACAAAGACAAAAATCTGTTCAGAAGCAATTCTGTGCTTAACTCTAGGTAGATAATTAGATGTAAATTAAGAGGAGCCACTGAGGTGGATAACAAAGGTAAATGGGTTTAGTGTCATATATGAGTTCGGAACTGATCTCCACACTGTGTGAAAAAACTAGTATCCACAGCTACTTTTAACCACAAAGTATATACTATCTCACCTGGCAAGATGATTTGACCGCTACTTTTAATCACAAGGTTTATACTATCTCACCTGGCAAGATGATTTGGCTTAAGAACCATAATGTACCACTGGTTTATTGCCTTTTCTCCTGTGTTCTCTTCCTGTCCTCCCTAATGTATAGGAGTCATAGAGGACACATGGTCAATTAACTCTCCTTTGCTACTCAGAAACCACTTGGTAGAGTTGTATATATATCGTTTTTGTCATCAACCTCTGTGTGTAAACGTGTGTATGATCATATATGTTAGCATATATATATATATATGCACATACATATATATATATAAGGAGAATACAATGAATGAATGTTTTAAGAGTGAAATAGACATTTTACTGCTAGAGTTAAATAAGATACTGCATCTTACAGCTATGAAGTAAAGCTGGAACTAGAGATTAATAATGAGTCCAAACATTTTTTTAAATAAAATGATTCTGGTAGACAAGTTCAAACAGTTTCTCAACTTCTGCATTTATCAATAGCTGTTCACAATCTGTGTGAAACACTGAGAGTCAAGAAAAGCACATAAGCTGATTGACAGGACCCCCTGTGAATTTATACAGACTTTTTTTCTCTTCAACTGTAAATGATTCTCTTCCTGGGACCTAAAAAATTCATTAAGTAGAAGGGCCACTGAACAATATGAACAATATGAAAACAACAGTAAGTAGTTCAAGAAAACATAAGAGTTGTGGTTATAGCTATAATAAAATAAAGATGGTTTCCTTAATCTATCATCAGTCAGTCCATCCATTAGACTCTCAATAAAGATTTCACTTAAAGATATGCATCTTGACAAGCAGAGAAGGAAGATTACAGGAGTGAAGCTCATTTTTCCAGAATTAAGGTACTTTCTCCTTGAAGAAACAAGAACCTCTGGCATGGAGAGTAAACTCCATTAATGCAATTTAGAGCAAGTTACCCTTGGAAAACTGATTCTAAATTTCAAGCCCTATTCATGAATACCAACTACCTAACTCTAGTATTTAAAAGATGATTAGTAGGAAAAATCTCTATTTTTAAAATAGTACAAATAGGATGAAAATTAGAACAATATTTTTAAAATATTTTTAAAATAGTGCAAAAGACCACAGAAGTCTTAAAAATAATATTTTTTACACCAAATGCATGAAAGAAATAATCATATACACCATGGAGATAAAGGCTGAATCATAAAGCAGACATAATTAGACCTTTACTGTAGGATCTAATGAATTTTTTTTTTTTAATATGGATAGTCTTTTTGACAAAAACATACAGGAGAAAAAGAATAAACTTCAAAAGGTGAATATATGAGGAACACAAACTACCTGCCTAATGATGACTACAACTAGTCATTGTCTGACATTAAACTATAGACAGTAGTTTCTTTTCTATAAAAGTTGCAGGTTACTGTCAACCCATATGTAGGCCCAGCTCATGAAAAAAGGCCATACCTTAGCTCACATCCTGAAGTCTGTGTGAAAAGCTATTTGAGTTCAAGGCACCTAGCTGGAAGTAGGTCTCTGAGACTGACAATGGATCCAACATGGTAAAAGCAATCAGCGACGGCCGCTACCATGGTATCCGCTGCTTTGTGCATACGTTGAATCTGGTGTTGTGATCACTGCCCTGAAGAAATACGAGGAATCAACTGAAGTTTCTACTATTGCAAGAATTATCTGCAAACATTTTCCACTATGCTGTGAATTCCAACTAAACAGCTAAGAAATTAAGCAAATTTTGGCTATGTGACATATAGTCTACACTAGGATGTGAGCAGAATGGGCAAATCTTTCTTGTGCAAACAAAAAAAGTAACCCCCAAAACTCATCATTCAGTTATATTGGACTGCCTCTGCAAATAGTACTACCCAAATTAAGCTAGATATTTGTAAGGCTACAAAATATCAGAATTACATTCTCTTATAAAACATAAAGTGAAAACAGCTTAATATAGCCATTTTCTTGGTTGAACATTGGCAAAGACCATTTCAATCCCCTGCACTCCTAATTCTGAAGTCACAACTATCACACTGTTGAAATAAATATTTAAAAAGCAGAGTCACATTGAAGAAGTAATCAGGACACCATATGCTGAAATGTCCAGATTCAAAATATTAAGAGTTAGCATCTTAGAGGAAGATTCTAAAACTAGAAGACAATAAAACTTCTACATTTACCTTAAAACAATGTGTTATATCATAGTCCACAGTTCTAAAATCCTTTGCCAAGAATTATAGTTTAAAGCAAATAAATAAAAGCAGAAAGATTTTTAAAAATATTACTGTGGAGAATTATTTGCTTCTTCTGTCTACAGACAACTTGAAAATAATTTTTGAAATGCACCACTAAACTGGATAAAGACCTTTGTAAGATGGCTGCTTTCCACTAACTAAAGCATAAATGAGCAGTAGGAGAGAAGTGACTACTTAAAACAGGGTATGAGAAGCCTTTGAAAATAAAACCTTGACTTCTAGGTTAGATAAAAATATAATAAATTTTAGGTCAGACTAAATATCACAGGACAAATAATGATCCTGTGTGCTGCTGCAATATGGAGTCGCCAACAAGTGATACGCTTCATCAGGGGACAATCCAAGTGAGGCTAAGAAGAGACACTAAGACCTGTGTCGGCACCGTTGTCTCCAGCACCAAGTAGAAAAGGTTGATGAACCACTGTAAGTTGAATCACTAAAAGAAACTTAAATATACATATATATATTTGCAACAACTGCTTTTTGGCTAAGAAATCAGGTCTTTTTTATTTTGCAGGTAGGTTTGACAGGAAAAAAGACATAGGAAATGCTTTTCCAACAAAAACAAAAGTAGGAGAACTGGAACTGAAATTTCTTTCTCAATCAAAGCATTAGAGGAACTAACTTAAAGGAATTAAAATTAGTTTGATGCCTTCTAAGAAGTGAATCAATTAATTGTGGATAAAAAGGATTGGGGATTTCTACCAGAGGATTCAGTTCTTTTAAAACAACTGAATGAACTTTGCCCCAGAAGATACTTTGGAAAGCCAAGAGATTCAAACCTGCTTACTTTCTCATGCTATTAAAGAGAAGTTCAACGTCAAGAACACCTCACATTCAACACAGAGTCATTTGTGTCACATTCTTATTAGCAATTAAGATTATCTGACTGACTATTCTTATTCTTGTTCTCGCTCATGCTCAAACTGAGTCTTGTTTTATGCTTACTATTCAGTTAGTTAGGCCTGAGGAGGAATAAAAGCTTTGACAGAAAAAGGCAAAAGTCTGTAAAATGATTATTTTCAATTAAAAAATAAATTTAAAAAGAAAGATTATTTGACTGACAGAAAAGTCCTTTTTTCAATTTTTTTGTGAAACTAAATATACAAAATATGATTATCTGCCTACTGGAATATAGCAGGAAAAGTCTGCACAGATCAAGGACAAAATATTTTCCTTTGCTCCTGCTCCAAGGGGACTATGAAGTGTCACACTTATTTAAAAGTGAAACCAAATAACTATGGCTATACTATGGCTTCATTTTCAGATAACAGAGATTGCAATGGCTATGTTAAGATTTAAAGTATTACATAACTCATATGTAATGTATGAGAAGTCATATGCCACAAATCCCTTTATTAATGGAGGTAACAGAATTGCTTTCAAGTTCTTTCTTTTTCAAGAATCTAAAGAGTAAAGACATATTAAGATAGTAACAAAATTTAGGAGGTGGAAAATAGGATGTGTTGGAGAGTAGGAAGACGTTTCTTTAGCAACGGAGAAAATGATTTTTTTTAAATATTTATTCATTTATGGCTGCGCTGGGTCTTTATAGTTGTATGTGGGCTTTCGCTAGCTGTGGCGATCGGGAGCCACTCGCATTGCGGTTGGATTCTCCTGTTGCCCAGGCTCTAGAATGCGAGCTCAGTAGTTGTGGGACACAGGCTTAGCTGCCCCTTGGAACACGTGGAGTCTTCCTAGACTAGGAATTGAATCCATGTCCCTTGCATTAGCAGGTGGATTCCTAACCAATGGACTGCCAAGGAAGTCTGAGAAAATAATTTTATCTCCAACACACCACCCTCGATTATGCAAGCAGATACCAAATCAATTTGAAAAAAACAGTAGAGGAAAAGTATTAATACATACAGCAGTAACTAAGACATTTTCATAGGAAAGATTTTAATAAATTCTTTTAAGCAAAAAGCAAAAAAATCGAATGGCTAAAGTTGACTTATTCCTCATTTAAGTGATAAGTACAATAAGATGCTACCCATTCATGATCTACAGACTAAAAAACAGTTTACCTTACTTAGTGAACCTTGCTAATCTAGTAATAATTATTTCTTAGGTGTAATCAAATGGCTATGCACCCTTAATAAAATATGCTGCCTTTTAACATCTTATCATAGGGCTAACTTAAAAATTCTTTAGAATGAAGGACAAAATATAAAAAAAAATTCTGCAGAATCTGTATTATTGTATATACTTTTTAAATTACCAAAAGAAAACTTTTCAATTAAAAAATTTTACTTCATTGTCAATATTTTAAAAATTTACGTACCCTAAATTTCCAAATCAGAAACAAGTTCCCATCTCCCATTTCTAATTATTCACTGATATACGAGTCAAACTGTTCTTTGGAAGTTCAGTTTAGAAAATAAATATACTTGATTGCTTCCCTGGTGGCTCAGATGGTAAAGAATCTGCCTGCAATGCAGGAGACCCAGGTTTGATCCCTGCATTGGGAAGATCTCCTTGAGAAGGGAACAGCTACCCACTCCAGTATTCTTGCCTGGAGAATTCCATGGACAGAGGAGCCTGGTGGGCTACAGTCCATGGGATCACAAAGAGTCAGACACAACTGAGCGACTAATTCTTTCACTTTTTCACTATACTTGATTGGGACATTAGGAAACTTGAGATCTAATCACAGCTCTACTACTAAGCATCAGAGAATATGGAAAAAATCACAATATTTACTGGCCTTGTTTTCGTCTTTTATAAAAAAGGGGATTTGAACCATATGAACTCTAAACAGTGTCCCTTACAGCTCTAAAAACCAGAGATACCATGGAACAGATTACTTATTGTGATGTGTCCAGATTTGCTACAAACTAAATCTACTTACCAAGGGGCTTCAAATTCAGTTATTAAGACTGCTTGAGATTTTGATAGAATATAATAAAAACTGACGAGAAACATAAAGCTTATCTAATGCAATCTTATAAGAAATAATCATTTCATATATTACTGAGGTAGGAGTATTACATCAATTTATAATTTTTAATATGTTTCTGTCTGTTAATTGCTTAAGTAACAGAATAAGCTGTAGTTTAATACTTGATCTAAGTGTTTTCCAGGGACCAGCGAAGGCTCAAGTCTAGCTGTTATACAGGCATGAAACCTAAATGATCAATGAACAATTTTGGTAAAAGGTACCAGCAGTATACAAAAATAGAAGTATCTGGACTACAGGTCGATCAATTTGCTTTCTTCATAAATACAGTTTTTGATAACAAACACTACAGGCACCAGGAAACTGGGGGGCCTAATGCGAGACTTATTGCCTAAGAATAATTATTTTTAAATGTTAAACTTTAAGTGATAGTTTCACTCCCTATCAAATAAGAATAAATAATCTCCTGCCTAATCACACAGAGCAGAAAAACTTAATAATATACATCTGCGAACTGTTGCACCTGTATATCCTAACAAAAGTTATGTTGCAATATTACTACTTTGCATTTTTTTATATAACTATTTGATACTATATATTTATTATAATTACCCACAATTTAAAGCAGTTTGGCTTATTGTCTAGAAGGAAGGGAAATTAATAAAAGCACACAGGCTAGAATGGAAATACTACACTAATCACATTATTTCAAACTGGCTGAACAAGAGGAATTCAGGCAATACATCTAACTAAGTCATTAATCTGACAGGTATGAAAATTCATTTTCACCAGATTTTCATCTCTCATAACTGTCATAAAATTTAAGTGCTAGTGACCTTGATCTTATGTATAATAAACAGGGTATAATCACAGGGTGTATTTGCCACAAATCTAACATAGATTATACCTTTAAACATCCTTTATGTCCTATTTTTGTACATGTTGGTATTCTCACATGCCTCCCCCCCACATTGCCTCTCTTTCTTTTTGCCCCTAGGGAACTACTTATTCCACTGCCTGCAAATCTAAAAATTAACAGTATTAAACACAAAAATCATTGAATTATAAAACTAAAGAAAAAACAGAAATTTACACTTCTTACATAAAATAAATGAAAACCTGGTAAATTTTATCTGCATTAGGCATGAAAGAAAAGTGTTAATATTGCTATACAGAGGGCACCTGAAAAATGCAACATTTATGACGATCATGTTTTCAGAAACTATGCTGGTTAATGAATTCTACATATCCTTTACAACAAATGTTTAACTTTTTGTTCTTCATAAATGTTTATTACAGCAGTAGACAGGCCAACGAATGTTTTTATTATGGAAGTCCTTTAATCTTTTTATTGAAGTGAATAATAAGAGGTGGCTTTTGATATATTTCTCAAATAAAAGTAAATAAACTACTTAATGCTCCAGTAATGCTGAAGAAGGTAAAGTTGAACAGATCTATGAAGACCTACAAGACCTTCTAGCACTAACACCCAAAAGAGATGCCCTTCCATTATAGGAAACAGGAATCCAAAAGTAGGAGTCAAGAGATAACTGCAGTAACAGGCAAATTTGGCCTTGGAGTACAAAATGAAACTGGGCAAAGGCTAATAGAGTCTTGCTAAGAGAACGTACTGGTCACAGTGAACACCCTCCTTCAGCAACACAAGACAAATCTCTACAAGGACTTCAACAGATGATCAATACCAAAATCAGACTGATTATATTCTTTGCAGCCAAAGATGGAGAAGCCCTATACAGTCAGCAAAAACAAGACTGGTAGCTGACTGTGGCTCAGACCATGAACGCCTTATTGCCAATTCAGACTGAGATTAAAGAAAGTAGGGAAAACCACTAGACCATTCAGGTATGACCTAAATCAAATCCCTTACAATTATACAATAGAAGTGACAAACAGATTCAAGGGATTAGATCTGTTAGAGTCCCTGAAGAACTATGGACGAAGGTTTGTGAAATTGTACAGGAGGGAGTAATCAAGACCATCTCCAAGAAAAAGAAACATAAAAAGGCAAAATGGTTGTCTGAGGAGGCCTTACAAATAGCTGAGAAAAGAAGAGAAGCTTAAGGCAAAGGAGAAAAGGAAAGATATACCCATTTGAATGCAGAGTTACAAAGAAATGCAAGGAGAAAAAAGAAAGCCTTCCTCAGTTATCAATGTAAAAAATAGAGGAAAACAATAGAATGGGAAAGACTAGAGATCTCTTCAAGAAAATTAGAGATACCAAGGGAACATTTCATGCAAAGATGGGTTCAATAAAGGATAGAAATGGTATGTACCTAACAGAAGCAGAAGATATTAAGAGGTGGCAAGAATACACAGACAACTATACATGAAAGATCTTCATGAACCAGATAACCACGATGGTGTGATCACCCACCTAGAGCCAGACATGCAGGAATGTCAAAAGGGCCTTAGGAAGCATCACTACAAACAAAGCTAGTAGAGGTGATGGAATTCCTGTTGATCTATTTCAAATCCTAAAAGATTATGCTGTGAAAGTGCTGCACTCAATATGCCAGCAAATTTGAAAAATTTAGCAGTGGCCACAGGATTGGAAAAGGTCAGTTTTCATTCCAATCCCAAAGAAAGGCAATACCAAAGAATGTTCAGTTGCACTTATCTAATACACAACTGCACTTATCTAATACACTAGCAAAGTAATGCTCAAAATTCTACAAGCCAGGCTTCAACAGTACATGAACTGTGAACTTTCAGATATTCAGGCTGGATTTAGAAAAGGCAGAGGAACCAGAGATTAAATTGCCAACATCCACTGGATCATCAAGAAAGCAAGAGAGTTCTAGAAAAACATCTACTTCTGCCTTATTGACTATGCCAAAGCCTTTGACTGTGTGGATCACAGCAAACTGTGGAAAATTCTGAAAGAGATGGAATACCAGACCACCTGACCTGCCTCCTGAGAAATCTGGATGCAGTTCAAGAAGAAACAGTTAGAACTGGACATGGAACAACAGACTGGTTTCAAATCAAGAAAGGAGTATGTTAAGGCTACATATTGTCACCCTGCTTATTTAACTAATATGCAGAGTACATCATGAGAAAAGCCAGGCTGGATGAAGCACAAGCTGGAATCAAGACTGCAGGGAGAAATATCAATAACTTCAGATATGCAGATGACACCACCCTTGTGGAAGAAAGCGAAGAAGAACTAAAGAGTCTCTTGATGAAAATGAAAGAAGAGAGTGAAATGTTGGATTAAAATTCAGCATTCATGAAACTAAGATTATGGCATACAGTCCCATCACTTCATGGCAAACAGATGGGGAAACAACGGAAACAGCGGCAGTTTATTTTGGGGGGCTCCAAAATCACTGGAGATGGTGACTGCAGCCATGAAATTAAGACTTGCTCCTTGGAAGAAAAGCTATGATCAACCTAGATAGAGTATTAAAAAGCAGAGACATTAC
The DNA here is from genome assembly GCA_006410875.1 of Neotragus pygmaeus. NCBI lineage: Eukaryota > Metazoa > Chordata > Mammalia > Artiodactyla > Bovidae > Neotragus > Neotragus pygmaeus. The sequence continues at coordinate 607,348 of SJYV01028985.1, read as the reverse complement.
TTTGCCAACAAAGGTCAGTCTAGTCAAAGCTATGGTTTTTCCAGTAGTCAGGTATGGATGTGAGAGCCGGACTATAAAGAAAGCTGAGTGCCAAAGAATTGATGCTTTTGTACTACGGTGTTGGAGAACACTCTTGAGAATCCTTGGACCTCAAGGAGATCCACCAGTCAATCTGAATGGAAATTATCCCTGAATATTCATTGGAAGGGCTGATGCTGAAGCTAAAACTCCAATACTCTGGCCACCTAATGGGAAGAAATGACTCACTGGAAAAGACCATGATGCTTGAAAAGATTGAAGGCAGGAGGAGAAAGGATGAGAGAGCATAAGATGGTTGGATGGCATCACTGACTCGATGGACATGAGTTTGAGCAAGCTCTGGGAGTTGGTGATGGACAGGGAAGCCTGGCGTGCCGCAGTCCATGGGGCCACAAAGGGTCGGACATGACTGAGCAACTGAACTGGAAACTACTTAATGTTACTGAGGCAAATGTAATTAATTATAACAAATATTTAAGTCAACCACTCCCCCATTTTTGTTCAAATTATTATAAAAAAATTTCAATTGAATAAGAAAAAAGTTCAAAATTTCCTTATGATGGCATCCTGAAAAGTTCCAATGTGTTTAAATTTTAAATAAGAGATGATGTTAGAAAATGGCCGAAGTAGAAAATTACATTTACGCTTATAGAACAGTTATGTTTCCAAAATTGTCTAAAACAGGTGTACAAAACATGTTATTATATATTCAGAAGAAATGAATTGCCCAAAAGATCCTTATAATTAACTATCTAAATCTTGTCTGTTTTAGACAAAAGGTGCACAGTGCTGAATGTAAAACATATCTATATTGAAGTAATACACTTTGCCTAGTCTTTAGTGTTTTCTAAAGGAATGTTGTGTTTCCCCTGTGGTGCAGCTGGTAAAGACTCCACCTGCAATGGAATCTGGGTTCGATCCCAGGGTTGGGAAGATCCTTTGGAAATGGGGACGGTTACGTACTCCAGTATTCTGGCCTGGAGAATTCCATGGATATTTAAGGGCTTCCATGATAGCTAAGTTGGTAAAGATTCTGCCTACAATGCAGGAGACCCCAGTTCAACTCCTGGGTCAGGAAGTTCCGCTAGAGAAGGGATAGGCCCTTATGGCTCAGCTGGTAAAGAATCTACCTGCAACACGGGAGACCTGGGTTCAATCCCTGGTCTGTGAAGATCCTCTGGAAAAGGGAAAGGCTACATACTCCAGTGTTCTGGCCTGGAGAATTCTATGGATTGTCTGTTATTTCTGATATGTCTTAATATAAATGCTCATTAATATAATCAGGCAACAGCAATGTCAATCAGTTTATTTATGTTAACTATTAGATTCAAATTAACTTTATATAGTTACTGCAAATTGTGAATCTTGAGAGGACTTATTAGGAGAGGTGTAGACAGTAAAACTATAGACTTGTGAATAAAAGAATATTAAAATATTGTCATCTTTAGGAAGTTCTTGAAGCAATTTGTATAGTAAATATTTAACAACTTTTTTAAAGACAGACTAAATCACAATAAATTACTCCTAGTTGCCACTTCGCCATGTCAACAGGTTAATCTTGCCAGGAAAGATGAACATAATAAACTAGAAGTACAATTATTCCTTGAATAGAGCTCTTCTTTACACCAACCTCATCAGAGTACTGTAATTATCAGTCACCAAACTAATCCTCACCCACAAGAGATAATTTTATTATTAAGGTGTAATTATAATCGAGAAAGTCTGAAACATATCTTATAGTCTATTATTTCAAATACTAAAAGTCAGAAGGCACTTTTCAGATATATGTGTTTGCTTGCATATTACATGCATATATAATTATCTCATATGTTATTACACGTGACAGCAAAAACTCATTACAGAACTAGCAGCTTTAAAAGGCATTCAGTTGCATCGTGGTGCTCCACTGTGCCAGCTCAGTTTCTCTTCTGAGCAATCATTCTCACCGAAGCCTTTGGATGCGTAGACAGTTTGTTAGTATGGTTGTGATGCAGTATTGGTTCTACTTAGTCTGCTCCTCAGCAGACCACATGAAAGAAGGCAACCCAACTAACATATCTCCACTACATTCCTTCACTCAAGCACTACCTGAGTTACTCTTTATTAAAGTACTAGTGCCCTCGTGAAGGACTAAAGGATCATTTGCTTCTTTATATAAGTTTTAATAACCCAGGAAGGTATTCTGAAATAAGTCTGCCTTGAAGAAAAAGAACAAAATCCTGGAACATCATAACAGATGTAGTTACAAAACGCTTCACTACACAGACAGCCAGAGGAGGACACTGGGTATCTTAGTGAGTAGGAAAGTGAAAAATAAAAAGAGAAGCATGTTGAGAACCAGCTATTCTTTGTGAAAATCTTAAGGTGAGGATGAGAACCAAAATACCACTCTAAATGGTGGTCACATATTAAATAAAAGCTCGGCTAGCTTGGCTTCTGCTAACTTTCAGTTCAGTTCAGTTCAGTCACTCAGCCGTGTCTGACTCTTTGCAACCCCATGAATTGTAGCACGCCAGGCCTCCCTGTCCATCACCAATTCTCGGAGTTCACTCAAACTCATGTCCAGCGAGTCCATGATGCCATCCAGCCATCTCATCCTCTGTTGTCCCCTTCTCCTCCTGCCCCCAATCCCTCCCAGCATTAGTCTTTTCCAATGAGTCAACTCTTCGCATGAGGTGGCCAAAGTACTGGAGTTTCAGCTTCAGCATCATTCCTTCCAAAGAACACCCAGGGCTGATCTCCTTTAGGATGGATTGCTTGGATTTCCTTGCAATCCAAGGGACTCTCAAGAGTCCTCTCCAACACCACAGTTCAAAAGCATCAATTCTTCGGCAGTCAGCTTTCTTCACAGTCCAATTCTCACTTCCAAACACAACCACTGGAAAAACCATGGCCTTGACTAGACGGACCTTTATTGGCAAAGGAATGTCTCTGCTTTTGAATATACTATCTAGGCTGGTCATAACTTTCCTTCCAAGGAGTAAGTGTCTTTTAATTTCATGGCTGCAATCACCATCTGCAGTGATTTTGAAGCCCACCCCCACCCCCCCCGCCCCGCAAAAAAGTCTGACACTCTTTCCACTGTTTCCCCATTTATTTCCCATGAAGTGATGGGACCGGATGCCATGATCTTCATTTTCTGA
>SJYV01028985.1:414360-602201 GCA_006410875.1 Neotragus pygmaeus | reverse complement strand
GAATATCCTATCTAGGTTGGTCATAACTTTTCTTCCAAGGAGTAAGTGTCTTTTAATTTCATGGCTGCAATCACCATCTGCAGTGATTTTGGAGCCCCCCAAAATAAAATCTGACACTCTTTCCACTGTTTCCCCATTTATTTCCCATGAAGTGATGGGACCGGATGCCATGATCTTCATTTTCTGACTGTTGAGCTTTAAGCCAACTTTTTCACTCTCCTCTTTCACTTTCATCAAGAGGCTTTTGAGTTCCTCTTCACTTTCCGCCATAAGGGTGGTGTCATCTGCATATCTGAGGTTACGGATATTTCTCCCGGCAATCTTGATTCCAGCTTGTGCTTCTTCCAGCCCAGCGTTTCTCATGATGTACCCTGCATAGAAGTTAAATAAGCAGGGTGACAATATACAGCCTTGACGTACTCTATTTCCTATTTAGAACCAGTCTGTTGTTCCCTATCCAGTTCCATGTCCACCAACTACCTAAACTGCTAACTTTAGTTTCTCCCAATTAAACACAGATAAAAGGCAGAAGAGGGCTTCCCAGGTGGCATTAGTGGTAAAGAACCTGCCTGCCAATGCAGGAGACATAAGAGACGAGAGTTTGATTCCTGGGTTGGGAAAATCCCCTGTAGGAGGGTATGGAAACTCACTACAGTATTCTTGCCTGGAGAATCTCAAGGACAAGGGAGCCTGGTACGGTACAGTCCATAGGGTCGCAAAAAGTTGGACACAACTGAAGCAACGTAGCATGCAAAAGGCAGAAGACTAAGACCATGAATGGACAGGGTCCCATTCCTTTTAAATTTTGTTAGTTTTTATTTGCAAAATGCCATTACTTTTAGAGAACTGGAAGATATATCCTATTAATAGAGTTTCCCAAAGCATGAGAAAACATTAAGTGGCAATTAGACACAGTATTAGTCAACTGAATCAAGAGTGAGAAAACGAGAGTCTTTTACCAACGAAAAGAAAAGTCTCAGTAAGCCTTTGGTAACTACTTATTTGCTAAATCTTCTTTCTTAAAACAGAAAACAGGCCAGACAATGGAGTCAGACACTAACTTTTTAAGAATTTAATGTCTTGACTTTAACACTTATCATTTGCCAAATGATGACAAATGATACTGACTTACTTTTGGCAGTTGATACTGGTTCTTCTGCTATGTTAGTAATTTGAAATTTCCTCTTTAAATAAATGTTTGGTTTAATTAATTTACCTGATTTAAAGAAAGATTCTACCAAAAGCACAGGTGGTACAAGATTTGAAAGTTCTTCCTCATAATGTTGAAGCTCTGACAAGAATTTCTACCAAGAAAAATTTCCTTCAATTTTCAACCATGAAAATGGTTTGGTTTATTTGATCAGATTATTTTCAACCATGAAAATGGTTTGGTTTATTTGATCAGATTAAGAAAAATCCCATTATTACATGACACTCTTTTTATATTTAAGTAAGTTCTAAAATAATACAGGTAAAAGGTTCCAGAAAAATTAAATCTAAGGCCTACTTACTGTCATATAAGTTCTCTCCATACACACAACTTTAGGTCGATGACAGCTTTAAGGAAACAAGCTGCAACTATGGAGCCCACATGCCACAGCCACTGAAGGCTGCACACCCTAGACCCCACGCTCAGTAACAAGAAAAGCTACCACAGTGAGAAGCCTATGCACCACAGCTGGAGAGTAGCCCCCATTCACCACACCTAGAGAAAAAGCCTGTGTAGGAACAAAGATCCAGCACGGCCCATTAGTGGAAAAAAAGAAAAAGATTTTAGAATCTCTGCTAATGATTCTTAGTCTCTTTCAAGCCAACAGATAATCATTTTCTGTCTTCAGTAAAACAACCCAGTAGGATTAGTACTGGGAAATTTCTGCATAGGATTACAGACTTCAGACTCTTATATACTAACAAAGGAAACCGTTTATCCTATAGCACTTGCACTTTTTGAAGGAGATCCCTAGGGATAAATTTTCAGTCACTGATAATAACACATAGGCAGAATAACGTAGTTAGTAATGAATTTAAAGTCTGACTTACATTATTGCTTTTATAAAGTCAAACATCTGAATCATAGAAAGTATTTCTACCCAGGAACTAACAGTCTTTTTAAAGTCCACAATATTAGAGCAAGAATCCTAATGGACTCAAATCCTCAGTCCCAGAACAGCAGGATGGGAGAGGACACACACAGCTCAACTGTCAAGACAGAAAGGAAGAAAATCTCTTCTATGGTAATTCAGTCTTCATCTAACTCCCACCCCACCATTCTGCTATACTGTAAGACGATCTTTTTTTATAATGCAAATCTGAATAGATCTCCACTGAAATCCTTTCAAGGGCTCATCACATCTAAAAACAGGTACTTATGAAGTTGGGTTTCCCTCAGGGTTAAGTCGGTAAAGAATTCGCCTGCAATGAGGGAGATCTGGGTTTGATCCCTGGGTTGGGAGGATCCCCTGGAGGAGGGTATGCAACCCACTGCAGTACGCATGCCTGGGAGAATCTGCACAGACAGAGGAGCCTGGTGGGTTCCAGTCCATGGAGTTGCAAACAGATGGACACAACTGAGCGATTAAGCATAACAGCACGACTATGAAGTTCTTCAAGGCCCCGTTTTCCTCTCCAGCCTCATTTCCTACCTCTACCTCCCACCCAAAGGACACCCAGGCACACCAAACTTCTTCATTCTTTACATTTTCCTGAATTTCTCTGCTAACATTCCTCACACAGTCTGGTATACCAGTCCCCTGTACCTCTAATTTAGCCAATTCTTACATATTCTTTGGCTTTCTAAAACTGACTTGATGCTCCAATAATGTGTTAAATTTTCCATATATCATGAACTTGTGATTAAAACTGTCTAATTATTGTTTCCCACATTATTTGTCAGCCCCTTGGAAAAACGCCTAATTTTCTTGTTATGCTCTGATGAACATTCAATAAACATCTATTGAAGGAACAAAATCAGTCATGCTCTTGTGACTAAGCCAGATCTCCCCTATCTGAATATAACTGCAAGTTTTAAAACACAAATTAGATAAAAGAAAGATAAATGATCTGTCTTTTATTGTCTTAATAATATTCTCATATTTCCTCTTATAGAAAGTTTCAGGCTTGAGGCGGGAAAGCCAGCAAACCTACATCATTACCATCATTCTTTTGAGCTTTGAGATCAACATTAGCTGAGTTTATGTACTGTCCTCAAGATAGAATAATCTTAATTAGGTTATTTCAACCTGTGAAAGTAAACTTTGGACTTGGGCAAAACATTTTAATCCCCTTCATCCACAAAATATAAAAACTATAAGTATAACATATATAGAGAAAACAATATCAATGTAAATTATTACATGTAAGCACAGTTATCATCTAGAGACCTGCAAATTACAAAGAGAATCTATTTTTTCTTTATCTAAGATGCCTGAAGAGTTCTAAGTTAAAATTTCATTTGGAAAGAAAATTAAAATGCATGGCTTTTATGTAAACTTGGCTTTAAGAAAGGAAAAACAAAGAGTAACAAATGAGAAATAACAAGACAAAAAAGAAGGCGATACAATAAATACATGAACATAATTAGTAAACTAGTACGTCTACTAAATAGATCTACTTTATTTACCCTAACATATTTTTCCCAGAGCCCCCAGGTGCAGACATAGCCAGGACTTCACAAAAAATCACCCACAGGCACAGCACCCTCCTCACTTATTTCTTACTGAGAAAAAGAGACAAAAATAATGTAAAAATGTTCTGAGCTGTGGTATACCTACACATTACTTTCAAAATCGTAACTACAAACCTGATGAAGCACTAAAACAATACTCTAAAAATGATACATAAACAGAACATATTTGCCTTGACCATTCTCTTCTGAGTATCCTGGTTTTGTGTTGTTTTTTTTTTAAATACACTTGGGGGTTGGGAAGGCAGTTAGAAGGGAGGAAGGGGGGAAGCTTTGCATCTTGAAACGGTGTTAAAAATGAATTTAGGTCAACTTCAGTGAGTATAAACTTTGCAGGAAGTTGGACTATACTGTTCACTTTATTAGACTTCTATACTGATGAAAATATGAAAAGAAGTGTATCTTAAGTTTCGACAGCCTGGAAAAGAGCAGATTTTCCCTTCTGAGAAGTGGTAAATGAGTTCTCAAGGTGCCAAAAGTTTGAAAGGAAAGTAAGAATGTTGTCATATGTACATCTCTGTTGGCTTCTTTTTCTAACAGAGGCTGTATTTTATACATACGTTAAAAAAATAACAGATACCATGAGGGATCTTCATGACGCATATTCTAACTCTATGTAAACTCTCTGTCAGTGTTTCTTTGTCAGTGAAACAGCTTTTAAAAAGTTAACTGCACAAGGTCACTGTAAAGACAGAATAAAAAACAAAACGGTCTCTGTGAACAGTCATTATGATCTTTACATGCATCTTTTGCTGGGACAGAATTTAGAAGTTTGAAGTGTCATTTTTTTGTTGTTATTGAAAGATTTTGAAGAATATCTTTTTCCAGGTAACCAAGTAGAAAAGTAAAGAGTTCCTGTTAAATGAAATTCAGTTATCCTCTTTGCAATTATATTTTTGTAGTCAATCATTACTTAACACATTTCAGGCAGTTAAACAAAATTATACTGCATGTTATATGAAGAGTATATATATTAATTCAAGAACAGGATATACATTAATTTATATACAATAAAGTAGCAAAAAAGGCAATCTAATTGTAAACATTCCAGTAACTTAGCTCAATTAGAAAAGAAAATCAGACCTTTAGTCTGATAATGCCACATTATTTTTGTATAATTATGTCAGCTGCCTAGGTTACCAGTTAGGAAGACTTTTGCTGTAATGAAAAATGAGACCAAAGACAGTATTATTTTCTTCTTTACAACAGAAAAAAACCTCACACTATCAAAGAAAATATACCTTTACATTTTCCTTCCCTCGAAAGAGTTTGAACCTACATCTTTTTATATCGCTACAAACTGGCACTTCTTTAATCTCCTCCCTAATTTATGATTCTTATCGCCTGGCAGGGAGCCGCCAGTTGCTAAAGTGATAATGATAGTACAATAAAGCTAACAGACTCAGGATAATCTGAGAAGTTGATCTCTTCTGAGAAATGAAGGCTGACATTCCTCCAATGACCAATTCTCTGACAACATTTGATGTTCTGTGATTCTCAAATTTTAGGTTATTAAAAAATTAACTGAGAAGAGGTAAGACAAACATATTGCAAAGATGAAAAAGAAGATTAACTGATTCAAAAGACCACTAAGAAAGGAATAAACTTCCTCCAGCCTAATTCTGAAGTTTTATGCAAACATCAGAATTTATGCCATCTCTTTTAAGTGAAACTGACAACCACTAGACAGATTCTGCTAAGAGAATGGAAAAAGTTACCAGGAAAAGGTTATTTTAAAAGTTTTTGATGAGAGAACTCATCATCTGATTTCTAGCAAGGTATAAACTTAAACCAAAGATTCATTTAAAAATTCAATTTTCTATGAAGATAAGATATTAACTTTATTATAATAGCAACAAATAAATCCTCTTCCTCTCGAAAACATTATAGCATAAATTATAACAAATGTATCAAAGTGAAATAGTAGTAATCCATAAATCCAACAGTTCTAATTCTATGAATCTACTCTGCAGAGATTTCTACAGATCCCAAAAGATGTAAGAGGTTGTTACAAATTAGAAACAACCCAAATGTCCACAAAAAGATGGGTAAGTAAAATATAGCATCTATACACAATGCATAGTCATAAATATTAAGAATAATATTAGCAATATGTATTCACTGAGAGTGAAGCTGTCTCCCACCTCAATACTGAGTGAAACTAGCACCCATTTGTATAATAGGTACAATGCTATAACATTTAATAAAAACTCTACCTACAGCTATAAGATCTCAGATGGAGATGTCTGATAAGCCACTGTGACTAAATATTTTGAGTGTAGGATTTGGTGGATACTTTTTCTTCATAGTTTTATTTATAGCTTGTGCATATATGTATTTAATCAGCATATATCATTTTTTTTAATGAACAAAGTTATGTTTTAAAAGATCATAAAAGCCAAGGTCAAAAGAAATGAACAGTACCTTAAACGGTTGGTGTAGGTATCAACACAGGTCTTCATTTTGGCTAATAATGTACCAACGGAAGTTTGACACTCTGACTGTTCTTCTTCCTCTTCACCGTTCTCTGTAGAAAGAGGCAACAATAGGGGCACCATGCACGTACAGGAAGCAATGGCCCGGAGCAATTCTAGCAGAGCTCGATAGAGTGGCACGTGTCTTGCCATGTCGAGAACTGTAAGAAGGAACAGATGAAAAGTATAAAATGAGCACATGTGCAACATAAAAGTTAAGTCCACAGCAATGCAGCTTCTACTTCAACCTCGAGATTAATTGGTAGGTTGGTAAATGGACTGAAGTAGATGTTTGTGAAGCATCAACGTATAGGATACAACAGGCACTTTTAGGGAACAACGACGACAAAATGAACATGGCAGAGAGTTGGGAGATAGCAGGAAATGTGAGTAAGCAGTATGCTACTTGTTTTTGGCTGTGCTGGGTCTTTGTTGCACTGTATGGGCTTCTTTCATTGTGGAACACAGGCTCAGTAGCTGTGGTGCTGGCGATCTCCAGCTGCAGTGCTCAGGCTTAGTGGCCCTATGGCATGTGGGATCTTAGTTCCCCAACCAGACTGAATTCGTATCTGCTGTTTTGGAAGGCAGATGCTTAACCACTGGATCACCAGGGAAGTCCCAAGTAACTACTCAGTTATATCACAGGTAAAAATAATTAAACAGTCCAAATAATATATTAGGGCACTTGTTAGTATGACATGGAAATATATTTTTCAAATTAAATTGAAAGGAAACCATTGTCTCTTAGGTAAAACAGAATGATACAGCCACAGTTTATCAAAAGCAAAATTCAACAAATCAACTTGTTAGGAAAAAAAGAATGTTGACAGTGCTAGCTTTTACTTATCAGCTACAAATCAAATGAATTTTTTTCTTAAAACTACATTCATCTAACAGTGGATTCCATGCTCTAAGAACATGTATTGCTTTTACAGCTTTCATAAACTGTTTTGTTAGGTTTTGTGGCTTCCTCCCAAGTGGAATTTCCTTTTGTGAATCAAGTGAGTTAAGGACCTAACAACATTTTTCCAATAGCAGTTACTGAACAAACTGGTGGACAGGCTGGGAATATAGCAGTGAAGAATATAACCAAACATCCTTGCCTTCACGTAGCTTACATTCAAGGTAGAGAAGACCAAGTGAGTAAAAATTTTTTAGACATTACTAAGTACACTGAATGCTAAATAGAAGATTGAAACAGGGAAGGATCATTAGGGAGTACCGGCTTGAGGAAGAAATTGTCTAACTGCCCACAGCAGTATACTGGGGTTAGATATGGGGAGGGATGAGGCCTCATCCAGGAATTCTGGACTTTGTTTGGCAAGGTAAGTAAAGGGATGGCTTAAAAAATTAGTTCTGGTAATGTGAAGACAAAAAGTGAGCTGTTCAGTTATGGAGGAGTAGGCCCTTGTTTCACACCTTCCAATAATGATGCAGAGAACAGGGGTAAAAAGCATGACTGTTCATTCTTTCTTTCTTTACTTGAAATTCTACTCTCCAGCTTTAAACATAAAATTTGCATGTGCGCATGCTCAGTCACTCAGTCCTGTCCAACTCTTTGTGACCCCATGGACTAGGCTCCTCTGTCCATGAGATTTTCTAGGCAAGAATATTAGAGTGGCTTACCATTTCCTTCTCTGGAGATCTTCCCAACCCAGGGATTGAACCTGCGTCTCCTGTATCTCTTGCACTGGCAGGCAGATTCTTTAACACTGAGCCATATATTTGGTTATATTTAAAGCTTCTTTTTAAATTTATGACCTAATGCTACTTCTTATTATAACTCTATACTATAACATAGTACACTATAGTTTTGAGGAAATTCATGTTAAAATCCAAAGTTATAAAAAAAACAAACCAAAGTTAATTGATGGGCATAAAATACAACATTAATATTTGTGAGGACATGAAAAGGCTAGACTTATGTAAACAGGTGGACATGCAAAGTTATAATGAATTTGATATTATTTTACATGCCCATATTCTATGAAAGATGCTTCCTTCTGCCTAGGCCTCACTTACGGAACAGAGGATCTGAACAGGTAATTCTCCAAAAACGATATATAAATGGCCAATAAACACACTGTCATTAGTCATCAGGGAAATGCAAATCAAAACCACCATGAGTTATCTGCCATCTTATATGCACTAAGATCGCTGTAAAAGTAAAAAAATAACTTTAAAAAGTAAAGAAATAACTTATTACCATGTGAACCAGCACTTCCACTCCTAAGTAAAAACCCAAAGCAATTGAAAGGAGGAACAAAAATAGTACTTGTACACTCACGTTCACTAAAGCATTATTCACAATAGCCAAAAGGTATAAACAACTCAAATGTCTATCAAATGAGTAAACAATGGAGAAGAACAAAGTCGAAGGACTGACAGAATCAGACTTCAAAACTTACTACAAAGCTACAATAATCAAGAGAATGTAGTACTGGTTAGAGACAAATAGATCAATGGAACAGAAACAATAACAAAATGTATATGTGAAGGTTTGTAGCAACTTTGTTTGTAACTTCCCCAAACTGGAAACAGCCAAGATGTTCATCAAAAGGTCACTGGATAAACAAACTGTTGTATAACTGTTGCAGAATAATGGAATATTATTCTGCAAAAAAAAGAAATGAGCTACAAAATTGAGAAAAGACATGGAGGAAACTTAAATGCATACATACTGCTTAGTAAAAGAAGCCAATCTGAACAGGTTTACAGTGCATGGTTCCAACTAATGACATTCTGAAAATGGAAAACTATGGAGCCAGAAAAAGGATCAGTGGGCACTAGAGGTTTCACTGGGGAGAGAGAGAGAGCGGGTGGAATGAATACTTAGAACACACAGAATTTCTTGGGGCAGTGAAACTAATGATACTGTAATGGTGACGCACACAATACTAGGCATTTGTCGAAACACAGAACCGTGTAACACGAAGAGTAAACTCTTAATATACCGACTTCAGTGAAAAATACGACACTGTTAGTTCATCAACAGTACCATGTACAACACTAACATAATCAGGTGGCTCAGTGGTAAAGAATCTGCCTGCCAAAGCTGGAGGCGCTGGTTTAATCCCTGGATTGGGAAGATCCCCTGGAGAAGGAAATGGCAACCCACTCCAGTATTCTTGCTAGGAAAATCCACGGACAGAGGAGTCTGGCGGGCCACAAGTCCATGGGGTCACAAAAAGCCAGACACAACTGAGCACACATACACGCCACGCTAATATAAGATGTAAGTAACAGCACACTATGAGTGGAGGGGCAGGGAAATGTACCATCTGCTCAGTTTTCTGTAAACTCAAAGCTCCTTTAAAAATCTTAATCTACTGATTAATTTTTTAAAACATTAGTCTAACAATTTAAAAATAAACTATCTAAAGTTAAAGTATTTTACATAAAATTATACAACAATATAAGTAATCCAAGACACACTGATTTTTTTTTTTAATAAACGGTTATAAAGTTATCAAGAACAACAAAAAAACCCCCACAAAATAAGAAGCTACTTCTCCATTAGCTGAATAAAGCTAAAGACAGCCTACATGCTAAAACTCAGTACAGAAGACAGTGGGGAAAAGAAGCTGACAAACATGAATATAATTTTTTAAAACNTTTTTTTTTTAATAAACGGTTATAAAGTTATCAAGAACAACAAAAAAACCCCCACAAAATAAGAAGCTACTTCTCCATTAGCTGAATAAAGCTAAAGACAGCCTACATGCTAAAACTCAGTACAGAAGACAGTGGGGAAAAGAAGCTGACAAACATGAATATAATTTTTTAAAACTTAAAAATCTGGAAATTTATAAGACAACTCTTGTAAGTGAAACATTATACTTCTTTTTATGTATTGGTATTTATTTTATTCAACTAAGTAGATTCCAAGTAGAAATCTTAAACTACTGAAAGCTGAGATAGTCTCTTCATATCAAGGAAAGATAGAAGCAAAAGCTGTGGAAGCAAGGTAACAAGCAGTGGATAATGAGATTGAGAATAGTAAAGACAAGTGAGACATACATTTATGGGCCTGATTTACAAAGAACATGAAATAAATTTCAGTACTATGTCATTTCTTATGACAAATTTTCAGCTTAAAAAATGAAGCTTTTATATATTTCCACATTCTCGACAATAGTTACTTAAACTAGTGTTCTCATTTTAATATCAAATTCCACCTGGATATTAATGCATCCAGCAATCCATGCTATGTCTAGAACCTGAAAAATGGTTATTTGTATCTGATTTACATTATTCATGTTTTCCTTTTAAGACTTATTTCTGAATATCTCCAGGAAGGGGAATCTGAAAAACTAAGGGAGAGCTAATTTTTGCTCTCTTTTTAAGACTTTTAAACTAACATGTCTGGGTGGTCAGCAAACAAAAGGAATCAATAAAGGTAACAGTCTCTAATGATAAAATACAGAAGAGTACAAAATACACCAAGTGTTTCAATCCGGAATTCCGTAATTCTTTATTTTGCCACACAGAGTTTCATCAGAAAACCCTCAGGTGTCCTTTCACACAGCCCACGCCACCACTGCTCCAGGATTCAGTGTCACTAGCCCGACAAAGAAGAGCAGCACCACAACCCTGTGACACAATGCCACGCCTGCAAATGGCTTACAGCAACCTCTTCACTCACCACACGCCAAGTGCGTATTTCAATCTACTGCTTACCCCCAAGCAAAAAGTCACTATCCTTCAGATCCTCAGATGTACCTGTTGGCTGAATTATGCAATGCTTGAAATACCTTGGAATTTACCATCAACAACTACAGATACAGGTGTGTGACATTGCTATATAATTATTTCAGTTAGAGAAATGTTCTGTTTTGAAAGCAGTAACCAGTACTGGGTAAAAGAATAAAATTCCCGTTTTCTTATATGAAAAAACATTTCAGGGGGGGAAATGATATACAAATTGCTGGAAAGAAACAGAATAGGGTAAAGGGTGGTGAGAAGAAATTTGTAAGACATAATCATAGAGATGAGTCATTTTTTCATGAAACACACAATTCAGCACATATAAAAGCTGAAAATAATTCTAAGAAAAAGTGGAAAACATTTACTGCTTGGCTTATTACTGGCAGAAGCTTTCAATTCAAACCAAAAAGTTTCAGTAACATTTACCATGGATTGCTTCAGTCCATGGGGTCGCGGAGTCAGACACGACTGAGCGACTTCCCTTTCCCTTTTCACTTTCATGCATTTGAGAAGGAAATGGCTGCCCACTACAGTGTTCTTGCCTGGAGAATCCCAGGGACGGGGGAGCCTGGTGGGCTGCCGTCTACGGGGTCGCACAGAGTCGGACACAACTGAAGTGACTTAGCAGTAGCAGCAGCAACTTATAGAAAAAACCCACTCTTTCCAGAGAACTGAAAACATTTGCCGCCTTCAATCAGGAAGTTCGTCAGCTTTTTTGTTCACTTCTTTATCTCTGAGTGTAAACAGAAGTTATTCATCAGTCTGTGGACTAAAGTAGGATACCTGGGAATACTTCATTCCTGATGCAGTGGAGGACAACGAACACTTCTCTTTTAATTATTTTTAAAATTCAGATATTTATAGCAAATGTTATAATAACTATAAGTGGACTATAACCTTTAAAACTTGTGAATCATTCTTTTGTATACATATAATTTATATATTATTCATCAACTATACTTTGAAAAATAACTCAGACATTTAGTAACTTCAGTATTTTAGGCTAAAATATGTGGCGATTATACATTTTAGACATAAACTGCTAGTCATGTTAAATATATCAATTAGGTATGCATATCCCATTAAATATACATAGAAGACTTAAAAATGTATGTATAGTTACTAAATACACAGCCAGAACAAATAAATGGTAGGATCTAATATGTACCTTTTGTTATATTTTCTATTATTCTATCCAACTGTTAAAATGATAAAACATTCTTTGAAGTTCTACTAAAATGCATTTATTTTCTATCATTTTCCACCACCTTCAACTGAATAAAAGAGAAGTGCAGACTGAAAAATTATGCAACAAACACAAGTATAAGAAATTTATTTCCTATTTCACTATTCAAAGATATCTTTTTTGGAGATTTATTTCATAATTTTTGTTTCCCTCTACACCAAGAGATTTTCTGAGAAAATAGGTACTCCTGTCATCATTAGAGCAAAAGATGTAAAGAAACAAAAAGAGGAAGAAGAAAAAGAAGAAAAGAAGAATCTGTCTTGACCATGTTGGGATTATTGGGAAAGTACTTAGAAAGTTAAAGTCCCTCAGCTGGGTCCGACTCTTTGTGACACACGGACTATAGCCTGACAGGCTCCTCTGTCCACGGTATTCTCCAGGCAAGAACACTGGATGGCTTGCCATTCCCTACTCCAGGGTATCTTCCTGACCTGGGGATCAAACCGAGGTCTCCCACGCAATAGCACTTAACCTCTTGGTAATTGCTTTTGTGTGTATCTTTATCACACTCTGACAAGTCTCTTTCATGGGTTACATTCAAGACAGAACACAGCTTGAAAAAACTGTTTTTAAGGATAACCTTTAAAAGAATATTTCCAGAAAATTATAACATTCCACGGCAAGTGTCTGGCCTGTAGGACAGCATCCAGGGTAAGTGCCTTATTCCAGGCACAGCAGTGACTATATGAACAATAAAGATTTGTTTCTGGATGCCAGAAAACATACAAGATACAATATCTGAAATAAGACACAAAAACAATGATGCAACAGGCATTTTTCTAAAACTACATATTGAATATCATTTTCATTCAAATTGCTTTTACATTAATGTTCACTTTAAGTTTCTAATAATCTACCTAATACAGGAAAGGGAAATTTTTTTCAACATGGGAAAAATATATAGCAAAATATATAGGAAAATAAAGTTTTATTCAGCATCAATAAATGCTGAACATTTCAATATCATTATCTTCCTTTGGATTTACATTGAAAATCTCAAAAGAAATGCTTTATAT
Source organism: Neotragus pygmaeus (assembly GCA_006410875.1). NCBI lineage: Eukaryota > Metazoa > Chordata > Mammalia > Artiodactyla > Bovidae > Neotragus > Neotragus pygmaeus. The sequence goes on along the minus strand of SJYV01028985.1, from coordinate 589,076 downwards.
TAATCCATTAGTATGTAAGCAGTAGGATCACATAGAAAATAAATACTATCTAAAAGAACACCTTGTTTTTTTCTGATGTTTTTCAGCATATGCTGATATTATTTCTCTAATCAACTTCAGAAATACAAAATGAGAGGCTCATATAAAGCATAAAAACCTCAAAACAATCTAAGAATGTAACATTTGTTTATGGAATGTTCATATGAGTAGACATAAAAACTAAAATGAGAATTAAAAAATTATTCAAATATTTAATGAAGTTATCCTTAAATTATTTCTCTGTAAAATAAAAACCCTTTCAAGTGACTGAATACTTCACCCATAACTACGTCCAATCAATAGCCCTACAAGTAACATAACTAGCATGCATATCTTAAAGATAATATTGGAGAAATAGCTACAGTTTCAACTGTAAATTTATTCCTATGTAATTTTTTAGTATTCTTGCCTGGGAAATCCCATGGACACAGGAGTCTGGCAGGCTGCAGTCCATAGGGTCACAAAAGAGCTGGACTAAACAAAATACAACACACTTAGTAATAATTTTTTAATTTAAAGATGTGGTCATATTTAACACATTTGCATAGCAACAAAATTAACTTATTCTCTCATAAAATTAATTTAAATATTGAATTTTAGAGGAAATAACCTAAGGTAAGATACAATAACTTTTAATCCAGTGTGAGGAAAATCAGATGGTATAACAAAGTTTTCTGTAATGGGTTTTGTCCCATTACACCTAGTTACAGAACTATCAACAAGAAATGAAAATGATGAAATTTTAAAACTGGCACATACCATCACTCAGCCAAACAACCAAACAAATTAGCAGATACTTTCTCCCAATTTAAAAAAGTCTGTGCCTCTTCTCATTCTGACATTCCTCTACCATGTCAGGTCTACTCATTTTTCTGTTCCATACTGATAAAATCTATTTACAACATTTTTAAAATTTGAAACTTTGTGAGTTTAGTAATAATGGCCATATTATGGCTAAACACTTAAACTTGGCCAACTGAATGCAATTCTCTTGATTTCATTTGCCCCTTCCTATTATGACATTAAGAAACAAACACGAAAAAGGCAAAGATTTTGTAACACTTGATAACATTCCTGGGATGTTCTACTATATTCTACTACGTTCTACTATATTAGTGGCAAGTGATTTAATGTGATCAGTGGTGCTGTTTTCTAAAAACAGGAACATCTCATTTTCCAAAATGGAAATGAGAAAGATGAGGGTGAGGGACTCTAACATTCCACCTGCTATTTCTCATTTTAACACACTGTAAAGTATTTAACTTATACGCAAAATACATCATGAGAAATGCTGGACTGGATGAAGCACAAGCTGGAATCAAGATCACAGGTAGAAATATCAATAACCTCAAATATGCAGGGGGCACCACACTTATGGCAGAAACTGAAGAATAGAACTAAAGAGCTTCTTGATGGAAGTGAAAAGAGGAGAGTGAAAAAGTTGGCTTAAAGCTCAACATTCAGAAAACAAAGATCATGGCATTTGGTCCCATCACTTCGTGGCACACAGATGGAGAAACAGTGGAAACAGTGTCAGACTTTATTTTTGGGGGCTCCAAAATCAATACACATGGTGACCGCAACCATGAAATTAAAAGACACTTACTCTTTGGAAGAAAACCTATGATGAACCTAGACAGTGTATTAAAAAGCAGAGACATTACTTTGTCACAAAGGTCTGTCTAGTCAAAGCTTTGGTTTTCCAGTATTCATGTAAGGATGTGAGTTGGACTATAAAGAAAGCAGAGCGTCGAAGAACTGATGCTTTTGAAATGTGGTGTTGAAGAAGACTCTTGAGAGTCCCTTGAATTGCAAGGAGATCTAACTGGCCCATCCTAAAGGAAATCAGTCCTGACTATTCACTGGAAGGATTGACGGTGAAGCTGAAACTCCAATCCTTTAGCCACCTGATGCAAAGAACTGACTCATTTGAAAAAGACCCTGATGCTGGGAATGATTGAAGGCGGGAGAAGGGGATGACAGAGGATGAAATGTTTGTATGGCATCACCAACTCAATGGACATGAGTTTGAGTAAGCTCCGGAGTTGATGATGGACAGGGAGGCCTGGCGTGCTGCAGTCCATGGGGTCACAGACAGACAGGACTGAGTGACTGAACTGAACTAAACTGAGCTGAGCTCAATTTCTGGCAATGAAACGAGACCGCCATCTAGTGGCCAGTGAGGTAACTGACGGCTTACTCAAAAGTATGCATATGTAAACAGCAGCTGGAGGAAAAATGGTCCTTGTATAGCATTGTTTACAAGCAATTTTCAAAATAACATGTCTACAACAAAAGGAAGTCAGAATATGGGGAGGAGAAACTAAAATGAACATATATTTCATATGAGGATCTTCCTATCTAGTAAAAAAAAATCTCATAAAAATAACTACTTTCTGTTTAGGGGCTTTTATCATTCTTTTTAAAAACGATGCTAGAGATAAAAGAGTCTAATACAAAGATATAAATCACTTTTTGTTCCAGTTACCTACTAAGCTGTGGCTTCGAATTTACTGTTTTATAATTTTTCTAACAACTATTCTATAAATTAGGCTTTTTGAATTAAGTTCTTTGAAGGTAAAATCTGCACAAATTCAACTTAAAGTTACTAACTCTGTTACATACAGTTGACCAGCACAGGGTTGGTACTGAGCATTGTCAGCCTCTCCCTCATTCACTTCTTGTGTTTTGAGCAACCTTTTGTTTCTTTGGTGGGGAGGGAAAGGGGGCTCCTAAAAAGCAATTAAGTGGTCAAACCAACATCTCAAAGGCTAAGAGGGAACATAAAGTGCTATGTTTTGAAAAGAAAATAAAAATCTTAGATCATTTGAAAAGTGGCATGTCACCTGCCAGAGTGAACTGGTAAGATTGCTAAGAATACATCAAACATTCACAGAATAAAGCAGAAAGGTTTTGGGTTTGGTAGAGGGTCCTGGAAGCAATCTCCAAGGGTTAACTATAGTTCAGTGTGGCTCTCGGAAGAGCTTATTACATTAGGCTTGTGTTTTTGTATACTATATGATAGCAGCATAAGCAAGCCATTTCTTGAATACAATGCCTTACACAAAATTATTAGCACTGCTCTCACACTTAAAAAATGACTTGCTGGATATGCTATAAAATAGTCTATAAAATGTCATCGTATCATGAAAGACAAAAAAATGATTCTATATTGGATACTCTTCGTAATCTCAAATCTCCAAATGGTCAAAAAAAATATTCTACAGACCAATAACAAAATTGGAAAATGGACTTTAGACTAATTTTATAAAATAAAAATTTTACTAACTTCCAAGAAGTTTATTTGTTCAGATATTAAAATGTCACTTTAAAAATTAATATTTAACCAAAATTTACATAATCAGTAAAGCTATATTTCCCTGAAATAAATAATTCTTATTTAGAATATTATAAATGGGCATACTTAAATAATATACCTAGCTTGTCAAAACTACAAATCAGAATGTTCAAACTACCGAACAACTGCACTAATCTTACAGGCTAGCAAAGTAATGCTCAAAATTCTCCAAGCCAGGATTCAATAATATAGAAACCAAGAACTTCCAGATATTCAAGCTGGATTTACAAAAGGCAGAGGAACCAGAGATCAAATTGCCAACATCCACTGGATCATCAAAAAAGCAAGAAGAGTTCCAGAAAAACATCTACTTCTGTTTTACTGACTATGCCAAAGCATCTGATTACATGGACCATAACCAACTGTGGAAAATTTTTATAGAGATGGGAATACCAGACCATCTGACCTGCCTCCTGAGAAATCTGCATGCAGGTCAAGAAGCAACAGTTAGAACTGGACGTGGAACAACAGACTGGTTCCAAATCAGGAAAGGAGTCTGTAAAGGCTGCATACTGTCACCCTGCTTACTGAACTTATATGAAGAGTACATTATGAGAAATGCTGGGCTGGATGAAGCACAAGCTGGAATCAAGATTGCAGGGTGAAATGTCAATAACCTCAGATATGCAGATGACACCACTCTTATGGCAGAAAGTGAAGAACTAAAGAGCCTCTTGANCAACTGTGGAAAATTTTTATAGAGATGGGAATACCAGACCATCTGACCTGCCTCCTGAGAAATCTGCATGCAGGTCAAGAAGCAACAGTTAGAACTGGACGTGGAACAACAGACTGGTTCCAAATCAGGAAAGGAGTCTGTAAAGGCTGCATACTGTCACCCTGCTTACTGAACTTATATGAAGAGTACATTATGAGAAATGCTGGGCTGGATGAAGCACAAGCTGGAATCAAGATTGCAGGGTGAAATGTCAATAACCTCAGATATGCAGATGACACCACTCTTATGGCAGAAAGTGAAGAACTAAAGAGCCTCTTGATGAAAGTGAAAGAAGAGAGCAAAAAAGTTGGCTTAAAACTCAACATTCAGAAAACTAAGATCATGGCATCCAGTCCAATCACTTCATGGCAAATAGATGGGGCAACAATGGAAACAGTGACAGACTTTATTTTTGGGGGTGCCAAAATCACTGTAGATGGTGACTAGAGTGAAATTAAAAGACGCTTGTTCCTTGGAAGAAAATGTATGATCAACCTAGACAGAATATTAAAAAGCAGAGATATTACTTTGCCAACAAAGGTCTGTCTAGTCAAAGCTATGGTTTTTTCCAGTGGTCATGTATGGATGTGACAGTTGGACTATAAAGAAAACTGAGTGCTGAAGAAGTGATGCTTTTGAACTGTGGTGTTGGAGAAGACTCTTGAGAGTCCCTTGGACTGCAAGGAGATCCAACCAGTCCATCCTAAAGGAAATTAGTCCTGAATGTTCACTGAAAGGACTTATGCTGAAGCTGAAACTCTAATCCTTTGGCCACCTGATGCAAAGAACTGACTCATTGGAAAAGACCTTGATGCTGGGAAAGGCGGGAAGGTGGGAGGAGAAGGGGACAGCAGAGAATTAGACGGTTGTATGGCATCAGACTCAATGGACATCAGTTTGAGTAAGCTCTGAGAGTTGGTGATGGACAAGGAATCCTGGTGTGCTGCAGTCCACGGAGGTGCAAAGAGTCGGACAGGACTGAGTGACAGAGCTGAACCGATGGATCAGAATATATCCCAACTCCAAAAAATTTTCTTTGACTACTAAAAACATAATTTAAGAGGTGTTCTGACAATTATCTGATGACATACTTAACTTAGTTCATTATTTTATATTTACCTTAAAATCTAATTTCAAAATTATTTTTGCAACCACATTCAAGTATAAATCTATCAATTAAAATTATACCACTGGACACAGTACCAGATTCAAGCATATATCTAAATTTCTTTACTCTGGGAAAATAATCACAAAGGAAAGTCAAACACTAAATTTCTAAAATAGTTACAATACAGAGTATTTAATTTGCTATAATTCCATGTATTTACCAGAATCAAAGCTTATTTATTAAAATACACACTTACCAGAAAGTGCACCTACTTGAATAGTTTATTTTGAATGATAAAAGTAATGCCAGATTTCTCTTTTGACTCTAAACCATAAAGATTAAAGCCCAGTGTTACACAAAGACTGAATTTCAGAACAAGACAAAATGAAAAATTTCTGAGAGGTCATACAGTTTAAAAGTGAAAGGATTAATATTTTAACAATGTGGAAGGAGATAAAGAGAAAACTCATCTTACTCTATTCTGTTTTCCTAAATGATTTACTATTAAATTTTGGCACCGATCTGAAGTACTTAAGTGTTTACAGCACCAAATGTTTTACTTTATCAAAAAATATATTGTACATTTGATATCTATTTTTTCAAGAGACAATTCTAATGTATCAAACAGCTCAATCTAAAAACACCAATTCAATATAACACCAACATTTTTATAAGAAGTTTGAGGTAGGCTGGGAAATGGTGTGTGTTTTTTGTTTGTTTTATAATTTTTGCTGCACCAGGAGCTTTGTAGGATCTTAGTTCCCCTACTAGGGATCGAACCCACACTCTGCATTGGCAAGTGCAGGGTTTAACCACTGGACTGCCAGGGAAGTCCCAGAAATAGTGTATTTGGAAGCACAATAATTTTTAAGGTGAAGAATAGCCGCAGTAATCCCTTCTCAAATATAAGTACATTTTCCATCCATCTAATTGCATTTAAACTGCTACCAAGCATCAATACAGACTTCAAGACTCATTCCCATTGCTTTCCTTACCTATTCTTCCTTAATAATCTAACTGAATGTGTGTCTATTTGCATGACTAAGAATATACAAGAAGAAGAGCAGACAGTTTAAAAAAGTGAATAAACATCTTGGTTAAAATGAGGAGATGCCAACTGTTTATTTTTCTTGGCAATGCCTATATGTCACTGAGAGTATAAATAAAGCATAAACTTTCTATTCTACTTAAGAAAATGATACATTTCTTGGAAGATAATTCCACAATCAAAGAAATAAAAAAGCAATTTCAGTTGATCATCAGTTGAATACTACAAAGTATCTACCTAAGGTACTTTCATAATTGAATTTGTAAAAACTAATACTTATTGTACATACATATCCTTACACATTTACCCTTTAAAATAACTATGTTGTTAATTCATTTCTGTGATGATTAGTATAAAGGAATGGAGAGATATACTCTGAATTTTTAGTAGTGGCTATCTCTGGAGCTATGGGTGATTAAAATTTCCTCTTTAAAAAGTTCTATTTTTTAAATTTTCAAAAATGAATATGTATTATTTTTATAATCAGCAGTAGGTAACTATAAGAAAAAATATACCACTCAAGGCTTATGGTGTATAAATAAGATATGGTTCTGTTCTCAAGGAACATATGACTGAATAGGGTAATATTGTTGTTTTTAGTTGCTAAGTCATGTTCCAGTCTTTAGCAACCCTGCCAGCTTCTCTGTCAGTGGGATTTCCCAGGGAAGAATACTGGAGTGAGCTGGCATTTCCTTCCCTGGGGAATTTTCCCAACCCAGGGATTGAACTTGCATCTCCTGTGTTGTAGGCAGATACTTTACCTCTGAGCCAGAAAAGAGTTCAGGGTAATATTATTCCCCATAATGAAATATTACAAGATAAGTCCCACAAGAGAAAGATGTGTGATTCTCACAGAGGTCTAGGGGAGAGTGATCATTCACTGTATCTGGGATGATTCAGAAAGGCTTCCTGGGAGAGATATCATTAAATTCACATTCTAAGATAAAGACAGATTGTAACAGGGAAGTGAGGAGTAGAAAAGGGTTTCAGATTCTTTATTTGTGTTTTTGAATTCTGAATTTGTGTTTTCGAATTTCATTTTGTTCAAAATTTTAATAAAAGTTTAATTTTGGTTTTATAGCTTTATAAGGGCACAAACTTACTATATCTAATTTAACATTTATATACATAGAAGAGAATAAAATTAAAGCCAACTTTAAAAAAAAAAAACCAAAACTAATACTTATTGTCAAGTATCTACAGACTTGTATAGTTTATCTGTCTGCCTTTCTTCAAAAAACTATGGTCTGCAATTCTAATGTTAAAGAAAAACATTAAAAACACACAGAATTTCAATTAACCATGTTTGGATCACAGTATTGTCACGAAGCTGTTAGCCTTTACCCCATCATTTTCAGTTACAAGTTATTAAAAGAAAAAAATGAACCTTATTATTTAAAGTGATAATGATAAAATAAGTAAACAAAAGTACTCATCCACTAAGATATTGTAAAGGACCAGTTACAATGTGATTTACCTGAATCATTTCGTAGATAAGATGACATGGCAGGGATGAGGCAGGACTGACTGAGAAGCTCTAGAAGTACAGAAGGAAGGGCATTACTGTTCTGTCCTCTACTCTCATGAGATGACTGAGCTTCTCCATTTACAGCACCACTTGCAGGATTTATATAACTTGCAAGAACCTAAAAATAAAAATCCTTGGATTTAAAACTGAGTTTTAAGCTTCACAAATTTAAAATCCCATATTTATGTTAGATGTTCAATCTAAATATGAAGAGTATATATTTTCAACTCAATCAATGCTTCATAATACAGGTATTAAAAATAAGACTTTTTTCCTTTACATTTTCAAAAGAGGATATGTTTCTCATGGTGATGTACAATGCTATGATCAGACATATAGAAGCAATCCACCTAAGAACATGAACTTAAAAGCTTAGTTGCAACTTGCAAGAACGCTGGAGTAGGTTGCCATTTCCTTCTCCAACGCGTGAAAGTGAAGTCGCTCAGTCGTGTCTGACTCTTCGCAACCCCATGGACGGTAGCCTACCAGGCTCCTCTGTCCATGGATTTTTCAGGCAAGAGTACTGGATTGGGTTGCCATTTCCTTCTCTGATTTATTTATTTTACTGAGTAGGTTTAATTTATAGTTGAGGGTGATGAAATCTTAGAAGTCTATATGAGAATAAGCTTATTTTAGAAGTGCAAAAATAATCCTTAAAGACTTAACTAATGCTCGGAAAAATAAAAAAATAAAACCCTAATTTTAGTCAATTAGTTGATACAGGAACAGAAGCTAATCTTTACAAACCTACTCTTCTTATTTCTGCATTAAAAACTTTATAAACTAGTTCACCTTGCCCAATTCTAAAAATGCAACACAATGTGAGAAACAAAGGTATAAACAGATTTTTTTTTTAAGAAGAGAGTCCACATATAGTAGTTTAGATGGGAAGTTGACAAGAATAAAGTAGATATGGTACATTCCTGTTATTGGACAACTTCACCTTTGTCACTTTCCTCTCAGTGAAGAGGCTAAGAGGGAAGAATTTAGAGTTGCAAGCACCGAAGAGCAATCTTTATCTAGTATATTAAATGTACTGAGGGCAGGGAGAATGCTGTTTCATTTTAAAAATGAACTTTATTTTTCATTAAAATAAATGAAATGAAGTTCAAAGAAGTTCATAAAAAAATGAACTTTTATTTTTCATCCTATAAGGCCAATAAAACTTAAAAATCAACACAGACACACAAAAAAAGATGAACTATTATCACCGACAATATCAACTTTACAAATATACCTGCAGAAGACAGGTAACATGCTCCTCTTCCAGCCTCTGCTTGGTTAAGGCTTGCTCCACATCCCATCCAGAAGCTGTAGAACCTGTTCCAAACCCAGTCCCTTTGGCCCAATAGAGCTGTTGTTCTTCTGTTGACGTAGGGTTATGAGAGCTTGACACCTGTGGCTTATAACAAAAACAAAAGAATTATTACTATTTGCTTTTATTTATCCTCAAATTACCAGTAGAAATTTAAATAGTTTAGCTGCTATGGAAAATAGTCTGGCAATTCTTTAAAAAATTAAGCAAAGAATTACAATAAGACCCAGCAATTCTGCTCGTAGGTATAGATACCCAAAGGGGGGGAAAAAAACCCTGATATTCAAATATATTACACTAATGTTCATAGTAAGACCATTCACAACAGTCAAAAAGTCAGCCCAAAAGCCCATCAATGGCTATATGGATAAACAAACTATGGCATATATATACAATGGAATATTATTCAGCCATAACAAATAACTAAGTACTGATTCATGCTACGTGTGTGAGTCTCAAAAACAATATGCTAATTCAAAGCTGACAGACAATGTTACAAGGGTAACGTGTTGTATGATTCCATTTTTATGAAATACCCAGAGTACTTAGAGTGGAATGCAAAGTGGTAGTTATCAAGGTTAGGGGGAAGGGAAAATGGGGAGCAAACACTTATATTTAAGAATAAATACAAGAAAATTTTTATCAGTATTTAAAATAATCTATCAGGAATAGATTCAGTAAAGCACCTAAGGGCCTAAAGAGTCAATGACTCAAAATTAAACAGAGAAAGCAGAGAAAGGAATAGAGAGACACGAGCCAGATCTTCTAGGATGACTCTTTAATAGTATATGTTTTCAATCATAGCCAAGAAAGTCTGCTTCTATTTCTAGAAGGAGTACTTCTCAATTTCTTTTTTGTTCAGAATATGATGTGCAGAAAAATTTCCTTTGGGGATAGAGGACATTTTAAAAACTGAATGTTGTAGAGAAATTTTAAAAAAAACTGAGAACCACTGGTTTATTAATATAACCTCAAACTCAGTAAAGGTCAATTCTTATTATGATTACTGTTGACTATAAAATTAATTCTGTAATAAGAATCCTCCTTTAAAGAATTTTCATTAAAATATTTGCATTTAAGTATTAATTTCAGGGTACTTTGCAAGTATTTTAATAGGAACATTTTAAGAAAGAATATTATGTACAAACAATACTTTCATAAATTGATCTGGAGAGTTGGATGAATCTATGACTGAATAATTCCATCTTTCACATAACTGTTACCACTAGAATAATTAGGGTTATTGAAAAAAACAGCTATTTTTTTTAAAATTTCTAAATATAAAGTATAACATATTTACAGAAAGAACACAAAACAAGTATGTAAAGCTTAATGAATTGAAAACAGCTTAATCATGCAGGTCAAGAATTAAACCACTGCACACAAGAAATTGCCCTTGTTCCCTCACACCCTCATTCCTCTACAAAACTAATTATAATCCTGATTTTTTTACTCATGACTTTCATTCTTTTCTTTATAACTTTACCACCTAAACATGAAACTCTAATCACTATAACTTATTTTTTTTAATTTTTAACATTATGTAAGTGGAATCATGATACATATATTCCTTTATATCCAGCTTGTTAGCTGTGATTATAAAACTCATCAGTTCTATTATATGTAGTTGGCTATAGCTGTTTACTTTCATTACCTTCTAGTATTCTATTACATAATAGACTACAGCTTATTTGCCCACTCTACTGTTTTTTACATTACTTATTGTATTAAATTCTGTTGTCTTTACATTATTACAAGTATGGTGGGACAAGTTTGAAATCTTACACACTGTGATTGATGTGTACTCAGTATTAAAGGTTTTTCACTGGTACTTCGCTGGTAACTAAAGCAATAGATCACCCTTTCACATTTACTGAATATTTAGTTTGCCTCTTCTGGTGAAGTACCCATTCAAGCTTTTCATCTGGTATTTTCTATCTCATTGTCGGCTTTTTCCTTTGGGAAATATTTTTAATAATTACATTTAATCATTTTTAATTGAAGGATAATTGCTTTACAATATTGTGTTGGTTTCTGTCAAACATCAATATGAATCAGCCATAGGTGTATATATGTCCCCTCCCTCTTAAACCTCTCTCCCACCTCCTTCTCCACCCCACTCTTCTAGGTTGTTATAGAAAACTGGTTTGAGTTCCTTTAGGAAATTTTGGAAGCTCTTTGAATATTCTAGATATAAGTCCTTTATCAGATATATACAAATATAGCCTCCCATTCTGTGGCTTGCCCTTTTACTCTCTTAAATTCTGGGACTGATCAATCATAAAGGTATCTCTTACTTTTATTGATAAAACAGTATTGTTATATGTTGAACATACTATATACATTTAGATTCACCATCCAGTTAGAATTAACGTCTGCATTTAGAGCACAGTAGGGTCTAAAGATTTGTTTTTGTTCCATATGAATATTTAACTGACCCTATCACCATTTTGTTCCAGAGTCATCTTTGTCATAATATCAGAAAACTCTATATATGTAGATGTCTCTATTGTCTGCTGGGCTTCAATCTAACCTTCTGTAAATATCACAGCTTAACAGTAAGTTTCAAAATATGAGAGTACTAGATATATTGTTCTTATTTGAAAATGTTCTGGCTATCCTTGACCCTTTGAGTTTCTGAATGAATTTTACCATCAGCTTGTCAATTTCCTCCAAAATAAACCTGGAGTTCCATCAAACTTAAGAATCAATTTGGTGGGACTTCCCTGGTCCAATGGTTAAGACTCCACGCTCCCAATGCAAGGGTGATGGGTCCTATCTCTAGTCAGGGAACTAAGATCCCACATGCTCAAACTGAGCGAAAAAGAAAAAGAATCAATTTGGGAAGAAATATTGATGAAATGTTCCATTTTCTACTTCATGAGAGATAAACATGGACAGAGACTTCAGTTTATTAAAGTCTAATTAATAAGTATCTGTTTACAAAGTTTTATATATTTTATGATGAGAGATCTTACATATATTTTTCATATTTATTTCAAGATATTTCCTAATTTTGATGCTATTCTAAAGGACATCTTTAAAAAGCTCTTTTTATGTTTGTTGCTGGTATACAGAAATGACTTATTTTTATACACTGAAACTGGAAATTATACCCTCATTAAACTCACTTATGCCATTATTTATTTTTGGAATTTCTATAAATACAATCAAATCATCTCAAAACAATCAGGGTCAATTTTTTTTTCTTTCTTTCTTATTTTTTTTGTCTTATATTGACTAGAACCTTACTGTACTGACTAGAACCTTCAAAAAGGAAAAGGGATCACAGTATAAATTCAGTGTATCTTGGTAAATGCAAGATTTTTAAGCTATAACATCTTTTTTGTTTAAGTAGATGGATTAATTTAAGGTTTTCTCAAAGAGCCTAAGAAAGAAGAGAACAATTCATTTTATCCTCTTTTAAATAAGCTTTTTGTTTCTTTGTTTTAGGGGCAAAAAAAAAAAATCAAAACACACACAAAAAAACTGCACCCCCCCAGCCTCTGAAATACTAATTACTTCAGAAAAAACTATGCCTGTACTCCATGAATCTAACAATTTTTCATGATCTACAGAATTAAAACTGAACCTACCTCTGTCTGATTGAGGCTAGAGTTTGGAACTCGTGGGGCATGGTGGCTCAGAGCAGAGAGACAGACAAGAATAAGGTGGAGTGCCCCAATTTCCAAAGCCATCCTCCGAAGAAGCACACCATCATCAGTTGTCAAAGGCGTAGTGCTAAACAAACTACGAAGGACATGGAAAGGAAGGGTTGGGAGCACATTGGCTGATGGAGATTGCAAGATATGACCTAGATTAAAAGAAGAGAACTCAAAATTAAAAATTATTTAAAATCACAATAATAACACAGAAGCTCACAAATTTATAATTATAATATAAAATTTTATATTTATTAAAAAGCCACAAAAAATACCATAAGTGAAATTAAATACTTAATACTTAATAATACTATCCAAAAAGACATCAAATATATAAACTCCAAAAGAAAGTTGAAATATATGATACTTGTTACAGACTATGTCAAAATTATTATAATCTAAAAATTTAAACTAAAAACTAAGAACTAAAAATGCAGCATTAAAACTTCCTTAGAAGAGTATGAAAGTCTTGCCCTGGAAGTAGTTTCAACCATGAATGCAAGAGTGAAACAATTTTGTTTTGTTTGCAATAAAGTTTTCTACTATGTTCTAGCTACAGAGTGTTAAATGTAAAACAAAACAAACAAAAAAACACTTCTACATGAATGGCAGACGAAACAACCACTGCAAAAAGATATACCAAAATTAGGCTTTTTAATAGACATTACTGTTTATTCACTAGAAATAGTTTGAAATGGCCTAAAGACAATTCTTTTCCTTTTCAATTTAGATAGATACCTATTGTCTCATAGTAAGACTCCTAAATTACCATGGTTCTTACACTCTAGCTACGTAAAAAAATTAGCTCAAGCAATTAGAAATTTCTGATCTATAAAAATAAGTATACATAATTTATATCTGAAAATAAACAACCAGGATATATTTAGTATATAATTTAATAACAGTTATGAACACATTTAAAATTATGTCAACATTTTTGAAGAATTCTATCAATATGAAAACACACACAAAAAAGTACATACACAATACTTGGTAGCTTCCAAGTTAAAGGATTCATGAATAAATTCATATACTTTTATTGGATTATATGTACTTTGTTGTACAGGGTTTAACACTGCACACTACAGTATGTGAAAGACATCACCTCTAATCTAAACCACATGATTTTAAAATAACATGAAAAAAAATTCTGATTCTCAAATGTAATGGTCATTCCCTAACGAGAGGTAAACCAAATGAAAATATACTTGCCAGGCTACCACCCTATGATTTTTCTTTGTTTCCTTCTATTAACAAAACTGTCAGCCCAATGGAAATAACCATCATAGCTTTCCATTATTATGCTCAAATACATTATATTATAAAATACATTATTATTATATTTTCTTCATTCTGTTCTCCTTCATCTAAATATTGTTACCAGATCCACAGAAAAATTCTTTAAAAAGATTCTCATCACATCACTACATCACTTAACATATTTTAATAAATCTTAATTGTTATTCAGAATAAAATCTGAAGGTCTTAAGCTCGTGTACACCTGTGGTGGATTCATGTCGATGTATGGCAAAGCCAATAGAGTATTGTAAAGTAAAATAAAGTAAATAAATAAATAGATAAATAAATAAAAGTTGGAAAAAAAAAAAGAAGCTTTCTATGATCTGTTATCAATAACAGCCTTTTAAATGAGTTCTCTGTGCTGCTTTACGTAAATTTCATCTGCCCTCTCATATAACATGAGCACATAAACAGTGCTCAAAGCAGTCTTTCTGAAATAACCATTCTCAGTCTACAACTGATGATTTCCTTCAAGGGCCCGCTAAAAACTATAATGCTGTTTTATTCATAAGAAAATAATCTCACACTTGTAAGTCTCCATAATTCTATACTTCTCTCAAGGCTTTTATAACTTGTTAAGCCTATACCTGTATAGACACTCTTCATTGCTATTACTGTAGCACATTAGCTACTTGACGGCAGCATCTAAATATCTCCTTCATCTTTAAATGCCTCCAAAGATGACCAGCAGTTTTCTAAGCAAAACTGAATTAATTTCACACAACCCACCTACATTAAATTTTATTAGTAACATTCAACACTTACTTCCTTCTCCATCATCTGTCACTCCCAAAACCAAGCGAAGAAGGCACTGGGCGTGTTTTCTCTCTTTCAGTAGCACTTCAGCATAACCCGGAAGCCGAAGAAATAATCCAAAAGCAGCCAAAGAATGGGCAGGTATGGGAGACATGGTCTGTACTGCTGACTTGATAGGTGGAGGTTCAGCAGCAATGGTTTCAGGCGCTTCATAAACTAATTCCCCTGATTGTTCAATAGTCACCCATTCAAACTGATCACTATCCTTTGGTTTTTCCTGAGTGGTAGATGTTACAACTGGAGCACTCACCTAAAGTAAAAACAAGTTTGTTTGGCTGTTTGTATGTTTCAACAACAGGTTCAAAGTAAAGGCTTGAATTCAAATGATCTCTTTAAAATATAAGAATATAAAAATCAATAAAGGATGTACTGCTGAATCACTTTGGTGTACACCTGAAACTATAAAACACTGTTAATCAACTAAAGTCAAATTTGAAATAAAAAAATGTTTTTAAATCAATAAAAGGACATGTTTTTTAAAATGAGTTACAGAATACCATGAGTATGGTGGTATGTGCCAAGTATTTCTACTCTAATAGTTACTATTTTCTCCTTTGTAATTAGTTAAGTATCTGTACACAGAGGTTTTTAGACTATGTAAATACCTTGTTTCCCACTCAACTTTGATCATTAGAGTTAGCATTTTTATAATGTTTGCAAGAAATAATAATTATGGTAGCTGCTAAATGGTGTTTTCTAATTCTTTCATTAATTTTACATTTATTGGTTGGCAGTGAACTGTACCCAAAAACATTTCCTTCTTCATCTATTTATTCATTCATTTATTAATTTATTAATTAATTCTAAAGTTACTCTGCAAGTAATAATCTGTTACTATCATTTTATCTCATGACCAGGTAGAATCAGGCTTGGTCAGTGGAACCCCCTTAAAGCAGACTTCTGTATCTAGGCTCATCTTGTATATTCTCTGCCTGAAGCCTAGAATTTTTCCAAGGGGCACTGATTTCTTTTAGTGGAAATAATACTTTACACAGCAGATATGGGACACAGGTAGGTACACATTGCCTAAGACAGTCTGACTCCATGCTCTATAAGCAAACAAATCTAGGAAAAACATGTATAGACACATACATATGTGACCAGGCTTCCCAGGTGGCTCAGTGGGTGAAGAATTTGCCTGCAATGCAGGAGAAGGAGACATGGGGCATGGCAACCACTCCAGTATTCTTGCCTGGAGAGTCTCATGGACAGGTGAGCCTGGTGGGCTACAGTCCACAGGGTCGGAAGGAGTTGGACACGACTGAAGCAACTGAGCATGCACACATATATGACTACACATGGATAAGCTTTCCAGCCTGTACTCTTCCATGTGTCATGGTCATGAAAAACAAAGATAACGTAATTGTTACAGGTTAAAGGCAACTAAAGAGACAACTAAATGCAACATATCAATATGATCCTGAATTGAATCTATGACCACAATCTTCCTCAAACCATGCCAAAGAAAGTGATTTTTTTTCTTTTCCTTCTTCAGAACATTAGTGGGGCAACTGGCAAAATGTGAGTAAGAGCTGTTCATCGACTTATTTTATTGTTAACCACAGGTAACATTTTCTTCATTCTTTCCATGTCTGTCTGATTTTAATTATACATCATACATTATTGATGAGATGTTATAATAACTCTTACTTTTATAATTAAGAGGTTAGTTTTATTTTAGAAAATGGTCAAATTACTACTGGGTCAGTTTTATATTAGAAAATGGCTTAGCTTTGTATTAAAAAACAATTAAATTACTGGTGGGGCAATCTTAAACTCATGGAGCTTTTCTAAATTTATTGAAGTCTGCTGTAGTTTTACCATTATTTTTCAAGTGAGTCCCTGATTACCAGGATGTCATCTATACTCTTTAATGTGCGACTCATTTGAAATTTCAATAGAAAAGCTGAAGATTTTTACCTGTAACTTAGAAGGAATAGAATTACAAATTCTGTCTCTTTTACGCTGGACAGACAGTGACATGTCTGGACAGTTCGTTCAGCCTTCCAGTTTTCTCTCAAGAACTCTTAAGTATTCAGGAGCCAGCTACAGTTGTGCAAAACTTCAAGTGCAGAATTTGGAGTACCCCAACCACGGGTCCTTTCTTCCTGAATTTCTCCCCTTTTAATCTCCAGCCAGAATGGAAGAACCAAACTCCTCTATAGCTTTTGCGTGAGTTCTATCATCTCACCCCACAGAGACTGAGGAGTAGTTTCAGAAGATTAATATTACCCAGTGTGGTTTTATTCTCTTCATGTTTAAATCCTCTACAACAGGTGCCTACTTTTGGTCACTCTCAAAAGCCTTTAAACAATTGCTTTTTCT
Source organism: Neotragus pygmaeus (assembly GCA_006410875.1). Taxonomy (NCBI): domain Eukaryota; kingdom Metazoa; phylum Chordata; class Mammalia; order Artiodactyla; family Bovidae; genus Neotragus; species Neotragus pygmaeus. The sequence goes on along the minus strand of SJYV01028985.1, from coordinate 571,860 downwards.
TTTCTTTGAAAGATAGTCTGCGTAGACTTAATATATAAGGAGATTCATCATAAACCTACTATTCTATATTACCAATTTACCTTTTATGGAAAGAGTAGTGGTGGTTGAGGAAAATGTCCAAAATCTTCTTCATTGGGTACAAAATTCTAGGATGGTAGTTTTTGGTTTGTTTTTTTTTTTTTACATTTCAAAGAAGTAATTCCCTGGCTCCCAAGGTGTCTGATGAAAGGTTAGTTGTCAGAATTATTGTTACTGTTTTGAAAGAAATGGGTTTACTGCTTTTTGGCTGGTTTTAAACTTTTCTCTTGTTTTTAAGTAGTTTATCATCATGTTCTTAGGCATGAATATCCTACTTGGGGTTTAGAGGGCATCTTGAATTTCAGATTGAGGTTTTTTATCAGTTTTGGAAAGTTTTCTTCCTTTCAGTATTGTTTCTGTCCTTGTTTCAATTCACTCTTTTTCTGTGACCATAAATACACATCAGAATTTTTCACTTCTAGCTACTTGTCCATATAGTTGTCATGTTCTTTTCAATCCTTACACATTCTATGCTTCAGTCTGGATTATTTCTTTTGACATAGATTCTCTACTACTAATTTTGTAATCTTTAAGTGTTTAATCTATTGAAAAACCCATCTAACAGTTCTTAATATGAAATATTATATATTTCCAACCCATTCTATAGGACAGTATTGTCCTGATGCTAAAACCAGACCAAAACATCCTAAAAAGAGTACACACCAAAATCTGTATTCATTTCCTATATGCTTTGCTGTAATACATCACCACAAACTCTGACTTAAAACAACAGAAATGTATTATCTGAAAGATTTAGAGGTCAGAAATCTAAGAATCTTATGGAGCTGGAATCAAAGCTTTGGATCCTAAGTATCCAATGCTCTTTCTGGAGGCTCTTGGGGAGTGTCGGTTCCTTGTGTTTTCCAGCTACTAGAGACCACTCATATTCCTTGGCTTTCAGCTGCCTCATTTGAACTTCTGCTTTCATCATCACATCTCCCTCTTTGACTATGCTAGTACTGTCACACAACTTTCTTCATTCCTGGCTCAGGGTTAGATGTCTGAGGGGGTCCATGACTGATCTCTTCACACAGCCCTGTATGTGACCGACTACACTAGCATCTTGATTTTTCTGAGGCACCAGCAAACACTGAAAGCCACACGCTTGGCTTTCTCTCCAGAGCATGCTTTTCTGATAGCAAATCTCTAATTTTAGCATCTTTTCTCAATTTATCTCTTTCCTCTCACATTTTACTATTAGTACCAAGAAGAAAACAGATAATTTCACATTTAGGTTGGAAATTCAGCTGAATATCCAAGTTCATCACTTATAAGTCCTGCTTTCCACATACAAATATGATAAGATTTCTATCACTAAAAGGGAATCTCCTTTCTTCCAGTTTCCAATAACATTTTCCTCATTTCCTACTAAACTATACCACTAGTACTTTTAACATCCATATTTATACCAACAATCTGCTTAACCTAATTTAAGGTATTCTCTATGATACATAGGTTCTCTCTATCATGATCCTCACTTTCTTCTGGGCCCTCACTGGAAAAGGCTTTACCATCCATATTTCTACTAATCATCTGTTCAAGGCAATTTATATCATGCTCCTCAAAATTCTTCCATGACAAATATTCAATTCTAAAGTCACTTTCACTCTTCTAGCTATTTATTATAGCAGCACTTGGACTCCAATCACTATAATGAACCATACTGAATACTGAACTAGGAAAGTCATTTTCACTGAGCAACAATAATCTTGAGAATGTTGGAGTTTTTCCCATTTCAAACTTTTAGCTATATGATTACAATTTTTAGAAAGCAATAAAATTTTACATGTTTTTCTGTGACAGTCATCTTATATGCTGGTTACATTCAAAAATAAAAATACCATAAGTTCTTGAATAGAAGTAATAACCATTTATCTAAATAGGTATTATTGTGGGTTGAACTATCCTCCCAAAGATACGCTCAAGTCTTAACCCCCAGCACCTGTGAATGTGAACTTATTTGAAAACAGGGTCTTTGCTGCTGCTGCTGCTGCTAAGTCGCTTCAGTCGTGTCCGACTCTATGCAACCCCATAGATGGCAGCCCATCAGGCTCCCCTGTGCCTGGGATTCTCCAGGCAAGAACACTGGAGTGGGTTGCCATTTCCTTCTCCAATGCATGAAAGTGAAGAGTGAAAGTGAATCAATTAAGACATGAGGTCATACTGGCTTAGGGGTGGACCTCAAATCCAATGAACAGTGTTTTTATAAGGAGCAGGAGATACAAATACAGAAAAAGAAGACAGTCATGTGAAAATGCAGGCAGAACTGGAGTGGTGTAGTTAGAGGACAATGAATGCCCTTAACTGTCAGCAACAATCAGAAACTAAGAAGAGGTAAGGAAGGATTCTCCCCTAGAGCCTTCAACGTGAGCATGGCTCTGGTGACATCTTGATTTCAGACTTACAACCTCTTGACCTGTAAGAAAATTAAATTTCTGTTGTTTTAAGCCACCCAGTTTGTAGTACTTTGTTACAGCAGCCCTAGGAAACTAATACATACATAAACTTATACACATACACACACAAAATAGATAAAATTACAGAGAATAATTTCCCTACCTCAATCAACAAAAATAAAGAACTTGCTATTTACAGCTCTCCATGCATCACACACTTCCTTCATTTAGTAAAAGGACATTTAAAGTACACCCCTCAATGACAGTAACATTAACAGACAGGGGAAGAAGTTAATGTTTTAACAATGACTTAATAGAAATGGCACTTAAAAAGAAATAAAAGTGAAGCAAAAGGACACAGACATAGTGTGTTTAGGTAGAAATATATACTACTATTTTACTCCCCTATTTTCTAGTAGTATCTATAATTAATATCACACCTTAAGAAGCATAGAAATAAAAACACTACAATGTGATGACCTTGGCAAATGTGCTTGGTTTACAACATTTCTTTAGTAACAGACAACCAGCCCATCTTAACGGAAATCAGTCCTGAATATTCATGGGTAGGACTGATGTTGAAGCTGAAACTCCAATACTTTGGCCACCTGATGTGAAGAGCTGACTCATTTGAAAAGACCCTGATGCTGGGAAAGATTAAGGGCAGGAGTAGAAGGGGACGACAGAGGATGAGAGGGTTGGATGGCATCACCGACTCAATGGTCATGAGTTTGGGTAGATTCCAGGAGTTGGTGATGGACAGGAGGCCTGGTGTGCTGCAGTCCATGGCGTGGCAAAGAGCCGGACACAACTGAGGGACTGAACTGAATTCTTAGAAAGCTCCCTATTGGTTGAGCTTTGAAAGATTTATACAATACTCAAAAGACTTTGAGGGAAAGGGTACTTCCAAAGGTTAAGTTAAACATAAACAAAAAAACAGGTCTTTGCCACGAATGATATAATTAATTGGGAATCTTATCTTACCTGTTGAATTACTTCTGGATATAGCATGGGTAATCTTTCTGCAATAAGAGCCAGTCCACCCATTCCTGCAAAAACTTGTAATGGTGACTGAATGGGACAGGTTTCAAGTAAAGATTCATCCAATATCCCATCCATACATTCATCACTTGGAGTGAGAGCCTCATCATCAGGACAACTACCAAGTAAATCTCCATGATCTAGAAGAATAATTGCAAATAACGGCTAAAAGAGAGGATTTATTTTTATAATACTTTTTCGTTTACAAAGCAGATGTTATTGTCATCTCTCTATTCAACAAAAGAGCATAATTATCCTGCTATTCAGATTTAGTTATGTTAAAGCTGGATGCTACAAAAATATTTAAATAACTTCCGATGTTGCTCCCTATAGTTGTTTCACTACGTGGTCTAGTCAGGATCAGCATCATATTGAGAGCTTTTGAAATAAAGACTCTCAGGTCGTACTCTGGACCTACTGAATAGGAATCTGCAATTTTATAATGTCCTGTAGGTGATTTGCAAGCACACTGAAGTCTGAGAAGTATTATTCTTTAGGGCAAATAAGTGAAACATCAGAGACTTCAGAAAATATTAAATTATGTGCCTGGGATGCTCTAAAAGTATTCAATAGGAAAAACTGAATAGTGACAAAAAATTTTCTTACTGAAAACTGAAAATTATACCATATTGGTTAAATCTGAATCATTCACAGAGGAAAACCAAAAGCTTATGTTCACATACAACCAGACTCTATGAACATTAAAAGAGACAAATTATCCTGCTGAAAATTGAGGCAAAGGAAATGTCTTAAAATTTATTATTAAAGAGAACAAAGGGCTAATAATTAAATACTGAACTTTAATCAAGGGAAAAATTGAAGATAAATAAGATACCATACCCCACAATATGAAAATCACTGCTTAAATAGCATTTATAGTAGTGAAATACTAGAATCAGAATGCTTCAACAACGGTGAAACAGATAAAAATTGTTACATCCATATAAAATAGGAAGTAAAAATGCACATTTAGAAATGTTTCACTGAATATATAAAAATAAAAAGGTAAGAAATTGTATGATCCCACTTTTGAGAAAAAAATGTTTATGAGCACAAAATATCACTCAGTATAAATTATCAGCAAATTGGAAATTCTAAATGGGGCCCAATGATTATAAAATTATGAACAATTAACATGGCTCATTCAGAAATAATATTTTTTTTAAATTAGGAAGTCCCTGGCAGTCCAGTGGTTAGGACTCCATGCTTTCACTGCTGAGGTCCCGAGTTCAATCTATGGTCAAGAAACTAAGATTCAACAAACTGAATGGTGTAGCCAAAGGGGAAAAAATTAAAGCATATGGGCCCATAAAAAATAAAGTGATGCTACACAAGGAATTAACATTAATTTCCAACAGAAATAATGGCAATTTTCTATATTCACAAATAACTCAGTCATAAAGAAAAAAAAAATATCTTTCAGGCTGATGTAATAAAATGTACATTAAGTAATCAGCTACAGAAATCCCTGCCTGCTCAGATTACAGACTGGAACTTAAAAGAAGTATTGTACACGTACCTTTTTCAGGGTACAGTCTTTTAAAAGAATCTGTTTTTGACAGACTTGGGTCTGTGATAACTCTGGATCCCAATTTAACAGTCAGATCTATGGAACGGTAACCTTGAGGAAGTTTTCGGTCATAGAGCAGAGTTAAAAGTTGAGCAAGCGTCATTTCAGCTGGCAACGGCTGGCCTAAAAATAACATAACTAAATTAAAACTGGAATCCAAGAGGGAGACGTTTACTTGATTCAATTTATTCAATCACTTAATGCTTTTATTAAATTACAGGTTAAGAGTCTGATTCTGACACCAATTTCAAAACAACAGAAAAACAGCCAACAGAAAGTTTACAAAACTCAAATCTGTTTTTGACAAGTGTAATCAATAATGTCTATACAAAGTAATGGACAGGGAGGCCTGGCATGCTGCAGTCCATGGGGTCGCAAAGAGTCAGACACCACTAAGCGACTGAACTGAACTGATACAAAGTGTTAATTAGTTACTAACCAAATCCCACTAAGATCTTCTGAGCAATGGTGAACAGGGAGAAAAAATATTTCCACAAATCTGGAGTTGGCAAATCTTTCCCAAAAAGGCTAGATAATAAATATTTTAAGCTACGGAGGTTGTATGGTCTCTGCTGCAACTACTACCTCTACTGTAGCATGAAAACAAATATGGACAATACATAAATGAATGAGCATAGCTGTATTTCTATGTAAAGATATTTTTAAATTATTTCAACTGGAGGATAATTTATTTACAATATTGTGGTGGTTTCTGCCATACATTGACATGAATCACCCACGGGTGCACATGAGTCCCCCCATCCTTAACCCCGCCTACACCTCCCTCCCCACCCCATCCCTTTGGGTTGTCCCAGAGCACCAGCTTTGAGTGCCCTACTTCTATACTGGTCATCGATTTTACATATGGTAATATACATGTTTCAGTGCTATTCTTTTAAATCATCCCACCCTCACCTTCTCCCATATAGCCCTAAAGTCTGTTCTTTACACCTTTGTCTCTTTTGCCGCCTTGTATATAGAATGAGTATAGGTGTATTCCTATGGAAACATTTTTATAAAAAGAAACATACAGTCTACCTGGCATACTTTACTGACCTCTGCTACAAATCAACAATGTCTAAAGCTAAGAAGTAAAATCCAAAGTTAGGTGGCAGTTTGATTATAATGATACAGCACCCACATGCAGATAAAATGGCTATTACCTCGACAAAGGGAAGTATACTGGTCAAAGAATATGATTCAGGAGGAGAGGAAGCTTAACTATCAGGAATACATCTAAGAATTTCACTGCTAGAACTAGTTCTTTAAAATTAACCTCATGTTACGTCCTATATAACTTGTTATGAATTAACTAAAACATTAATTTTACTGATCATTTTATAGCACATTCATAACAGAATGTAAGACGCTAGTGCAAAACTGCAACATTATAATGTTTAAAAAGGGTATTAAATAGGTTACTTGCTTTTTATTCTCACTTCTCTTGGAGAGATCTGTATGGATAAAGTCTCACCAAATTATTTATCTCATCAACAGCATTTGATTAAACATGATTTNATTCATAACAGAATGTAAGACGCTAGTGCAAAACTGCAACATTATAATGTTTAAAAAGGGTATTAAATAGGTTACTTGCTTTTTATTCTCACTTCTCTTGGAGAGATCTGTATGGATAAAGTCTCACCAAATTATTTATCTCATCAACAGCATTTGATTAAACATGATTTGGTTATGACACACGTGATTTATTCATTTGTAAGATTACTAAAATTTCTGATATGCTTTCTCATTGTGAACATTACCAGCTAAGAGTTTATGGAATAGGTGAAACACAGGGACAGTAATTATTTTGCTGGCAGCGTCTGCTCCTGAGGAAGCACTTCCTATTTTATCAGGCATTGTCCTGCCTCTCCTGGATGGTGGGCGAGGTGGAGTAGATGACACAGCACGTTTAGATTGGGATTTCAGCCCTAAAACAAACAAACAAAAACTTTATATAACCAACACACTAATGAAGTAAAAGTGTATTTCTACAGTATAATACTAAAGCACCAGGAACACCAAAAGACAGAAGTATTTCTTTTCATGTAGTATCTAATCTCTTGATTCTATTTGATTCTGTCATTTGATTCTATGTGTATTTGATTCTATTTGTCATTTATTATCCTTCATGAATAACTGGACATGATTTAGCAACTAACAACCACAATGAATAACTGGATGCATGTGTAACTATTTTTCAAGAAAGTATAAATTAATTCCTGTATTCTCTGAAATACATGTAGATGAGCATCCATTTACTGGAAAGTAATTTTGTGCAAATATATATTGAAAAGCTTGTGTTCTTAATTTTTCTCTGAGAAAGAACAGATTAAACCAATATATAGGTCTTCTATTTAAGAAGAAATGTAATCTAGGTTGAGCTTTCTCTTCTGAACTAAGAATTTTGTTAAGAAAAATATCCTCCAAGATTATCCCTTATCTTGACCAATTTTTCCCCTTCCTGCATCTAATATAGTAAAAACTCAGTTTTCAACCAATTTTCTTTTAAAGATTTTTATTTTCTAATGTAATAGAATGAACACAATATCATAAGTGAAAACTCGTGAATACTTTTTCAATTTGTATCTTTTATTAAAAAAAAAAAAAGGTTACAGAAAAATTCCGTAAGACTTAGTGAACTTTTAAAGAGTATAAGTCTCTATACACTGTCAAGTTGAAATGCATCATCTAAACTATTAACACATGTTCAATATCTGATGAGATATGGTAAGCACAAAATAAGTTTAATAACTCCAATGCCAAAGAGTAGTTGATTTGATACAATAATTGTGTATTTAATATTAAGACATCATTACACCAGCTTTTTACGTTAATACCATTTATTATATGAAGTTCCTATAAATATGTTACGCTTTATATAAACCAACAAAGTCAAGATTGTATATGAAAAAATCATACCTGAAGCAACAACAACACTGTAATTATCCTGAAATCCATTTTCTGCCTTAACTTTTTCTTTTTCTTCATGGTTTTTCTTTTCCTTGTCATCTTTTTGTTCACTGATTAGTTTAGCAGTGATACTTGGTGTATCTATAAAAAATTTTTGTGTAAAATACATTGATTCTCAAAAATCATTAAGAAGGGAAATAATAAATATCTTAGGGGACTTTACACAAGATTATATTGTAACTAACACAAAGGCAATGTAAATGGTCTGGAAAAAATATTATGAAAGAAAGTGTGACACATTCAATTCTCACTGATTTTTATCAATGAAAAGGATTCATCATTCTCCTTAGGCCAAGATACCTAAACTCCAATCTCTAGAAAATATTTTGTATTATAATAGTACTACCTCTCGAGGCAATTTTTAAAACTATTATCAAGAACTTCTGTTTTATTTTAGGCATAGATCAACCTGCTTATCACCTATATCTATATATTTCAGTCCTCACAATATGCATATCAAGGAAGAATATTATTTTCAAAATAAGGAAACAGTCTTAGCAAGGTTACTGATACAATCTGTAAAGGGTAATACAGAACTCAAGCTCAGGATTAATCCTAATATGCATTACATTAGGCTTCTCCTGCTACAAATGGGAGTATAACCAAACAAATTTAAGGAACAGAGGTTGCTGGTTTTATTATTTTTATTTGACTAGGAATCTTAGATAAAATGACATATTTTACACGTACTTTTAAGAATGATTACCAAGGACTTTCACGGATAGTCATTACTCTGAATTAATATTTTCTTTCATGCTTTTGAATATGGCATGCTATTATAAATCATGAAATAAATGATGACCATACAATGATCTTATTTAACCACTAAGAAACTCAAAAAGTACAAGGGGGAAATGGGGGAAAAAAGAACAGAGCTTCAGTGAGTTGTAAAACAACTTCAAGAGGCCTAATAAATGTGTAATTAGAATCACTAAAAGAGCAGAGTTATGGGAAGACAAATATATTTGACAAACTAACAGGCTGAACATCTCCAAATCTGATAAAATTCATAAACACACAGATTTAAGTTAAAAAACTAAAAATCGTAAGGAATATGAAGAAAACTACAAGGCATATTATCTGATGATAAAAATTGCTTAAAAACAAACAGAATCATTATCAAAGCAATACAGTTAAAAGCAACAGAAGCAGGTAAAGGGACCACTTAAATAATTTTGGAATCTTTGTTTTCAAGAATATTAGTAAAATACATATGCACATATTAATATATCATGAGATGTGACTAAAGAACACAAATACAGTTTAAAGAACAAAATACTGCTAACCAGAGGCTAAAGCAGGCACTTAGAAGTTTCTGATATTTGCTAAGGATAACTCAGTTGAACTTTTTAGTAGGATACTGTTCTTACACAGCCATTAGGTTTATTTTTAATTTTTAGACAATAAAGGGAGCTATTTTGCTCAATATTCTAAATGACAGAACAAGACATTTTAGAAAACAGTATTCATTTATGGTAAAGATAAATAAAAATGTTAAACTTCCAGTTATTTTGTACTATGTCTATACATTTCGATTAAGTTAAATGATGACATCTCAAAAACTGAATTTCAGTACTCTTCTTCACTTCCTTCCTTCCTTTAATTAATTAGAAATTTTTCTTTTGCTTCAACACGTAAAAGGCACAATTTCAGAAAATTGAAATGTAGAAAAAAGTGTAAAATCAAATTTTCACAAAGTTTAGCTGTAACAGGTAAGATGGAAGTTTTCAAATAAGAAAAAAATGTTAGTCATTTATAATATATTCTAACACTTTACTGTGTAACATGTAAAATGTAGGAAAGTGTTATTAATATTATGCACACATTCATGTTAGACGCAGTCTAAAACGGATAAACAATCTTTTCTATTTTATTTTCTCAAAGTGATCATATTCATTCATGTGGTTTAACTTAGCATCTATGTAAGTATGTTTACTGTGCTAAGTCACTTAGTCGTGTCTGACTTTTTGAGACCCCAAGGACTGCAGCCTGTCAGGCTTCTCTGTTCATGGGGATTCTCCAGACCAGCATACTGGAGAGGGTTGAAATACCCTCCTCCAGGAGATCTTCCCAAACCAGGGATCGAACACAGGTCTCTTGCACTGCAGTCAGATTCTTTACCGTCTGAGCCACCAGGGAAGCGCAAGAATATTGGAGTGGGTAACCTCTCCCTTCTCCAGGGTATCTTCCAGACTCAGGAATTGAACCAGGGTCGCCTGCATTGCAGGCGCATTCTTTACCAGCTGAGCTACCAGGGAACCCCAAATATGTATGGTAACAACTCCCTAATCTCTTCAACTCAGTCTTTTATTTCAAATTTGGATTAATATTTCCAACTAATAAATAGATAATGCCAGTTTCTGGGGAACTCCTAACTTCTTTCAGTTAACAGCATTGCTCAAAGACTTAGAAACACACTGACTTATATTTAAATTGAAAACATTTAAATTTTCAGTTTGCTTTTTATTCTGACAATATACAAAATATCATAAATACTCCGAGAGTTAGAGTATGTGTCCTGCTCACTTTTATAACCCTAGGAGAAATTACTATGCTTACACATAGCAGATACTCAATGAATTCATCACTGACTACGATTTCAGAGAGGCAAAAAAAAGTGAAACTTACCACAGTCAACCGGCATTTTACCCCCAAAATGCTTTTACTTCAGAAACTTATATCCTATTTAAAGGCATCAACTGAGAGCTCTTGAAATACAGACAAGAAATCTAGGGGAAAAGTTCTGCCTTCCTCATTGTTATAAAGTCACCAGCCGATTCTACCTACTGACCATTCATTTATCCCCTAGATTTAGTAAATGTTTATTACTTAGAATGCTGTCATTCAACCTAATATACTGTGCAATTCATCTACTATAAAATAGCCATATGGTTTATCTCGAGAAAACTCCATCAACAGCTTCCTAAAGCTTATCACCATTTCCAACTGCCAGTTCTGCCACTATTAAACAACATACATAACAACAAAAGAATTACTGAAGCTGGACTACATCATACATTCTGTACACGGCATCCATGTTTTGAAATGTGAAACCATCTTGACCATTTCATGTCATTAAATAGTTCCTGAGCGAATGTAATAAAATTATAAAAATGATAAAATTCCTATATACATATACATAGTTTAAAAAAGTTAAATATTTAAATCTGACTTGCCTGACACTCTGTCCAGAACTTCTGATAATGTTGTTGAGACTGGCAAATGAAGTGTTCGGAATTTGTGGCCTGCTCCATACATTGGATGCTGGATGACGTGGCTAGTAGCATTAATTCTCCCCTTGTACAGCTGGAAATCAAGAAATAAAGAAGAGATTTTTTGAAATATATGTCATTATATAACAATTTCAAAAGCATAAAAGAATAAAAATTCAATAATGCGTACAAAAATATACGAGTTTACTTTCTGTATTTCTTCAAATGCGGCATGTCTGTCGTGATTTGTTAGTCAAATTTTGCATTAGCACTGTTGTATCCAACAATCTGTCACTTTTCCTCCCAAATCAAATTATACTATTCATGGCAATTTACAACTAGGTTATTCCAGACAGAGAGTTAGCTGAGCTTTCTAAGTCCTATCATTAAATATAAAAGCTATCATAGTTTCATTCTGCTGTATTAGAAATTAGAGGTAACTGTAAGCTCTGATATGAAAATATAAAATATCTTTACACACGGTTCATCATTAAGATTTAATTTAATTGTTAAATACTCACTGGACAGGGAGACTGAAGAAACATTGTCACTTTCTCATCCTCCAGCATCAACTGCAAAAATAATCTACGTACAAACCCTGAAATATTTCCTGATGTTGGAAGGTTCCCTCTTTGAGGAGATGTCTGAAACAGTTCACAGAGAACCTGACAAAGTGAGAGATTTAAAAAGTTAAACGTGGCACTTCTGGCTTTTTACTTTGAAGAAAAAAGAGGAAATTTTAAATGTGGATTAATAAATGTGTTTCAATTCGTCACATTAGCATTAAAAAATACATTATTCCATCTTAAATGAATAAGTAGACATGAAGTTAAAAGTGAATCAGAAATTTCTGTGGATAAGAGAAGTTACTAGTACAGGGTTTTCAAAAAATACCTGGCATAACCAACTTAATTTTAACTTCAATCAATATCTGAATGTGGTTACTATACAATAAAAATTCTGAAAAAAACATATTAAAAATATAAAATAAAGCCTTAACAAGAAACTGAGAGAGGAAACTAGGACAGAAGACAATGGAACAGAGTTTCACTCTACCCACAGGCAGAAGGCAAATTTTCAAATACTCATATTTAAGGACTTAAATTGGTAATTTAAGCATTTCTTTCAAATTAGGCACATTAAGTAGATAGTTTCCCAATAATATAGCTGAGGCAATAAAGTACTTTCCTCTTCTAAAAGTTAAGTCATTCAGTAAATTTTAAAAATTATAATAGCTCATCCCTTTAGATAATAAGCACTATTAAATGCTCGTTCCTATTTATTGGTGTCTACCATGTCTCAAATAGTTGGACACGACTGAGCAACTGAACTGAATTGAACTGAACCATGTCTCAAACAAGCTCTATGCTAGTATACATAGCATAGCAGGCTTGTTTACATTATAATCCTCTCACAAAAAAAAATCTTTTGAGAGGCAGGCATTACTATTTCCATTTTATAGTTTAAAACTTGTTGAAGATCACAACGTAGCTGGAACAAGCAAAATCTGGAAAAAAGGAACTAGAATTATTTTAGAGATAATTTCAGCTTTCAAGATTCTTGGCCTCCAGACTCAACACAATAATCTTTGATACTTTGAATGTGATTTGTCAAGAGTCTCCTGTCTGAAACCTACTCTAATGTCTGCTTCATTAGAAGCAAATCAACAGCTTTTAACAATCCAGTTACTACAAAATGTGATGCCTTGATGCAGATGAGGCCTTCAATGGCCATCTTTAAGTGGTCAATCTTGTTCCAAGAGCTGAAGCATTGTATTGGGGGTAGATTTTTTAAAAAGAGGAATGTTTGACCTTTAACAAGAATGTTGAAGAGTTTGTCCATCATTCATCAAAAAGAGTAACTGACTTATGTTAACAAGTGAAGAGAGGCGGGAAGAGATATCAGTACTTTATATTAATTGTGGTTTAAATTCAAATCCTTAAATGCACCCAACCGGAAACTTCATCATCACCTGGCCCTAATACATGCCACTTTCTGAACTAATTTCAAGAGTGTTATGTGACAGCACATTAAAATAATAAGACACCTGGAACAGAAGTCAGTTTTTCTACTCTTACCTGGGCCATCAGCTTTTGATTATTAGGGTGACATGAAATGCACTGCAGAAAGAATGCAACAGTCGCATTCTCAATTGCTGTCCTCTGCTGAGTAGTCAATCCTGTTGTAGCAGCTGAGGAAAGAGAAGCTGATCTTGCACTGGTCTGTTGTGCACTTAGGCTGTGTCCTCCAGAGGTGGATCCAGAGTGACACAATAAAAACAGAAGTGCTGTCCATAGTGGATTGACTTCAGACCCACCAAGCCAGTCTTTCATAATATGGCTATTGCCAACTTCTGTCAAAAACCTAAGAACAGGAGCAACCAGGTCTGCTGTGATAGGCATCTTATTACACTGTTGTGGAACGTGGTGCCGTCTCACTTTGTCCTGGGAAGTGTCTACTGATTGAGCAATGCTTTCAGAGTAAGAAATGTGGTTAAAACAAAAACTAGCCAGACTCCTCACAAGAAGAGAAGGCAAACCCGAGTCCAGTAATTGTTTGATAGCTTCTGGAGATTGAGAAGAGGAAGCAAGGGTTGCCAAATGTGATTCAGTTAGGGCAAGAGGTGCTTGTGCATTTTTAGAGTCATCTGTTAAAGAGGAACTGAGGTCTTGCTTTTTGCTATCATCTGTCAGGGACAGTCCATGGTGACACTGCCCTGGGGGAGGGGTAATGCCCATCCAGCCCATGAGCAAAGAAAAATAACTTGGGTGTATGTGACACATCGAGCAGAGCAGACTGTCCACAGCTTTCTTCAAAACCATATTGCAGGGAAGAGACATGGACCAATTAAAAAGCAACCTAGGGAATAAAAGATACCATGTTAAAAAAAAATTTTTAGAAAGACCTCAGTCCATTATTTCTACTAGAAATTACTCTGATGGAAAGTACACAGTCTAACATTCAGTATTACAACACTATAATGTCTCAGCAAGATTGGCTCTGATAAACATCATTAAGTACTTCAGTAGGCTGAAGTAAGACTTGCAAGATGAGCACAGAAAACTGAGATCTCTATCAAAATGGTTCTACCATTCTCTGTGTGACCTAAAAAAAAAAAAAAATGACATACAGAAAATAATGAAAAAATTATAGCAAAGAAATGTTTATATTGAATTTGACATGATTAATGGTTTTAATTCATGTCTGCAAAATGAAAACTATTAGTGAGTTTCACTAATAAGTCATGGATTATGCCAACTAAAAGAAACAAAAATGACAAACTAGAGAACAAAAGGCCAACCTTTTATGAGTCATAGAACTCTTCAGAAATAAATATTATATTTTGCCATAGATTTAAAAGTTATTAGGCAGTCAGCTCAATAAAGCCTTAACTGCATATGGTGAAGAAATGTGGGTTAAGTGGAAACTTCTAGTCAAAAGAACAATCATAGCTGTCTAGAAAGAATGAGAAACAAACAATTGTAAGAACTGTCTAAAGCAGTCTTTTAAAATTTCTAGTTACACTTTCCCTCCAAAGTTGTATATTAAAGATAAAAGAATCTGGTGAGCAAATTTACAAAAGAGAATAAACAATGTGAACTGCAGAATACATTAAACATTCCAAATTTAGGTGGAAAAGCAGCAATTACACTAGTACAGCTTCTTAAAACATGAAGATTTAACAAATAGCATCTCATTTCAAAATAGTATCACTTATCTAGCACTTTCGTTATTTTTATACAATTAAGCATATAAAAATGCTGCTTTATCAAGTAAAAACCTAAAGTGATCTAATACTAGGGAGAAAAAGAATTTCATAAACCATACTTACTCAAAGAGTTCTCGGTCTAGCAGTGCTGGTAAATCATATTCTACCAGCAGTTCATAACTGTGCCACAAAATTGCTGCTACACAGTGCAAATGAGAAGGAGATGGCATCAAAAGACCATACTCTATCGATGAAGAGTTAGGACACATGTAACTCATCCTGCCACTTCTTTTCATAGCAGCCACTCTTGCAGAATCACTAACCCATTTTAACAAGGCCTGAATTCTTAAAAAAAGAACATGAATTCAAATAATCAATTATACTACAGATGACATTTAATACAGATAAATTCCACCACTGAATGTAAGTAATGTGATATGAAAATAATACATGATTATTCTCAGTAATTTTAATTTAAAATAGGAGGGAAAAAGAATTATGCAATCAATAATGTCAAAGTAATTCTGAATTTCTAATAATACCTATTTAAGTGATGAAAATATCTGCAATAACTCATCTATTAGCATATAAATATTAGATTCTTACCTCATTTATGGCAGAACATATAAATGTCTAGAATTACATGATATACAGTTTTTAAAAATTAATTTTATCCTCTAAATTTTTACTCTTTTTGTAATAAATCCACATACCATAGAACAGTGATTGGGGTCAGCTCTTCATTGTGCAGAATCTCATGCAATGTACATGTTTCACATCTCTGGTCCCCAAGCATTAAATACTAGTAGCAGCCACCCACCTCCTGCACTCATCAACCCAACAGCCTCAACGCACATAGGTTTTCAAGTGCCACCCTGCTACACTTCAATGCCTAGAGCTGGGGACCACAAAATGAAAGCAAATGACTTTTTAAAGCAATAATGCTTTGAACTTTGTATTTTTAAGGGGAGAGAGTGGATTTACTGTCAAGTTCTTAAAACACTGTTTACCTTTGTTTTGTTTACTTTTAAATGTCTAGTTTAGAGCACAAGATTCTTCACTTAACGTTAAAAGAAATGGGAGTTGGAAGGTGTATAATACCACTTAATCCCTCTCTCTACCCTGAAGGACTAAAGGATCAAATGCTTTAAATTGCATATGATAAGAAATAAGGAAAAGTCATTGGAAAAGAAGGGAGATGAGCCAAACTCTTGTCATTAACGTCAATTCTAAAATATTCTGAAATAGCTATATTTGCATTATGCTAAGAAAGTAATTTTAAGCTCAATTTCCTATGATTAAAAAAAAATTAAAGATAAAATAACCATAAGACTGCTGCTGCTGCTACTGCTAAGTCGCTTCAGTTGTGTCTGACTCTGTGTGACCCCATAGACGGCAGCCCAACAGGCTCCCCCATTCCTGGGATTCTCTAGGCAAGAACACTGGAGTGGGTTGCCATTTCCTTCTCCAATTCATGAAAGTGAAGAGTGAAACTGAGGTCGCTCAGTCGTCTCTGACTCTTCGCGACCCCATGGATTGCAGCCTTCCAGGCTCCTCCGTCCAAAGGATTTTCCAGACAAGAGCACTGGAGTGGGGTGCCATCGTCCTCTCTGAACCACAAGACTGCAGGAAACCTACTCTAGAAAAATATTTAGCACATATTTTAATCCTATTAATCATTATGATTCAACTGTGACATAAATTACTATTCACTTCATCAAAAAATATTCCTATATATTTTAAAATATAGTTATCATATAGTTTATATAAAGCAAAAGTTTAATGGAAAGGAAATCAGCCTATTCAATATTTTAAAGTTAACTGACAAACTAATTTTAATTTGTTAAATATATTCTTTAAATATTATTAACCCAGGGTACATGAATCCATTGAGTCTAAAATTAACGAAAGCTATTACATTATCACGGATTAAGCAACAATTTTTCCGAGATGACTTCACTGCCAGGCACTCTAATTCATACCCTTCAGTTTGACCTACATAAATATCCCCTTATTAGGGACACTGTTCTGTCTCCCCAGTCCTGAGGGCCCAAGTTGGACTGAATAACTTCTATGTCTCTAGTATTAGCACAATGCCAGACATACACCAACTACTCAATGAACAGCTGTAAAATGAGTAAGAATCCACCAGACATACACCAACTACTCAATGAACAGCTGTAAAATGAGTAAGAACCCACCAAAAAATTAATAATCTATTAATAATTCATAAAGTAAGATGTTTAACAACATACCAAATGATTTCACTTTAAATACAAATTAATAAAAATAAAGAATCTTAATCGAATATCAAATATTCAACATACTTAAAAGGATATTAACTCAGGAAACAGTCTCCAGCATGAAGATAATTCATATTACTTATACAAACAAAAACATGTTTCAAAGATACTTGGAGTCCTTATGAATTTGGAGGTAGAAGACATCAAGGAAGAACTACATTAGCAAAACTTACCTAAAATTACCTATACTGAAAGATCAGTAAACATTTAGGTGAAACAATCAGTATTATTTACTTGGATAACAGTGTTTCACTTTGTGGTAGGAAGCAGGAGAAAGAAGGGAAAGAATCTAATGAAAAGATGTCAATAGATGAAAACATCACTATTATCAAAATAGTTCAGGTTTCTAGTATAGACATAATATTCCTTTATTTCTGTAAGTTTAGTAATACCTAAGCTTAACTTTTGGAGAAGGCAATGGCACCCCACTCCAGTGCTCTTGCCTGGAAAATCCCATGGACAGAGGAGGATGGTAGGCTGCAGTCCATGGGGTCGTGAAGAGTCAGACACGACTGAGCGACTTCACTTTCACTTTTCACTTTCATGCATTGGAGAAGGAAATGGCAACCCACTCCAGTACTCTTGCCTGGAGAATCCCAGGGACGGCGAAGCCTGGTGGGCTACCGTCTATGGGGTCGCACAGAGTCAGACACAACTGAAGTGACTTAGCAGCAGCGGCAGCAAGCTTAACTTTTACAAAAAGATCTTTAAGAAAAGCATTATTAATAACATCCACTACGTGAGATTATGTGCACATATGTTTTCATGTGAAAAATGAGATCACCACATACCTGTCTTTTGTTCCAGGATCCTGAGTTGTTCCAAGCTGGTAAAGAATATCTATCGTAGAGTCAGAAGAGAGTCCATTCAGTCTTCCAAAAAGTAAAGGGCTATTCAAATCTTGTAAAAAGAAAATCAAAAGGAAAAATTTGCTAAATAAGCAAATGAGATGAAAAGATTCACTCAGTTTAAATTATTCATTAAACATAACTTCTATAAAATTCAACGACAACAACAAATCAAACTCCAAAAATAATGACCCCATATGGAATTGGCAATGGCACCCCACTCCAGTACTCTTGCCTGGAAAATCTCATGGATGGAGGAGCCTGGTGGGCTGCAATCCATGCGGTCGCTAAGGGTCGGACACAAGTGAGCGACTTTACTTTCACTTTTCACTTTCATATATTGGAGAAGGAAATGGCAACCCACTCCAGTACTCTTGCCTGGAGAATCCCAGGGATGAGGGAGCCTGGTGGGCTGCCATCTATGGGGTCACATAGAGTCGGACACGACTGAAGTGACTTAGCAGTAGCATACGAAATTTAATTTTGGAAACGGAATTAATCACAAACATCATAGTTCAAATATTATTTCTCTGCAGATATGTAAAAATTCAAATATCAAAATTAATTTTCACCTGTAGGATCACTGCCTGATGCTGCACAATTTCTCAGAAGAATGTCTATAAGCTTTAGGCCAATTCGAGTGGACTGAAGTCCTATCTTTACGAGCACAACCTCAATGTTGGGTGAATGCATTCCACAGTACGGAGACATCAGTAAGGCAGCACAAGTCTGTAGCAAATTAGCAGTAGGTGCAGCTGCACTTGCCATCATTCCTTCCAGATCACTTATGTGAGTAAGGCAATGATGTAATAACCGTAACCATCCAATACTGAAATACAAAACACAAAACAGCCCATATGGGTTAATTTAGGTAGCTTAAAGTACTTCAGACTTCTGAAGTAAAAACTTTTCCAAGATCAAACAAATATCTCCAAGATCAGCAAGTTGTGGACAGACTGTCATAGACAGATTATCTCACTGAATGAAGTCATACACAGAAAGAAAAAAATGACATGGTATCACTTATATGTGGATTATTTTTTTAAAGGGGGGGGCGTACAAATGAACTTACTTACAAAACTGAAACAGAGGCACAGATATAGAAAAAAAACTTATAGTTACCAGGGAAAAACTGGAAGACTGGGGTTGACATACACACTACTATATATGAAATAGATAACTACTAAGAACCTGCTATATAGCACAGGGAACTCTACTCAATGCTCTGTAATGAACTACACGCCAGAAATCTTTAAAAAAAAAAAAAAAAGAGGAGGAGATATGTGGTAAAAAAAAAATTTGTGACTTATAAAGCAGAAAAAATAACTAGCATGTTGTATTTCATAAGTAGGTAGCAACAATCTATGTTTAAAAAAAGAATATTAATAGAATACTATAACATCAATAAGAGTTAAACACACAGTAAGTTTCCCCTATAACATGCAAAATAAAAACACTTAAGTACAAGTCGCATTTAGGAATTATGAACTTTCTTTTTAGTCAAAAAATAGTTTTGTATATACATATATGCATAAATATAAGCTGCACAGGATCACAGAATCACAAAACTGAAAAGACCTAACAGCTTGAAAATAAAAAAGAAATTCCAATTTTTTTCCTCAGGTAAAACGTACAATAAAACCAATTTATAAAATTTTTAACCATCCAAATTTATCAGAAGAATGTAAACTAAAGGACACATTCAGGTCCTTCTTTGTTTTGTCAGTTTGTATCAGTTCGTATGGTTCAAATCAAAGCCTTTACTGACTGGCCATATTAACCCATACTCACTGGCCAATATTCTTAAGAATTACTATATAACAGACCAGATGCTTATCTGTGTGGTCAACTTGTTTGATTCAGATATACTCTTGGGGATAGGCATTTGGAAATGCTTAAATAAGACTACAGTCCAAAGAAGTGGAACTCAACCCACATAAAGCACATCACAGACCATCTCAAGAATTAAACACACATGAATCTCAATTTTAACCAGCCTCAAAGTTCTGTTTCTATGCATTTATTCTTTATTACACTTAAAAAATTATGACATTATTTAGAAACCTATAGAACAAACAATTTTCTAAACTCTAAAAAAAACAAAGAGACCACAGAATAAATTTCATGAAAAGCACAGAAAAGTTCTTCTTAAGAAAGAGGAACTACATACCTTGTTTTGGATACTTGATCTTCAGATGGAAGAAAGGGATTATTAACTGTTGCTGAAGAAGTGGTACCAAAAGCAGTGAGGCCCAGTAATTTGATCTGTGAAAGGCCTAGTGTGCTGGCATCTCGTGGACGATGGAGTCTAAGGCAGACAGCGGAAGCTACCTCAGCTTTCACAAGTTGAATTTTTATGTAGGTAAGACCACTTGTGACAACAGGAGTGGACAATGGTAGCATGTTTACTCCATCTGCACTTACTTCTACAGACACTGAGGAGGGGCAGGCTACAGGAAGAGAAAATTGAACAATTACTAAAGAAAAAGTAAACTCGAGTTCATATTTTAATGGCAACTACAGTAAAACGGCAGCTTTCAGTTATATTCATTATGAATTCATAAGAAGAATATTTATATGCTTAAGTCATACTGTGTCACTAAATTTCATTATAACTGATTTTGGAGCTATTATATGAAATTTATAGTATAATAAAAACTGCACATAAAAAATTCTAACATTAACCTAAAAACAGAATAACTGAAGACATGCATTCCACACATACTTCATTTTCTTGAAGAAAACAAAAACAGGCAATTACTCTATTATTTCTACTCTCAGAATTCTCACCAGCAAAATGGGGCATTTGATTAGTATGCTGTGGTTTACATCTGTTATAATTTAGGAAGAACGTGACATTAAAAGTACCTTTTCACAAACTCATTATTTCACTACTATCATATTGCTATGATTTCAAACACATTTGAGTTTAGAAATTGTTTTCACCTCTGATCCTTTTTTGCCTTTCAAAATTTAAACATTCAGAATATTTAAAATAATTTCCTGCTAAAATTTAAGGAGGCCAAATGAAGGAATCGAAAAAGCAAGAGTTCCAGAAAAACATCTACTTTTGCTTTACTGACTGTGCCAAAGCCTTTCACTGTGTGGATTACAACAAACTGTGGAAAATTCTTAAAGAGCTGAGAATACCAGACCACCTGACCTGCCGCCTGAGACATCTGTATGCAGCTTAAGAAGCAACAGTTAGAACTTGACACGGAACAACAGACTGGTTCCACATCGGAAAAGGAGTATATCAAGGCTGTTTATTGTCACCTGCTTATTTAACATCTATGCAGAGTACATCATGAGAAATGCCAGGCTGGATGAAGCAAAAGCTGAAATCAAGATTGCCAGGAGAAATATCAATAACCTCAGATATGCAGATGACACCAACTTATGGCAGAAAGTGAAGAACTAAAGAGCCTCTTGATGAAAGTGAAAGAGGAGAGTGAAAAAGTTGGCCTAAAGATCAACATTCAGAAAACAAAGATCTGGTCCCATCACTTCATGGCACATAGATGGGGAAAGCATGGAAACAGTGTCAGACTTTATTTTGGGGGCTCCAAAATCACTGCAGACGGTGACTGCATCCATGAAATTAAAAGATGTTTACTCCTTGGAAGAAGTTATGACCAACCTAGATAGCATATTAAAAAGCAGAGACATTACTTTGCAACCAAAGGTTCGTCCGTCTACTCAAAGCTATGGTTTTTCCAGTAGTCACGTATGGATGTGAGAGTTGGACTATAAAGAAGGCTGCGTGCTCAAGAATTGATGTTTTTGAACTGTGGTGTTGGAGAAGATTCTTGAGAGTTCCTTGGACTGCAAGGAGATCCAACCTGTCCATCCTAAAGGAAATCAGTCCTGAATATTCACTGGAAGGACTGATGCTGAAGCTGAAACTTCAATACTTTGGCCATCTAATGGGAAAAACTGACTCATGGAAAGAAACCTTGATGCTAGAAAAGATTGACAGCGGGAGGAGAAGGGGATGACAGAGGATGAGATGGTTGGATGGCACTACCGACTTTATGGACATGAGTTTGAGTAAACTCCGGGAGTAGGTGATGCTGTGACAGGGAAGCCTGGCAGGCTGCAGTCCACAGGGTCGCAGAGTTGAACATGACTGAGTGACTGAAGTGAACTGAACTGAATAAAATAATTGGGTGCTGCAGTGGCAAAGAATCTATCAATGCAGAAGATGTGTTCAATCCCTGGGTGGCAAGATCCCTTACAGTAGGAATGGCAACCTGCTCCAACATTCTTACCTTGGGTAATTTCAACAGAGGAGCCTGGCAGGCAACAGTCCACGGTGTCACAAAGAGTCTGACACTACCGAGCACACACACACAATGAAGTAATTAAACTGGCAGTTACTATGGGAAAATTCTTTCTCACAAACATGGAAGAATATTTAATAAATTTATCTATCAACTAAAACAACCTTTCAACCTTGATTTTAATGTCAACTATAAAATCAGGAAGTAACTTTTATTATATGCCAGTTATACCCCTGGTTTGCACAGAGAACTAGGTAAGTCACATTATTTTTAAATTTAATCTAAACTTTCAAGGAAGTATTATCCACATTATATAATCTCTTGGACTCTACCAATACAAACTGATAAAAAGAGATTAAATAATCCAAACCCTCACACGAACAAAGGGCACATTTTATGTTCAAGCCCATGTTTTGATTCTAAAGGCTCTGTTATTTCTACAGGAATACAATATATCTTTAGTTTGTGCTCTGATCTCAAACCAAAAGTATTAAGCATACTTGTGTCAGAAAACATGTAACCTATAGATTTGTCATAATGTACAGAGTCCTCCGTTGTAATGTCCTTCCTGTCCAAATTACTATGTATAAATTCTAGCTACAATTCAAAGCCACTTTCTCCCTCCCAAAAAAGCAGCCTCCTCCTCATCTTAGATTATTTTCTAAGTCTTACACTGTTGGAGGTTATAATGACTTATATTTTGCCATGTAATATATTTATTTTTGACCTGCCAAAATACTGCATTAATCTACTTTTTTTCTGTCATTTTGTTCATTATATCTATTTTAATCTGGTATGTGTGGATTCTACAACTCTGTTAGGGTATAATAATAATCTAATATTGTAAATAAGTATAAAAATTTATTCTTCCAAATATGCCAGTAGTCTACAAAATTTCCCATAGATCTTCATTAAATTATTGAGTGACATATGATAGCAATGAGAATCAATCATTGAAGATAAATAATTGTCACAACTTCAACAATTCTGTATATATCATTATATTTATACTGAAAGATTTTGGGGACCATCACAAATGTAAAGTAGTACTTCATATTTCTTCATGAATACTTGAAAGAGTTCCTTCTTCTTTTAATGTATAACTTTTTTTTTTTCATTCTTTACACTTATTTCCCTTGCAAAGTTACAACAAAATGTATTAAATGAAAATGCATCAAACGGATGATACTCAAAACATTAAAAATTTAAAGGTCATAAAAAAATAGGAGAAGGCAGTGGCACCCCACTCCAATACTCCTGCCTGGAAAATCCCATGGAGGGAGGAGCCTGAAAGGTTGCAGTCCATGGGGTCACTGAGGGTCGGACACGACTGAGCGACTTCACTTTCACTTTTCACTTTCATGTATTGGAGAAGGAAGTGGCAATCCACTCCAGTGTTCTTGCCTGGAGAATCTCAGGGATTGGGGGAGCCTGGTGAGCTGCCGTCTATGGTGTCTCACAGAGTCGGACACGACTGAAGTGACTTAGCAGCAATATTCAAAATATCACAGTCTACATACTACAATAAAAAATTCTTTGCAGAAGTAATTATCTTACAATGGGAAGGGAATCTATGTTAATTTCATATTACAGAGCTAGGACTGAGGACTACTATCTACAGTTGTACAAACTAACTTAACTTTTGCCTTAATGCTATAGTGCCATTAATTCGGGGGAAGGTGAAAGGCAAAATTATATACACCCAGGATATATTTCCTTAAACTTCATCACACATTCTGCTTATTTAAGGGAAATAGTCATGCCAATTCATTTAATGGTGAACGATGTGGTGGTAATGTTAAATATTACATTAAACTGTTCAAAGTTAAACAATCTGGAAACTTATTTTAAGTTTATCACTGTTTGCTAAGTATATTTCTCATTTTTTACATGCTTCTATATGTTATAGTTTATTTTCATGGTGGATCTTTAAACAAATTATTACTCACTTGCAAGAGATGCCAGGTGAGGCTGGATATGTATCTCTTTAAGGAGCACTGCTGCAGGAAGGTGAATGGTAAGGTCGCACCAAGCCTCCTCTGGCAGAAAGATGTAGGACCAAGCAGCAGAGCGAGCTCTTCTATGCGGGGGCGTCGCCTGTAAAAGCACCTCAGCTGGTTGGGCAGTGGGACTGCTAGATGTGATTGTACCTACAGAAGTATTTCAAATAAAATAAAAACTTGCAAAAGAAACCTAATAAAGCATCAAGAACTATTCAAATCACAATTACACTAGAAAAATTAGCTAAAAACATGAATATTTAATATTATGAATGCACTTAATATACTTAGCATAATTTGTCACAGTATTCACAAATAATCAGGACATCCAGTCAACTGGCAAGGTGACAAGTTCACTGTTAACTGCTGCCTAATTTCTATATACTAACATGTCAAATGAAAACTAAACAAGCAACAACAAACCAAGTACAGTAATTCTCAAATGATTTAAGTAAAAAGCAATGTTCAATACAGCCTTGAAAATAAAATATACTTGATAATAAAAAATAAACTTGAAAATAATCTTTATTCTAAATTGTCAATGTTTATGAGTTACAAATATGAAAAGAAAAATACAGAAAGATACTATGTAGACTGAAAAAATGAATAACTATATAAATTTCAAACTTCATT
This sequence comes from Neotragus pygmaeus, assembly GCA_006410875.1. Classification (NCBI taxonomy): domain Eukaryota; kingdom Metazoa; phylum Chordata; class Mammalia; order Artiodactyla; family Bovidae; genus Neotragus; species Neotragus pygmaeus. The sequence continues at coordinate 546,814 of SJYV01028985.1, read as the reverse complement.
TTTTAAAAAAGCAGTCAAAAGAAGTAGCAACAAGCTTCGTAAAAAAAACAGTTATACTGAAAACTGATATAAGAATCTATACTACCTACTTTCACAAACTGTGTCTTTTTAAACTCAGAAATAAAAACAAATTTTCCTACTAAAGAACAAATAAAAACTTCCTTCTAATCAGTAGACAGTCTGGAAAACTAGGTCCTTTAAAACCAATGGCTTATAATTAAAATTGTGATATTATAACACAATCAACTTATTTTGACAACTAGTTTTGCTTCAAAGCAGCCAATTAACTATTATTTAAATTCACACCCATAAGATGAAATAACTGTTTTCTTACCCAGGGGTGCAAAGTTATGGATCCCTTCTGCATTGTCAGGCTCAGAAGCTAGGATTCTTGTTTTCAAAGTGCTGTCAACAGCTTTATTCGGACCAGAGTCAAGAAATTTCATAATAGTTGATACCATACTTCTTGCAGTGTTCACAATAGCCCTTGTACTAGTAACCATATTGTTGCAAATGAGCTGAACACCACCTGAATTTATAAACAATACTAAATTAAAATTATCTTAACACAGATGTCAACTCTCACAGAAGACTATCAAACTAAGAACATACTGTACTACTTAACGATTACACTTAAGTGGCAGTTTTGGAAATTTTGCCTTACCCATATCATGGAATGCTTTCAAGGCATCACTAGTATCCAGTACTCTCAGAATGAACCACAGTAATGGTTCAGATAACTGGCAAGTAGCAAGAGAGCCCTAAAAAAAAAAAACCATACATGTATGCTGTGATTTTTAAAAGGTGATTATTAATTTACTATGAATTAGGACAATTAAGTTTCACTGAATATAACATTCTTTTATATTTAATTATTATAAAATGGTAAACTTAACCTAAATCACTTAATATAAAATGTCTGCCAAAATATTTAAGAAATCTTGCCTGTGTCAGAAGGTCAGTGAACAGGCTCCTCTGAACTCAGCACTTTCTGTGCCTATCTTTACCTAGTATTATCATTTTATACCTTAACGTGCACTCATCTCCACTAGACAGTACTTTCCTCGGAAAATGTAGCCTTCTCAAATATTTATCTCTATATCTTCCAATGGGGGAATATATATACAGATTCAATACATATTTATGAAAATGATAATTATACAATGACATATAAAAGATTCCTTAAGAAATTATATTTTAAAATCTGCTTTTGGAAAAAAATAAAAAGTAAATAGACTAGACAGTAAAATAATCACACTGGCTCCTAAAATCTCATTTTTAAAAAGGAAATTTAAAAGGTAATAACATTCTAACTTATTTCTCTTTTAAAATTACTCTAACTCCTTTTAACTGAAAGGAAACTAAATATGCAACTTAAGCTTGAAACAAAACACTCATACTAAATTTTCATATATACTTCTATGTAGAACATGTTGGTATTCAACTATACTATTTTTAGAGAAAAGGAAAGAACTACTTCCTAAGACAATGGAAAGAAAATCTTAAAATTTAAAAACATTTTACTCTTATATCACTATAGTTAACTTTGACAATTTCAAGGAAACTTTTCTCTTCAACTTATATTATTAAATCTACAGTTCTCATCTGTTGATTCTGTTCATTTTCCAACATATAACTAGAATACTTTATTTGTCTCTGTCTTACAGATAATTCTCTGCTTCCATTACTATTTACTACTTAAATCACTGCAATTGTTGCTGGGTTGAACTTACCTGTCTGCCCATATATCCACAGGCCATGTAGGTTAAAATTGGCTGCAGCATCATATGAACTGTAGACGCTTTTTTACTAAGAGTTGTCAGTATGGTAAACAGTCCATCCCCAACTGATATAGCATCTAACCCACCATGAAAGTTTTCATGTTTAGTGAGATGTAATCCACTTGCCCCTAGTTTAAATAAAAAGTTTACAAATTCTTTAAAAAGCAAATCATTAAAAACCAATAATAATTAAAATAGAGAGTCTTACAAGCAAGCCATTTTTTCCCCCAAACCACTGAAGGATGCATACAAAACAGCTGTGTATGGGTCCGCGTGTTGTGTGAATACATACATATACACATGTCTAGAAATTAAAATACCTAACATAACATTCAGTAGAGAATGATTTTTGGTTATCTTTTTATAGAAGATATGTCTGCTGTTGGTAACAATATAAAAAAGTCATTCTATCACACAACTGAGGAACACATTATACATATCAAGAAAAGCAGAGACAAATAACATACTATTATGCAACTATACTTTAAAACTTTTAATCAAGAAGACAATAGTTTTTTTTTTTCTTTACATGAAGGAAGAAATACTAATAAGCAAGATTACATCAGGAATGAATTTTGTCACAAATTACTGAAGCTTAATTAGTTTAAAATAATAATTAACATATTAGCTTTCAAAGAAGTAGAAAAGTAAAGAAACAATATATAAATTTTACATCGATGTGTCACTGAAACTGTTAAAACTTGAACAAAAATTTATACTTTACATTATAAGAAACTGTAAGTAAATAAAATTTACTCATCCCTTAATATGAAATCTGATGTCTAATTCATGTTTAAAATGTTATAGATATATGACTGTAAATTATGGTGCCTAGCTTACAAAACTGCTTCCTTTTCTTAATTTAATAGCATACAAATTACTTTGTTAGTATTTTCCAATTTTAAAAATTTCACACTTAAAAATTTTCAATTGATGTATGCCACTCTACAGAAGTTTTAACTAACAACAATCAGTCAGGCTAAGATGTTTACACTGTATTGTACAGTAAAAAGAAAATTAATTCATACATTGCTAAAGGAAAGAGATACAGTACTAGAAACAGGTTTAAGATTAATATTCTCAATACGTACCAATTATCATCGCCATGGCACTGCTATTACACAGGCCCAGAGCAGACAAAATCTGGCTCATAATCTGCTGGTTGGCTAACACTAAGTCAGCGACATATGCAGGTGGTCCTTGAATACTATTAGTGCTTCCATTACCATCTTTGCCTCCTGAAACTTTTTCTTCATCTGAAACACTGTCTGTCGTATTGGTGGTCACAGGCACTCTTGCACTGTATTCCCTATTGCCCGAAAGAGGCAGCTGAACTAAAATGTTAACCAGTTTTAGCAAATCAAACATGAGTTGATCTCTTGTCATTTCACCACAAACTGCTTTTGCATCACCTGGACGAATGAGGTTGGCAAAGAGTCCCCCAAAGCATGCTCGAGCACCCACTGAGCTATCTGATCCACTTCGAGACATGACTTTGTCTGAGCAAGTGATATAGTGGTGCACTAAAAAAGTGACAGACTCTATCACAGCAGAAATAGTACTAACGGAAACAACTTCAAAATTCTGCTCCAAAGTGAATTCTAAAAGCTTTACTTGGGCATCAAGAGGTCCTTGGCCTGTCTGGAAGGCACCCCTGCAGAAAAAGGGAGAGGATTAAAAATTAACTCATTTTAAATTGTTTTGAAAGAGGTAACCACCAGAATACAAGAAAGCTAGACAATAATTAAACTCCTGGTATTCACTTTGCAGCAGTTTCCCACTCTTCCTGCGTCCTTCTTGTTCTTACCTCCATTTTATCATATAAAATAAAAAATAAATTTCCTTCCAAATAGAAAACTGAAGAACAAGTAAATCAAAGAGGTGATTTTGAAGCCACAGACTAAAATAATTATATATCACAAGGCACTCCTCATAATAAATGAGCTCTGTATTGTTAGAACCTCAAATGTTGTTAAACGTTTCTTACTAATCTGAATTTTCATAAATTAGGACTCAACCAATTCATTCTTACACATCAAACTGAATGGTCTCAAGTGCTGCTTATGCTTAAGATATAGAAAGCTGGAAAGATCATTGCCCCCCCAACTTCAATTTTTTAAAAGGCCAAATTAACTCTAAAGTCCTAACTTTTCTTGAACCCATCAGAGAGCTGAGGGTACCAAAAAGACTGAAATCCATCAAAAGATAGGCATGTCCAGGAGGGGGAATATGAGCATTGGGTTTCCTGTGGCAGAACTTGGGAAGTCAAGATGCTGGCAACATACATAAGTGTAAGAAGAATTCAGCTAAAATATTTAACAAACTTACTCCAGGTATGTAAGAGTGGTAACACTGAGCCCTGAGAATTCACATTCATTCACAGGCACCCTCCCCCCAACATCCCCCACACATACCCTGCCCTGTGCATCCATTCTATCTGGCTGCTCCTGAGTTTTATACTTTATATAAACTGAAAAATGTAAGTGAAATGTTTTTCCTGAGTTTTGTGAGTCTTTCTAGCAAATTACTGAACCAGAAGAGGGATTGTGAGAACTCTTGAACTTGTAATGAAATCATACAATGCAACTTCGACTTCACGTTTTCCAATCACATGTATGCTTATCATAACATCACATTTTTGGGTTTTGTGAATCTACTCGTTTCCACACTTATGCTTCATCATTGTACAAACACTATGAACAAGTTGAACTACCACATCAGTATTTTAAAATAGCTACAAAGGAGGAAGAAAACACCAGTGAGGATAAAATTTTCTGCCACTATGAAAACATATCTCCATATAAATTTTTTGCATTAATTCTTATATTAGGCTGAAGGCATTCTTCTGTGGATCTATTTAAAATAACTATTAATACAAATAAATTATTAATATATACCATTTAAATTGATTGTTAATTTTAATATTTTATTATTTATGATATTATAAACCATACCCTTTACTGACTTCCAATATTTTGAAACTAATTGTTAGAGAGTGATGTAATCTCCAAGTTATTTTAAATATTTTCAAATATACATTAAAATATTTTAAAACTTTACTGGCACTTCCACAATGAAATTAAATAATAAAGATAGCAAACAGCATTTTAACTTCTTTCTGATATCAATGGGAACTTTTAAAATAAACATAATAGAGTCTGGTTTGTTCATAATGTTTTTTTCCCCCATATCCATCATGGTCACAGTTTATTCTTTTTAACCTATTGCTTGACTTTGCTAACAAATTTTATTTAGGATTTCAATACAAGATTAATATTTTTCTTTTTTAAGATATCTTTATCAAGTAGGTCTCAAATAAAATTACTAGTAGCTTTAATTCCTTACCTTTATTCTAGAATAATTTAAAGAGCTTCAAGTAAATTTCAGGTAGAAGGTTTATAACTACTAATCTATGAACCCATTATTCCATTAACAAAAGCAGCTTAGGATCCGGGAGAGCCATAATGAAAAGAAAACAATCAGGAAACATATCAATAAATATTTCCCTCTTAATTCTTGGTATCATCCTGCTTGTCTATCCCCAGATAAACTCCCAACAAATGATAAGAGAAAATTCATTTGGAGGATTACCTATTGCTTCTATCAATACATTAGGAATATATGTTAACAACACTGAAATTTACCTTTCTGTTGAAAGTATATGAATTAGCTTGAGCAAAAATTCACTGAATATCTGAGGACATGTTGAAGAAAGATGCACTTGCAATCGGGTAAGAAATTCTTGCATAGCTTGCGTAGCTGTTGGACCAACCTGAAGAAAAATGTAATTCTACTGAAAACTGCTTACTGATTCCATTTACTGAATTATTCATTTAAAAGTATCAAGTGTTAAGAGCCCATATGGTTGAAACTTCTCATTTGAAAAACAAAAATATTAACAGTGATAGCATGAAACCAACTAAGCTTTTAGGTCTTGATATATTTTAAACTGAAAGTTACAGATTCTATGGTCAATATTTTTCCATTATGTCAGACTTATTTAATTCAATATAGAAAAAGACTCACCTAAATTACACAAAAAATATCTCTACAATGCTTTCAAAAGCACAAAAAACTGTGATTTTCACAATCTTAATTATCCCATTTCAACAGACAGGCTAAGTGATCTACAAAAGGTCATGCTTCTAATGACTGCAAAAGCAAATACTAAAATGAATGGAGGGAAAAAACTCTCCAAACAAAAACTATAGAGCTAAAAATAAACCTGTAGCAATCTGCAAAAGAAAAATAAAAAGCTTTTCAAACTTCTGTCTCTTCAATGAAAAAAAACTATAGTGAGAGCTACACCAAGTACCCTGAACTATATGTTGGAATGTTATGATCATAAGCCCTACAGGAGTTTTGGAAAAACAAAATGCAATGTAGTTATCAAAACCATTTTAGACAAACTTCATTTCTAATTCTGAGCATAAAAACCTTAACATTCATAACAAGACTTCCCATTATAAACCAAAATATCTGTGGAAAGCTTGATCTTGAATAACTTTTATTCTGCCTTAAAAAAAAAAGTGGGAGGAGAGGAAACACACTATTTTATACAGTGGTACGCTCTCTGACAGGTAGGCTCTACCATGAACTAGCTGTGTAATTGTGGGCAATGCAGATAATGCATGCTTCCTCATATGTAAAGTAAAGAAGCTGGAATCGGTGATTTCAGGAATTCTCAACATTCCGTTCATGTGATCTTTATGTATAATAATCACTTGATAACATGCCTCTGCCCCCCCCATCAAAACTCTGGGCCAATCAAACTACAAATAGTCTTTTCTTTTTTTATCTTTTTCTTTCATTTATTTTATGATGATCTACAACATTTAAGTCTATTCTGTAGTATGACAGTACTGACTAAATGCACCCAACAGAATTTAAGCTCCAAGAATGGCAGAGTCTCCTTAACTACATAAGTCTCTAGCATCCAGAACAGTACACAGATCTTACACATAGATAAGCACACAGCTAAGAAATAAAAGATAACCTTGCAAAACATTTATGAATAATCCATTAGAAAGATACTATGAACAGTGAATATATTTTATTTGAAAAGAAATATAATGAAGGAAAAATAATTTTTAAAGCAGTAAAATAAAAGCGTGAAAGTGAAGTCACTCATTTGTGTCCGACTCTTTGTGACCCCATGGACTGTAGCCTGCCAGGATCCTCCATCGAGCAGATTTTCCAGGCAAGAATACTGGAGTGGGTTGCCATTTCCTTCTCCAGGAGATCTTCCTGACCCAGGGATTGAACCCAGGTCTCCAGCATTATGGGCAGATGCTTTACCATCTGAGCCAATTGATATAAAAGAAATATCTGTGGTTAGACTAAAAAAGCTTGTAAGTTCTAACATATCTATTTTTTCTGAATTAACAAAAGCAGTATTTATCTTTTCCTTTCAGGTTTGAGATGTAATTGACACATGGGACTGTGTAAGTTTGAAGGGTACAGAATAATGATTTGACTTACAAACACAATGAAATGATTACCACAGTAAGTTTAGAGAACATCCATCTCATAGATAAAAAATGAAAGAAAAAACTTTTTTCTATATAAGTTGCAAGATTTGCTCTCAGCAAACTTTCATATATAATATACAGAGATGTAAATTATATTTATCTTGCTGTAGATTACATCCCTAGTACTTACTTGTCTTATAACTGGAAGATTTTGCCTTCTGGTTACCTTCATCCAATTCCCCCAAGGCCTACCTCTGATCTTTTCTTCTGTGAGTCTGTTTTTGAAGTGAAATTCACCTACAACACTATTTAGATCCTAGTGTACAACAGTGATTTGATATTTCTATACATTTCAAAATGATCACCAGAGTAAGTCTAGTTACCATCTATCATCATAAAGATATTGCATTATTACCGACAATATGCCCCACGCAGTACATTTTATACTGGTGATTCATTTATTTTGTACCTGGACATTTATACCTCTCAATTTCCCTCATCTATTTCTCTCATCTCTCCCACCCTCTGAACCCAATCTCCCATTCAGGCAACCAGCTGTTTGTTCCCTGTTTCTATGACTCTATTCACTTTTATTACCTTTGTTCATTTGTTACGCTTTTTGAGGTACCACATGTAAGTAAACTCAACGCATTTGTCTTTCTCTGTTTTACTGCACTTAGTATAATACGGTTTAGGTCCACTCATGGCAACTTTTTGTTTTTTTGTTGAACAAAATATTTAATATTATAAAAGAATTAAGTTAGCTGACTTCTCAAATCTTGACTGTAGAGGTCATTAAACATAATACATTATTTTAAAAATATTTTTAAACTCCCAAAGTTTTGAAATACTTTTCTAACATTTAAGTATTTGTTTAGAAAGTTTCACAAATAATATAACACCCAAAATGCATCTCTGCATAAAAATCAAGTAATTCCAAGAGAAAACTTACTACCTGCTATATGGTTTCAGTACAGCTATTATTATTATAAATAATTCAAAACATTTTATTACATTTATACATAAAAAGCTGTCATTTAATACCTTAGCAATAAAAATTTTACATACTTAGGTACACTTAAAATTTATTTTACAAATAAGTTTACTATATAATCTAAGCCTATCTCTGGTTTTCAAAAATCATATACCTGTGGACTGTGTTGATTTGTTCCATGTGGACTTGTGCCAGAAAGAAATTTCACTAAAACATGAATAAGGTTTGCATCTGAAACCAGCAGATGGGCAGTACTCTCCTGAGTTCCAATGGCACTACTGGAACCAGCTATAAAGCATTAAAAAAAAAAGTTTTCAATAAACAGTCTGAAACAATGGAACTACAGTATTTAAAACATCTCTTGGTTTCAAAGAAAACTCATATATTCCTGGTAGTTACTAAAAACAATCTAAATCTCTGCTGTACTGACTGAGCCTCACTCTCTATTTTCCTCTACCACAGATCTCTTGCCTCCTTTCTGGCAGGGAAAAATATCTAGTTTAATGTATATCTTATTCAGTATACAGACAAGTCGAAAAGAAATAATTAAATGCTCTCTGTCCTTTTGGTAAGCCTATTCTTAGTAATAACTGTCCCTTTCTAGAAATATTTATTTTTCAGATAAAGTTTAACCCAACTTTTGAAGATAAACTGAGGTAAAATTTATTCATTTTAGCAGGTTAGCCACATAAAAACTGCATACTGTTAAGATATATACTAACAATACAACAGTTTTTTGAAGTGAACAAAATACTGGAGTCAAATCTATTATCAGCCTCATATAGAAAGTGAAAGTCTTAGTGGTTTAGCGTGTTGCAATCTTTGCGAGCCCACGGACCGTAGCCTGCCAGGCTTCTCTGTCTGTGGGATTTTCCCAGCAGGAATACTGGAGTGGGTAGCCATTCCCTTCTCCAGGGGATCTTCCTGACATAGGGATTAAATTGGGTCTCCTGAATTTCAGGCAGATTTTTTTATCGTCTGAGCCATCAGGGAAGTTTTGTTCTTAAAAGGTTCAAAATTTAATTTTACTATCTTAAACAGGAAATAAAGAAGTGGGGTAAAGAAAGTAGGAAACTATTAGGAGTTTAGAATCTGAGAAGAAACAATTAGATTCCATGAAAACAAACTTTAGAGGTGAAAAGCACAAACTGAGGTATCTAGTCATATATGCTCACGAATATATTAACGAACAAACCATTTTTAAGTGCTAAGTTACTTTAAAAGGAATAAATAACCAGCACAAGACACAGGCTAACATTAAATACTTGATTTTGTACTCTAAAAGTAATCAATTTTTAAAAGTAAAAGTTTTTAGGAGGTAAAAATATAATTTAAACTTGTAATTATAGATACATGGGTGTATATAATCAAAGTAAAGTAGCACAAAGGACAAGACACATTAAGAACAAGTCTAATAGAGACACAGTCAAATAAGAAATTCAGTCATTTTCACAATTATTTCACTTCTTGGAAACATCTTTTTAAGAACCTGATAGCAAGAAAAAAAAAGTGCATGTCAGAGATATAAAGGAATGTCTGAACTTACGATTAAGTTGCATGTTTGTCATGAGAGTTAGACTATGAAGCACAAGGCACCATGTCCGGAGCAATGTATTGGGATACCAAGCTAACACCGTGAGAAAGCTGGTTATTGATGCTATGTGGAAAAGAGAAAGGGGAAATTTTCACTCAGAAATAGCAAATGTTTTCTAAGAACTGAAACAAAGAGAATTTAAAACCATGACATTATTTTTAAAATCAATTCACTAGTGTCCTCAAAACATAAATAAGAGTTTCCCATTAAATATAATGAAAGCATCAGAGTCAGCAACATTTTATGTCTAGTTTTAAAGCTCATTCCATGACAAATAACATGTCATCACTACACATTTGTCATTCCTTCCACACTACAGGCTATATGCAATTTGTGTTTTACTAAATATCCTCATATTCTGCAAAATCAAAACTGAAAATAATAGGGCATCCTAGAAAGACAGGAGTGGGGCAGACCATTCAAAATCAATGCAACTTCCCCAAAAAAGCACAAAATAAAACAATACCTAAGTCACCTACAGGCCTACATAAGAAGCACGTGTGGAGGTGGAGGGACGAAGAAAGGCATTAAAAATAAGCCAACATAATGCAGGGCACCTAATCGTGCCCTTAAAGCACCAAGCAAAATGGCTGACTCCACGTCCCAGGGAGGAAATATATACAGTCTGCAACACCTATCATATTAAAACCTTAAAAAGACGTTGTGTATTTCACAGAAAACAAAGCCAAAACAATCTAAAAAGAAAGCATCTTACTGACTACAAACAGCGTAATTTCAGCATCAATAAACAATGATTATGACAGAAACATAAGAAACTTCCCAGAAAAAGCACAAAATAAATATAAGTTCATGCTTGTTTTATTAAAGAAACTAAGTGGCCTAGATTATATAATCTACTTGTGAACCAATTAACTTTAAAATTTAATTTTAAAATACAAAAAATTTACAACGCTTTTTCTGCTTCCATTACACAAACTGTATGTCCAAAGGGTGACATGATAGAGGTTTTTCTCTTTATGAAAGTATTGATATTTCAAGATAAATTTAAAAAGGGATAACAAAATTAGACTATTTTCATTTAGAAACTTCTTGTGAATGGCTAGTAATTCTAGGCATTAATCATCATTGCCTTCTAACAACACAAAAACAAAAACCTATGAAACTGTCTTTAAATAACAAAACAAAAAATCAGGTTAAGCTCCATGTCTAACTATCAAACAACCATTTTTTGACAAAAAAAAAACAACAACTCTGCAAAGAAATAGGAAAAAAAAAGACATAGGAGGAATTTTAAAACATAATTACAATGTGCAGACCCTCTACAGATTTCATCTTAAATAAACAAAAAAGTTTTGTTAACAGTTTAGACAACTGGCAATTTGAATACTGACCAAATATCTGATGACAGTAAGAAACAATTAATAATTCTTACCCTTGTTTATGTTTAATGTTTTTCACAATAATAAAATTTACAAAAGGGATGGGAGCAAAATTAATAACAATGATCATTAATACAGTGAAACACATGGAAACCTAATAATTAAAGCAGGGCTGGCTCCTATAGAGACAATGCATTTATAAACTGGACCAGGAGACACCACAGCTGTCACTAAGGCTGAGACAGGCCATATGAGGGCCATGTGTGATGCACATCTCCAGAGAGAAAGAACCAAGAATAAATAATTTTTACTTTTCTTCAAACAGATTCCTATAACCAGAGCTGAAACCGAGTTCTACTCCTATTAAAGGATATTATTCAAGTCCCAAAATTCTCACATTTCTGCATTTCTCAAGAAAAGAACACAATGAATAACACAACTTCTACAAAAAATTGACATCCTTCTCCAATCCACTAATTCTCTAGAGTTACTGCACATTTTAAAAAACACTAGTTACAAAAGAATAGCTTATAGGAATTCCCTGTGGTTAAGAATCTGCCTTGCAATGCAGAGGACAAGAGTTTGATGCCTGGTAGGGGAACTAAGATCCCACTTGCCTCAGAGGAACTAAGCCCACATGCCACAACTAGAGAGTCCATGCACTGCAACAAAAGATGCACAAGATGCAACAAAAATCACACAATGAAGACCCTGTGTGCCACAACTAAGATCCAATGACTAACCCTGACATAGTCAAATGAATAAAGAATTTAAAAAAAAAAAAAAGAATAGCTTATGAACAGGACAATACTTTAAGGAAATACAATGTAAAAATTAACAGAACACTGTGGAGTTTATGTCTGTGTTATACACAGACATAATACAGATCATACCGTTTTCTGTCCTCTTTCCTGCTTATTAATGTTAGTATATTTTAAAAGGTGGTTTTCTTTTTTTACTAAAACAGTACAACCATGATAAAGATTATTAACCTAATCATTTTCTTTTGAACTTACTTTATGCTATGTTAATGACATAGCATAAATGTCACCTTGATTTATAAAAATAGATATATTTATATATAAATAAACCTTACCTTGATTTAACGTAATGACAGGTATTCGATTAGCATTATATAAAAAAATGTCTGCTCCATTTTCTTTGTTTCCAGATGAACTAGAATTCAGACTCAATGTGAGCCACAGCTGGAGAAGTGATTCCAACTGAAAAACAATAAAAATTGACAGAAAGAAAATATACCCATGATATTATGAAATACCATGTAAACAAAAAAACTTATGTATGAATCCTTACGATTATGAATAAATAATCTGTCAATTAAATACTATTTTTGGTTACTTCAATTCAGGTGAAGAGCAAACATCTTAAAAATTTAGATCAAATGAAATTTAACTGAATTAAAATTTATAATTTACCAAATACAAATGTTTTACTAAATTTAAAGAGGTGACTCAAGTCTTTAAATACAGGTGTGTGTATAATATACAGGTGTGTGTATAATATACAGTTAGAACTAAAAAAGTTTAAAATCATAAAAATAATAAATAACCTATCACTGATGAACTGTGGTTAATTAAAATACCTCCAAGATTTTTCCATCTGAATATGACAAAGAAATCATCACTGTCTGATTGAGACTGTTCTTTCCAGTTATTTCATCTTTTCCAGGCCAGGAATAACATCTAAAAATACACCATTTCTCCTGAAGTCATACCTGAACATGATGGACTTGGAGCATGGAAAAAAGTTTGTTGAAACAAACATTTAACATCGGGACAGATGATAACTGTACAATAAGCTGGTTGGATTGGTTTGCTGTTTGTAAGCCCCCTAGAAGTGAATCATCTGTTCCAGCGGGAGACTGTGATACTGAAAATTAAACACAATTGTGATTTTATCACAAAGTAGCAGAAGAAATGTTAACTAGCTATTAATATGTACAATTAAGTGAAGGTTTTTAAATTAAAATTACATTTTTTTAAACGATTCAGCATTACATTGTTTGAAAACATAGTTTTACAACATTACTTGAAAGTTCAAAAGAAAAATCACCACAAACAGAAGCTCCCTAATTCACGGCACTTGTCCACCAAAGGGAAAGAACCTTACTCTCTAGCAATTTCTATCTGCAATTTTCTCCTAATTAATAAAAGGGAGGAAAAAAGGGAAAGAAAGAAGACGCTTGCCTATTTCTTGAGACGATGGCTTTAGAACAATCTAGACTCTAATCCATTGATTCTCAGCCTTAAACGGCACATTAAAATTGTCAGGGCTATTGAAAACTTCTGATGCGAGGATACATACACCAAACTAACTGAGTATAGATTCATGGTGAGCAGAGAAATAAAGAGATGCTAAGAGAATTTTCTCATATATTTAGAACGTTTTATACTAAATGAGGAACATAAGTTTGGGGCAGAAGAATAATCAAAAGATAGACTATATCAAGAACCAGAACACTACACCAATTCTTAGGTTTTTCTGTTTTGTCTGTACTTCCTAAGGCAAGAAAAAATGACAAATGCAAACCAAAAGAATTCAACTTTACACAGGAAGATCTGAAAACCCAAATTTCACTACTGAAATGAATTCTGAACTCTCCTTCAAAAGACATGACATGCTTCCTAGGTTCTAACTCGTATCCCTATACTTTTATTCATCACCATGTCCCAGCACATGTCCCAGTCATTTTTCTTGACCTAAGAAAGTAAAAACACCACCATCTCCCTAGCACAGCTCTACCTTAAGGCAGACAGGCTGCTGCTCTCTTAACTGTACTCACGTGGCAGAAGGGGATCTACTGAAGTCTAGCACAACATCAACAGTCAACAAACCGCGTCCTTTGGCCAGATATGGCAGGCCACCAGACCCTGTAACATGGTTTTCTTAATAGCCATAGCTATTCATCTAGGTATATGTTGTCTATAGCTGCTTAAGTCAGAGTAGAGCTGCAAAACATGACGCACGGCCCCAGAGAGCCTAAAATGTTTACTATTCGGTCATTCACTATGAAAAGTTTTTCTTCTTTTGCTATAGATAATTAGGTAGTAAGTCGTCTCAATTCTGTAGTTCAATCAGACCCATTTGGCTATCATCATGATATGTCTTTCATCTTCTTTCATATGTCCTCAAGGAAGATAAAGATGTTACTATCAAGAAACCCACTTTATCATAAATTTGGATAAAATGTGACACACTCCTAGGCAGCTAGCTATACTGGCTTCCCCAAAAACGTCATTAACCTCACACTACCACAAATAACAAAAACATGACTCAAGTTTTTGGACTGAACTTAAGACCACTACATGGAGGTGTCTGTTCCCCTTCCACTTTCTGAATTCATTAATCTTCTGTCTTATCTCTCAACTTCCTACTAAATTAGCAAGGGAGAATTTAAAAATCTGTCACTGGTAGTTCCCTGGTGGTGTGGTGGATAAGAACCTGCCTGCCAATAGAGGAGACACGAGTTCAATCTCTGGCCCAGGAAGAATCCACGTGCCATGGAGCTACAAAGCCCGTGTGCCACAACTCCTGAGCCTGCGCTCTAGAGCCTGCAAGCCACGACTAATGAGCTTGTGAGCCACAAGTACTGAAGCCTGCATGCCTAGAGCCTATGCTCCACGAGAGAAGCCCACAACTGCAAAAGAGAGTAGTCGCTCGTCACTGCAACTAGAGAAAGCCCTTGCAAAGCAACAAAGACTCAGTGCAGCCAAAAATAATTTTTTTAAAAATCCACTGTTACTGAGTACATCTGACGATAATCAAGAGATAAACTGTTAAGTACAATACTCTAAGAGTGGGACTTTTACATACATGTAGGAGATGTATTTGTTAATGCCTGTAAAATGGAATCTGCTTCCAGGGTAGACATCATTTTCAACATAAGCTCTGCTTGTTGTTCGAGTCCAACTTCCAGGCGAGCATCTAGGGCTACAAAAAACAATTAAAAAACAGAAGCTATTTAATAATTATTATTCATGTCCTACTTCCTACAACAAAATGTCGACATCTGAGCCCCAAACAGGGTGAGGAATGCATCTTCCCATCAGAGCAACCTGGCACGGGCACCAGAGGAACAGCAGGTAACAGGATCTGGGCAAAGGAGGCTAGAGACGGGACAGTGGCAATATAAAGAAAGGCAGCCCAAATAAGGGAAGTATGACAGTGGAAGCAAGTGTATTAAGGGTAAGGAGAATCAGGCACTTCACTATCAAGAGAAAAGAGAAATATGAACAAAGGAAAAATGAAGGCTATGGAGTTAGACTGCAGTTAGATTAACTGATGTATCAATGTAAACTTGCAGCATGCTAGATAGACAAACAAATACAGAAATAAATATAAACACAAATGTGTGTACACATTCCCTAGATTTGTCCATCAAGAGACCATGGAAACAGCCCCAAGTTGGCAACAAGTATGTCTAGTACTCAAACCTTGAATTCTTTCACTAAAAGGTTTTGAAATATCTTTTTTGTTCATGAAGTGGCTAATTCTCAGTCTGGAAAAGGGAAAGTAAATGATGAGCTTGGGGCATCTTGTTATCCCAAAAAAGGGAAATGTTCAAAGAAGATGAGGACATGTCAAAAAAAAAAAAAGAGAGAGAGAGACCAGTTTAAAGGAGATATCACTGGTCAAATCAGGGCAATTTGACTATCAAAATAGTGGTATGTGAATTTACCTAATGCATAGAACTATACACTTAAAAATGGTTAAAATGGAAAACTTTATATTCCCTATATTTTAAGACAAATAAATAATGGTAATAACAAGTTATAACGCACTGAATAAAAAAGGAAACCACTGGTCTATTCAAAAGTAAATGAATAAACTATTAACTTTTTTAAAAAAATAACAGTTTCCAAGTATTTTTCTGTCACTCCAATCAAAATTTTTTTTGCAAAAGGGAAAAGAATAATTTTTCACTGGAAAATTTTGATAGACATGTCTTTTATCAAGTAATTAGACTGAAGACCACCAGCAGTGATCCAAATTAAAATCATGAGCCACCTAATAGGATGCAATAAGAAAAACCTGACACTACAGTTTCCTAATATTACTACCAAAGTCACATAACCAGAATCTAATCATGAGGAAATAGCATACAAACCCCAACAGAGGGAAATTCTACCAAATAACTGGCCTATAATCTTCAAAAGCACCAAGATCATGAAAGTCACCTCTGAAAAAGTGTGGCAAACTGAATCACACTGAAGAGATATGGTAACTATAGTTCACCCATGAAAAACACACTTTGAACTACACAAGTCAACTTACACGGATTTTTTTCAATAAATATACACTACACAATCCACAGTTGGCTGAATGCACGGAGGCAAAGGTCTTCCCAGCTGGCACCAGTAGTAAAGAACCTGTTTGACCCCTTTGGAAAGATCCCCTAAAGAAGGGCGCAGCAACTCACTCCAGTATTCTTGCCTGGAGAATCCCCACGGGCAAAGGAGACTGGCTGGCTGCAGCCATTAAGGTCGCAGAGTCAGACACAACTTAAGTGTCTTAGCACACACACACATATACACACACACTCAAAACTTTGGAGAGAAAGAACCAACTGTAAAGTTACACAGACTTTCAACTGTTTGGGAGTGGGCCACTCTACTCCCCTATTACTCAAGGGTCAACTGTAAAATGCAACATACAATTTTGTACTGGATCATTTTCCATAAAGGACATTATTTAGACACAACTGCTGAAACTTGAATGGAATCTTAAAGTTAGTACAAATGTTAATTTCCTGATTTTGATGGAATTTGCTTCCTGATGTGTTAATGTAGGAGAAATGTCCTGCTTTGTAAAACAAAATAAAATAGAAAAATATCAGATTAACAACTTACTCCCACATGGGTCAGGATAAAGCTGTTCTCTGTATTATACTTGTAACTGTTCAGTAAATGTATGGTTGATTCAAAATTTAAGAAAATATTTCATTGAAAAAAGAAAGCTATATACTCTGTGACTAGAAAAGTACAAAAATAATACTCAATGTGATTCCATTCTGCTTACAAATAAATATAAATTTATTATTATAATAACAATAAAAAAGAAAGTACAATAACAATAAAAATAATTAAAGCCACTGGCAAACTCACACAACTCACAAGTATATTTTGCTAAGTGTTATTTTGAGAAACAAAAGATGGACCATAAATAGAAATGCTTCCAAACTGAGCAACACACAGCTCTGAGTGTCAGTCACTCTCAAGGCAGCCCTGTAGTAATAAACTCTCTCAGCATACATTCAGTATCAAATTCTCAGGAGACCAAGAATACACAAACTGAGAACTTGTTTCAAGAATAGCTTGTCTTAATAACAGTGCCTCACTTACCCTGAGACACTGAAACACTAACTGTCTGTGATCCATTCTTCTCTGCATTTGCTGGTGGCTTTGCTACAGGAATTCCAAGACCTCCAATGTACGGGTTGTAATTGTAGGTGCCATAATCAGCACCCCAATAGTCATACCATGTACTGCTTATTGGCTTAAAAAAATAGAAAAAACTTTGGTTTATTTTTGACTCTTCACTAAGAGTAACACATTATTTACACCACCTTAACTCAAACAGGGCTACAAATTAAACATTCCCCTTACCCTTAAAATTTTACAGAAAGTTAATGATCCATAGGAATGGTTCAGAATATTCCATTGTATCCCCAAGTCTAAAAACACCATATTTATTAGAATCTAGCATCTTAATCAAGGCAGTGGCAATCTACTCCAGTACTCCTGCCTTGGAGAATCCCACAGACGGAGGAGCCTGGTAGGCTATATATAGTCCATGGGATCGCTAAGAGTTGGACATGACTGAGCGACTTCACTTTCACTTTTCACTTTCATGCATTGGAGAAGGAAATGGCAACCCACTCCAGTGTTCTTGCCTGGAGAATCCCAGGGACAGAGGAGCCTGTTGGGCTGCTATCTATGGGGTCGCACAGAGTCGGAAACAACTGACGCGACTTAGCAGCAGCAGCAGCAACATCTTAATAAAATCTCTTACAAACAAAATAAACTAAAATAAAGTATTAGAGTTGTATCTCCTTTAGAAAAAGTAGCAGCCAGTAAAGGGATAGATTCTGCAATGAACTCAACCTGGACAAGCTTAAATGCTGCTTGAAATATCAATACTCCATAACCATACCTCCTATGTTTATTAATGGTTCTTATTAACATTTAAGGTAATATTAGCAGCTATATTTAAAAAAATGATGTAAGGTCTCCTTATAACATTCCAATAGTATCATAAAAAATCTACTACAGATCTAAATTTTGAGCGAACTAAATAATGGGTTACACTAAGTGTATACTTTCCTCTTTTAAGTAATCAATAAACCAGAAGTATAAGATGAAAGATTTTAATTGCAAAGAATATTCTAGTGGATCATACCTTAAAGACTTTGGCTGCAAGAGGATCCTTTTCCAAATCAATATCTAAAGGATCAATGTCAACTTCCATTAGATCCTGAAGTAGTTCAAGGTCAATTTCTTTATCTTTTTCCAAAGAGGAAAGAGGAGGTGCACCTTCAAATAATTTAAAGTGATTGTTTTGGTGGAGTATATAAAATTTACCCACTATACTACTGCTTTTAATTATAAAGCAATTACATGTACTTAAACATAAAATGTTTCTGATATAGAAGTCTACATTTTTATACTTGAAAATTAAGCATAACTAAGTACACAAACACATCAGCCTATAACACACACAATTAAAAACACCAGTGCAATAGTATGTAACTTCCTAGGGGAAAAGACCATAGGATTAGTCCTTGTGGAATCAAGTTACATAAACTTTGCTGTTAAAAATAACCATTAACCATTTCTAGAATGAACAATTATTGTTTATTTTATTGCCTCCAATATATAATTCATAAATTACACCTAACAGTTAGGGAAAGAAAACCCATTATTATTAAAGTGAAAAGTAAAGTTTTAAGAACACTGCTATTCACCTTATTTTTCTATCACAAATTAGAAACTATTTTGCTCTCAGATGACTCCAAATGCTTGACCAGCCTTTTATGCTTTCCAACCTTTATCTTCCTTTCTTTCTCACTCTTTTTTATTCAACATATATTTATACAATGTCAAGAAAACATCAGCCTGCATTAGGGTTTGAGTATATGAAGATCAATAAAACACATCTCTACCTTCCAATAAATTAACAAGGGTTCAGAGGTGAGGGTACACAACAGAAATTAAACCAAACACAGCATGGTAGCTGCTACTGGAGACAATCAAGGAAGTAGGTAGCACCAACAGCAGTCTCCAACATAGCTGGTGGTGATGGGAAAAGCTTCTTGGAGGAGGGTAGCTGTATGTGAATCTCAGACAAGAAGTTCACTATGCAAACTAGAGAAGAAAATCTCCTCCAGGTAAAAGGACTATCAGACAGAAAGGAAAAAATCATGAGCGAATCTAAGATTAAGTAATGAAACAAATGAAATGACTGTAATATTGCAATATATAAGGTAGTAAATTAAACAGTCTTTAAAAGTAGGGAGTACACCACAAAGGTTTGTATATGCTAAGATGCACATTATAGTTTTGAAAAGGCAGAAAACAAAGAAAAAGACAAGAGCCATTAACCTTGCTATCTTTACCACTATGTACTTTTTAACTGCTTTCTAGCTTATAATTCCTTCCACAGAGCCAATTAAGACTGTATCAAAATAACATGGACACTGTGAAAGGATTCCATTTTATTAGAAAAAGCATGCAAAGGGCTTCCCCCGCGGCTCAGCAGTAAAGAATCAGCCTCTGCAATGCAGGAGACAGGAGACGATTCTGGGTCAGGGAAGACCACACCTGCCGCAGAGCAACTAACCCTGTTTGCCACCACAACTGAGCCTGTGATCTAGAGCCCAGAAACTGAAACTCCAGAGCCCCTGTGCTGCGGCAGCTCCTGAAGCCTGTGCACCTGGAGCCAGTGCTCTACACCATGAGAAGACACCAGAGTGAGAAGCCCACACACCGCAGTGAGGAGCCGCCCCTGCTCCCCGAAACGAGGAAAAGGCCCATGCAGTGGTGAAGAATCAGCACAGGCATAAACAAATAAATAAAAATTATTTTTTTAAAAAAGCATGTAGCAAATCAAAGTAAAACTTGTTTATCAGAAAAATACTGATATGGTTACTAAGGCCAAAGACTTACTCTAAAAATTTTACACTTAATATTCTTAATTTTGAAATTTAAGTTCACATTCTTTAAAAAAGAGCTAAGGATATGTTTAGTTAAAAATGCAAAAAAAAAATAAATAAATAAAAATAAAAATGCAAAGGATGTACCTGTCATATCGTGTGTCAAAGGCTCATCGATAGTTTCCAGCAGCTGAACGGAAGACTGCTGCAGGGAGTCATCAGAGTCGCCAGCTGCTGCACCTACATCCTCACTCACCGCTCCTTCCTCCATGGCTTCTGCAGCTACTGGAGCCAGCAATTCTCCTGCAGGTGAGAATATCATCACCTTAACTGTTTTAGTAATTAGGAAACAGACCCCCAAAACATATTTTTTCACCTAGTATAGAGAACAGCATGTACACCACAACAACCATAAAAGTTTCTGAGGCAAATGAGTCTTCATCTATCCAAGGAAATGCTATGGCCTTCCACTGCATTAATTTCAAATGCTAACTAGTAAAAACATAAAATGTGTGCCTTATGAATAAGGAGTCATTATCATCACTTTAAATATATTAACACATTTATTCATCAAAATAATAAAGATGTTTTTATTATTCTTATTTTACAGATGTAAAAAACAGGAATAGGGAGTACCTTCCTCAAGCACACCAAGAGAACTTGGAAGCAGCCCACTGCTGATATTAATAAGGAAGCAGACTAGTTCCCGTATCCCTGCAGTTTATAACCTAATTCCTCCATAAACACTTGCATTTATCATAGGTGTCAACATAACTAAACACAGAAGTAATTTGAAAGGGTTGCTACTGCTGAGAGGAGACATTTTACACTTTTGAGGGGCACAGTTCCCTTTAATGATTAGTCAAGTATCAACAGGCTCATTTTGATATACCTTATTAAAAATAAATCCTAACAAACCTGCTAAAATATCTTGTAGCATACAAGTTAAGGAATATTGAGCCCAAGCACCACCCCAAGATATATCTCCTCTATTGAAGTCAGTTCCAACCAAAAGTAATAGCAGTCTTTCCAGTTGGGGTTCATTCACAATCTCACATAGATGTATGGTTGGCCTCGTGGCATTCGCAATGCGTGCAAGAACCTGTAATACATTTTATAAAATCATACATTTTATAAAATCATAAATAGCTATTACATGTTTTCTCCAAAAATAAAGCATTGAAGTAACTTTTCAATGAGATATGCTTTTGATGTCAAAATAACTGTTTGACATGAAATGCAAAGGAAATGTAATTTCATGGATCAAACGTTAAAATCCAGGTAAAAAAATCTGAGTTGAAAAGTTCAATTTCTATAAACAATGAATATGCTACAGGAAAGCCTTCAGGGCATTAATACAGCCTTCACTGCTATAATTTGACACTCATTTGTAGATTGCCTATCTTAAAAGAAAAAGGTAGGCTGTACAGACATATCCAAGGCTTTCCTTGTGGCTCAGCAGTTAAAGAATCGCCTGCAATGTGGGAGACCTGGGTTCGATCCCTGGGTTGGGAA
The DNA here is from genome assembly GCA_006410875.1 of Neotragus pygmaeus. Lineage (NCBI taxonomy): Eukaryota > Metazoa > Chordata > Mammalia > Artiodactyla > Bovidae > Neotragus > Neotragus pygmaeus. Next base: position 524,947 of record SJYV01028985.1, on the reverse strand, counting down.
GATCCTCTGGAGAAGGGAAAGGCTACCCACACTCCAGTATTCTGGCCTGGAGAATTCCATGGACTGTATAGTCCCTGGGGTCACAAAGAGTCAGACACGACTGAGCAACTTTCACTTCACTTCACACTATTTACATTTCAAGTCTACATTAATCTAATATAAATATAATATAAATATAAATATATATATACAATATAATATAAATATATAAATATATATAATATATATATATATAAAATATATAATAGGTTTCCTAAAAATAAGTGCCCAAGTATTTCTAAAATCTTTCAAGGCACATTAAAAAAAACTAAACCACATAAAAGGAAAACCAAAGCAGTTTATTTCTCTTAAAACTCAATTTAAAACTGTATTTTTTTTTCTTCATTCTTTTTTTTATTCTCTAAGCCTGTAATTATAAATTAGGCCTATTACTTTACTTACCTTACAAACAAATAATAAGAGATCTGCGTGGCATGTAAAATCCATAGAGAGGAGAAACAGGACAAGTTTCTGGACTACTGAAATACAACGTTCATGGGCCAGAGTAAATGGAAGCGGTTCTATCTCTGGACTTTCTTTTGTTGTTGTAACTTCTGTGTCTAAATTAGAACGAGACCACTCCGCTGTCCGACGAAGCCGAATTAAATCCTTAAAGTGCTATACATAGAAATTTACAATATTTAAGTCAATGTTTATTGAATGAAAATTCTTTCAATATGAGTTTATTTCTGAGATGAAAATATACACTCAGAAAACATACAACTTCTAAAGAACAAGATTTTTAGGCAAACCATAAGCTTCAAAAAGTAAGATTATTAAAAACTATACTGACAATATATGCCTTTGTGTATTTTAGAATAATTCATCAGATATCGAATAGAATTTCAGAAAGGAGGAATTCTATAAAAAGGCTCTATTTGGGTAAATCTATTATTTTAAATATTACCAAAACACCCTAAACATAATCTTAAAAGGGGAATGGTAAAGAAACCTATACATACCAACTATAGAGTATTAATTCATTTCAAATTTTGCTGGAATAATTGTAATCTCATATTTACAGAAATATAATATGCAAACTTGGTTGCTACTGAAATGCTATCCCCCAAGTTGAAAAAAAAAAGTCATTATTTTTTAAAAAAACCTTTATTTAAAAATCACTGAAATTAACTTTCACTTAGAATGGACACATTAGGAAAACCATACACATCCTAAATCCTTTTATCATCAATTTATTGGAACACAATCAACTTTAAAGAAAATATGCTAGAAAAATACTTTAACTCCACATTAACCATGTATTTCCTTGAGTTAAAGCTATTTTTCCCCACAAAGAAGTACATAGGATAGATTTTTCTGCTGATGAGCAGAATAACATAAAGCTTCCTGAACATTATTAAAGATATTTAACTATTCAAATAATTTAAAATATTAACACTAAACGGAAGAGTAACTTTTCTAAGATACTTACATTAAAAAATAAATATCATACCTTTGAGGTAGCTTGCTTTAATTTTGCTTGTTCTACCAGAAGTTTATATGATGATCCTTTGTTACTCTGTATTTTTTCCTTTTCCATCTGTTCCACCAAAGCCTTCTGTTTTGCTTTTAATAAGTTAAGTTGCTTTAAAGAAAATGTTAATCTAAAAGTTAGCAATGTTAAAAACAACAAAATAAGTTATTGTACTTCTCAGAATCCATACAGCAAACTAATGGAATAAGTAGTTTTCTGTAAAGTCTAGTTTTAACTATATTGATTTTTTTTTAAATCACCTCCAATATCCAAATAAAAGATCTCCCCATTTTGTAATTAAGAAGTAACCAATTTTTTATCCATGCAAGAAGAAAAATAAGTGGAATACTTTTTTTAATGTAAGCCTCTAATGAGACTGACTGATGGAATGTTTTTAAACAGAGGAACAGAATTATTTTTAAATACACTAGGAAAATATTTTTACTGTACAAGAGTCCTAGCTTGGCTTTTATGGAAATATCCTTCAAGAGTAGTACATTTTTTGGTATGTCTATGATTCTTATTAAAAATTTTATTATAACTATAAATTCACATGCAGTTATAAAAACAATGCAGAGATCCCTTTTACACTTTACCCAATTTTGCCTAACAATAGTAAAATATCACAACAGAGTAATGACATTATTACAATTCACCTAAGTTATTCAGATTTCAATGATGTGAAAAAGCTTCACATCATTTTCTTGCAAAAGGGACAACGGTTGCCCATAGTGGAAAAACTCAGAAGTAAGTAATTTAGCGCTAAGTCATGCTTTTAAAAAAACCCAAAGCTTTCACAAACTTTCAGAGCATACATGTTTTCATATAAATTCTAATTTCATCTTAAATTAGCTTCCCTGGTGGCTCAGACAGTAAAGAGTCTGGCTGCAGTGTGAGAGACCCAGGTTAGATTCCTGGGTCGGGAAGATCCCCTGGAGAAAGAAATGGCAACCCCACTTCAGTATTCCTGCCTGAAAAATCCCATGGATGGAGGACCCTGGCAGGCTACAGTCCATGGGGTCGTAAAGAGTCAGACACTACTGAGAGACTTCACTTTCTTTTCCTTTCATCTTAAATCAATTATACAAATACTTTTAAGAGACATATGAGGCTCCATATTGGATATTAAATATATAGTATATATTTCTATATATACTGTAAGACAGAGAGGAAGATGCATTTTGAAACATAACTATAATAAAGTAGTGGCATATAAGAAGCTGACATCAGCTATAAACTCAGGTTAATGAAAGAATCTCAACAGGAGAATACAATAAATATAATGAAAGGGAAAATACAGGATACATGGGGATATTTTATGGAATCCTAATTTAGAAACCAGGGAAGAGCTCTTTGAGGAAGTGAATATGAACTAATTTCTGAAAAGTAAGTTCAATTATCCAAGCAAAATAGTAAATTAAATGTTTGGCACAGGGAGAGGAAGGTATGGGGGAATGAATAAGCACATGCTAAAATAAATCTTGGATGAGAAGACTGGTTGCAGGTGGTCCAGGAACTCAAAATCAATATGGCTAGGCCAAAACTCAAACCTAAAAGTTAGACAGGCAGCTGATAGATATGCTAACGCATATCTGAATTTTACCATCATTCAAAGATCACCTGGAAACCACTAACAATCTAGAGGTGGAGTGATATGATCAGGTTTGTATCTAAAAGAACCCTCTAGGGGCAGCATGAAAAATGAACTGGATTGAGGAAAAAAAAGGCAGATACGTCTTCTGACTAGGCAAATGATGGCTGCACTTAGAATAATAGCTTCAGAAATGTGAGGAGGTAGACAGTTTAAAAGAACTTGGCAAAAATCTGTAAACTATGTATTGCTGGCATGTTACAAATAAGTCCGTCTCAAAAGTGTCAAATAATTTCCCTAAATTAAGTAGTTTATAAGGTCTGATGGGAACTCTATCTCATACAATGTCTCAAACACTAAAATAACCCAAGCAAAAAAATATTGAAAGTTACCTGTTTATGATGAACTAGCTGCTTTCTTATTTTTCTGGAATATAATCTATCAAGGCTACTGCTGCCTTTGGAAGACCGACTTATGTTCTGGGTGTGCAGATTATTGTTAATAAAACTCCACTGGTTACCTACAGAGCAAGGAAAAGTTGTATTAATAATTATGATAAATGTGATTTTAAAGTACTATTCATACCCAGAAAATATAAAACGATAAATGTGTCAATCACAACAAAGCAGTTTTTGAAAAAAATTAAGGAAACCATCGTAAAGAAACTGCTAAGAACATGTGATCTTAGAGAAGTTAACCCAGACCCTAAGTGACTTTAAGACCACAGTTCTCTGTTCCTTCAATCTTTCCATTAAGGTTAACAGTTTACTTTTTCCACAACTGTTTAAAATTAATCTCTGTATAATACCACTTTGATAAAGTCATTCAAATGTAACAACAACAAAATGCTCACAATTGCCTATTTCAAACTCTATGCTTTTGTGCAGGTATCAAAAAAAAAAAAGGGACACTTAATAATCTTATTTAATGACGGCAAAAATAAGACTAAATAGTTACAAAAACCATGCTGTATAGCTCTACTTCTCATTCTGGAATGTGTCCAGACTATTCCATACTGGTCATTCTGTTCACTTCAGGCTTAATCCCACATGTCACCAATCCTTTTTTTTTTTCACATCTGCTTAACCTAATGACAGCTTTTTCTGTTCTCTTATTATCCTTTTGTCCAGTCAATTCAAATTCTTCAGGCCTTAAAAAAATGTCTTCCACCAATGTGTTTTCATAATACCTGAATGCTATGAATAAAACTAAGGCTTTACATACTATCTGTTATATTCCAACTTTACAAGGAGTTGCATTCGTGTCTTACTTTTAGGGTCTATAACTGAGTAGTGACCTATAGATATTAAAATAGAGCACAGTTTAAAAATAAATCCTTGTGCATGAAAAGAATCCCCCACTCTATCCTCAAACAATGTGTATCATACAACTGATTTACGTATAAAACATTAACAGCCCTTTAATAGTATAATCCTAATGGTTTTTCTTGTAGTCATGTATGGATGTGAGAGTTGGACTGTGAAGAAAGCTGAGCACCGAAGAATTGATGCTTTTGAACTGTGGTGTTGGAGAAGACTCTTGAGAGTCCCTTGGACTGCAAAGAGATCCAACCAGTCCATTCTGAAGGAGATCAGCCCTGGGATTTCTTTGGAAGGAATGATGCTAAAGCTGAAACTCTAATACTTAGGCCACCTCATGCAAAGAGTTGACTCATTGGAAAAGACTCTGATGCTATGAGGGATTGGGGGCAGGAAGAGAAGGGGATGACAGAGAATGAGATGGCTGGATGGCATCACTGACTCGATGGATATGAGTCTGAGTGAACTCCGGGAGTTGGTGATGGACAGGGAGGCCTGGCGTGCTGTGATTNAGAGATCCAACCAGTCCATTCTGAAGGAGATCAGCCCTGGGATTTCTTTGGAAGGAATGATGCTAAAGCTGAAACTCTAATACTTAGGCCACCTCATGCAAAGAGTTGACTCATTGGAAAAGACTCTGATGCTATGAGGGATTGGGGGCAGGAAGAGAAGGGGATGACAGAGAATGAGATGGCTGGATGGCATCACTGACTCGATGGATATGAGTCTGAGTGAACTCCGGGAGTTGGTGATGGACAGGGAGGCCTGGCGTGCTGTGATTCATGGGGTCACAAAGAGTCGGACACGACTGAGTGACTGAACTGAACTGAATAATTTTTTTAATTCCAAATTTTATGGAAATTCTTGTCTGTATTTACATATGATATGTAGCCGCTTCATAAAGTCTTGTTAACTTGGAAAACAAGAAGAAAATAATTTATCTTACACTTTGATTTCCTTTCATTTAAAAAATTTTCTGTGCTTCAAACTTATGGAGACCACAATTCACAAAAATCTAGGAATTTCTGTATCTTGGCATAAAAAATCATTTGCAGATAATTAACAGAAACATTTTATAACAGTAAATGGAATGACATATGGAATGACAAATACCATAAAACTACAATAACCCTTCACAGACTTCCTTCTCATTAACTTCACTTATATCTATGTTATTCCTGGTAAAGTTAACTAATATCTTAGATAAATTACATATAGCTGGAATCTCCAGGCCAAAGTCTGTTCTGAAAAAATTGCATAGTCATTCAAAATCCCCACCAGCAAATTATTATAAACTTCTGATACCTGTCATAAACCTCTCCCTGTCTTTACCATTCAAAGGTTTCTTTGCAGCTGCTGCTTCATCTTCTACAGTTGCCACATAATCCAGCAACCTGGACACGAGCATAACGACCCAACTGATCATGGGGATATCTAGTACTCCTGTATAGCAATGAAAGGGGGAAAAATAGTCATGTAACCCTAAAAATCCTAATGAAGTCTGATAAAATAATTATAAAATTAAGATATTTTATAACTCCAAAATACACCATATAATTATCAACACTAATATTTAGAATAAGCCTCAAAATTAAAACCTGCAGCCACAAATTGAGTAACACATCAAATCTAATGGAAGATTTAACAAATCTTTCATAGTACAAAAACAGATTCATAAATATAATTTGAATCTAACAGGTAATAACATACAGAAAACAAGGTATGAGAAGCTATTCTTAGATTTAAAGGGGGCTGAAATTTTTAAAAAAGCTCTCAATTTGTAAGTCACATAGTTTTACACTATGTTTCAGAGTTTTTATTCCAGGAACAATTTTATTGCTCAAATGAAGCTCATTATCAATAAACAGAACAGCACTGCTGCCAAAATACTTAAACATAAGAGCCTGATTTTAATCATGATAGTATAAAAACAACATACACAATAATTTCCAAGTTCAAAATTCACATAAAGAAAAGGTAACACATTGAAAAAGCAGTAACCACGTGACAGTCAATCACATGAAGGCTGGTCATTCTAAAAAGTCTGTATCACAAAAATACCAACAAAATGTGCAGCAAAATGAACATTAAAATAAATATTTCAGAGTAGATAGTTTATAAAAAACAATATTTACAGGAATCTTATGTTTTTACTGAAGAACACTAATTTAAATAATACCTTCTGTCCTCCTATGCATGGGTAACTGTGGCTGAAGAGGTGACAGTAAATTATCCAACAGATTAAGTAAGCTTTCTAATACTCCACTGTTACTAAGTGATCTCTGACCAATGCAGGAAAGTAACATGAAGACCCTTAAAAAAAAAAAGATACAAATAAAACACTGAGTGTGAATCAATTTAACTGTTCATATTCAAAATAATTCACACTGTAATTTAAGAGACTGATAGACTCTTAAATTGATATTAATGATAGACTATTTGGTTATTAGTAAGATTTCTATCTGGAAGCACAATGTTAAAAATAGCTCTTTTTCAGTTATTTGCTTAAATTTTCTAAGTTTATCCACAAGAAATCAGGTAGAAACATTACTACAGACTCAAAAAAATACGTCTGACACATATAGCAATAGAATCTGATAGGAAATATTTGTAAACACAAATCAGTAAATTCCATAGATTCAGTTAGGAAACTAAAGAATATGGTTCAGTTATATCATGTAGAATCTTCTTCAATATGCCCTTCACTGGGCATTCCTCATACTCTGAAAAGACATGCTTAATTTTTCCACACTGAGTACCCACATACACAACATTTCCAATTTGAACACCGTGGGAATAAATCACTAATAACAAATTATTCTGGCATTTTCTGACCTACCTATCCTGTGGAAAGATGAGAAGCTGCTCAGAATTGTACAATTCCTGAAGAACATTAGAAAGAAACTGGCCCCACCATCTTTCACCACCACACAGCTGAACAAGTAGAAGACCAGTATGCAACCGTATCTTTGGGGTTCCACTGATGCACAGGTGTTTAAAAAGCTCTTCACAGGCCTGGGCATGGAACGTACTCTGCAAAACTGCAGGAACAGAGTGTCCTATTACAAGAAAGAAAACAGTAAAATTTCCTATTTAAGAGTATGCTGTAGGATCAATATCAGCATTCCCAGATAGGCTTTCCTCCTTACCAGCAAAATCTGGTTTATTTATTTTCCTATTATTTATTCCTTACATATGGAATTTTAATTGCTAAATATTTGAGGAAAAAATGGCAATTACATCAATTATACTTCTATGTGGAGTTGGGTGAATCAGATAGCTGTGTGTGTGTGTGTATATTTGGGTGCACACAGTATCAACCATATGTAATGATCAAAAATAGCTCCTGACTAGAAACTGACAGTTCTGTTAGATTAGCAACTTATTAACAGCTTTCAGTGTTGAACTTTCAAATATTAATTAGTATTTTGCCAGTTAACACAATAATGTGGAACACTAATAGCTGAAACTCAAGAAAAAATTAATCATAGATCTATTTTAAAAAGTGAAAAAAATGAATCAACCTAAAAACACATTTCAAAAACATATCAGAAAGGATATCAAAATAAACAGTACCCAGTAAATATTAATACATCACAACATACAAAATTGTATCAAATGTATTTCCAGCCTTTTTAAGTACTTAAGCTAAATACAAACCATTGGAAGAGTGAAGAAGGCTGAGCAAAGTGTCCAATAAATATCTGATGATGGTACGTAACTGCTCTGTGGAAGATGTCTGAATTAAATCTTTTGGATCTGATGTTTCACTCAACACCTTCCTACTTGCACCAAGAGCTACTTTGAGCCTCTGCACTGCATTATGAGCCAAATTTAGTTGAAGCTGTAGCTGGATACAGTCCTGATAGGCAGAAAAAACTCGACTGTCCTCCTCGACTGCCTTGTCTGGCTTTCGCAAAAAGTACTGTGCGTTGTTAGCACTGTTGAGAGGAGGAAGATCAATACTTTGCAAAAGAGTTTCCAGTCGATGACAAGCTAAGTTATACCTATAAGAAAAAATAAATGAACAAAATAATTCTTGCAATGTCCTCTTTAAGATACATATACGAATACACACTAAAAATTAAATCTCTAAAACAAGTTAACATACAATCATTAGAAAAAATTAATCAATTGGTAAGTAGTAAAAAAAAAAAACCAACCAATTATTTAATCATATTAATGCATTAAACATTATAACATGCTAGTGTCCTCCTGCTTTTTGCCCTTCTCTATACACTTATGAAAAGGCATTTCTTGACCAAGTATATACAAGACATTATACAAAATACACAGCTTCAATAAGATTAAAATATACACAAATTTTCTACTAACCTGCACTGTATATCCTCCTGTAGAGCAACCATCATTGCTAAATGCTGGTCAATTTCTGGTTGGCTTGCAGATTCTCCCTCTCCCCTCAGAGGATCATGCATTAATTTCAGTTCACTCTCCCAAGGCAAGATATAGGTATGACCATAGTAAAATCCTAGTGGGATTTTAGCTCTGGCATTTGTACTTCCATAACGTCCAATGACAGTGATCTGAAATAAAAACTTATAAATATACATACCTACTCATCTACAACAATAACAGTCTGAATCATGTATTTTAAAAAAAATAATAAATTATAAAAGATACATTTTTTATTAAAGTATAGTTGATCTATAATATTGTGTTCATTTCTGCTGTATAGCAAAGTGATTCACTATACACATACACACTCTTTTTTACATACTTTTCCATTATGGTTTATCACAGGATATCGAGTATGGTTCCCTGTGTTATAAGGATACTTTTAAATTATGACTGAATATTTTTCGTAACTTATCAGAAACAGAGAGAGTGTACCAATTCATCTTCTTGAAGTTCTTTACCTTCATGAATCTGCACACTGGAGGTGGTATCAAATCATGCAGAATTAGTGAATGGGTGCTAATATCAGTTGCCACTACCAATCGCCTCCCATCGACCTCTTCGCCTAACGTCCAAATGTCAATTGACAAGGAGGCCAAGTCTCCACAAGTGGGAATCAATACGTCTGTCAATAGTATTGGTCTGCCAAAATCCAAGGTCACAAATCTCCTTGCCCCTATAAGAGAGAAAGAGCAACAGCTGACATAAAAGACCGCAACAATTAACCACAAGATACACTCAGAAACAACTGGAACATTTTTCTTAAAATATAAAATCAACTTACTAAACTGCAGACAATTAAGAAGTTAAAATTCTCATTCAAAAATTGTCTAAAACTTCCATCTGTATTAGTTTAAACTCCAAGATTTAAGTTAATATATATATATAAGAATGAGTTACTGTGAAGGCAATCAACTGTACACATAAGCTTATTTTAAAACTGTAAAACCAAAAAAGGTAAATCAGCAAAAACAGAATATAGATTAACTCAATAAACTACCTATCTGTTCTTCTTTTAGTCATTTGGCCTTTTTTTCCTTCTAATTTCACAACTAAATATATTAATGATGCCTAATTTTATTATTTGATTTTTGTTTTCTTAAGCCCTGTTTAACATCTTTTGGAGTTGCATCTTACATTGTGGTTAAGATGTAAAGGAAAAGTATAAGGCTTAAATCACATGTAGTCATTGCTGCTGCTAAGTTGCCTCAGTCATGTCCGACTCTTTGCGACCCCATAGACAGCAGCCTACCAGGCTCCCCCGTCCCTGGGATTCTCCAGGCAAGAACACTGGAGTGGGTTGCCATTTCCTCCTCCAATGCACAGAAGTGAAAAGTGAAAGTGAATTCGCTCAGTCATGTCCAACTCTTCGCAACCCCATGGACTGCAGCCTACCAGGCTCCGCCGCCCATGGGATTTTCCAGGCAAGAGTACTGGAGTGGGGTGCCATCGCCTTCTCCGCATGTAGTCATTACTACCACACTAAAATCTCTCTTACTGACGCCCTCCAATGGAGACAGATAAAGCTTCTCTCAAACAGTGCTTCCCTCCCATACTGACACATCACTCTCTTCAGCTCAGTACCAGAAGGCTTACTGAAGGGGGAGCACGTCTTCTCACATTAACGAAAGGCAACAATGATCTGAGAGGAGAGTAGATGTGCATCTCACACACATTTCAGGAATAAAGCCAATTACTGAAACAGTAGGCAGAATCATTCATAAAAATCCTAATTATTTTTCTTCTTTATCGGCTTGGGGGCCAGATAGCAATCTTACTTGTGACAGAATAATTCTGTCTGGTGACAGAAACCAACTAAATTTAACTAATAGGACTAGTGATAACTCCACAGAGACGTTTTATGGAAAACCAGGGAGTTATCAGTAATTTTTCCTAAACAGGTAAGACTACTGAATGAAAAACATAATTCTCCCCTTTAGGGGGCTAACATGCCGTCGTCAACCCCATAGATAAAAAACCAAATCATAGTGTAAACAACTGCTAACACTTCGTAAGACTGGAAGCATAAGACTGGATGATAAATTTCACTCTAAATGCCACAAACACTAATGTTGCTACCAATGAATGGTTAGTTGGGCAGAAAACACCATTAACATTTTTTAAAAAACAACCCACTGCAATAAAGCAAATATTGTTCAACTCTTCATACAGTGAAAACTAATACAGTACTCACTATCTTCACATTACTTGCCCACAGCTAATTCATGTCAATGTATGGAAAAAACCACCACAATTCTGCAATTAGCCTAATTAGCCTCCAATTATAATAAATAAATTAATTTAAAAACACACACACACACAACAAGGATTTTGTTAAGTTCTGTTGCTGCTCAAGCCTAGAAATAACAGCTGGTAGGATAATAAGGGCAACATTTCCTACCGTGTATTAGTAAACATGCTCTAATGGAAAGCACCTATCCTGATCATAGGTCTCTAGCAATATAAGCATGGTAGAAGCCTAAGTAAAATATTAGTTCTCCAGAAGACCATGAAATGTTAATCCTACTCAGTTACTATCATTAGCAGTAACTCTGTCAGCTATTCTCAAAAAAATGGTTCCAAGATTAGAACCATGAGACTAATGCTAGCCTTAGAAATACCTCTTTAAGCATAATTTTTAGTGTAATTGGTTTTTTTCCAGTGGTCATGTATGGATGTGAGAGTTGGACTGTGAAGAAAGCTGAGCACCGAAGAATTGATGCTTTTGAACTGTGGTGTTGGAGAAGACTCTTGAGAGTCCCTTGGACTGCAAGGAGATCCAACCAGTCCATTCTGAAGGAAATCAGCCCTGGGATTTCTTTGGAAGGAATGATGCTAAAGCTGAAACTCCGGTACTTTGGCCACCTCATGAGAAGAGTTGATTCATTAGAAAAGACACTGATGCTGGGAGGGATTAGGGGCAGGAGGAGAAGGGGATGACGGAGGATGAGATGGCTGGATGGCACCACTGACTCGATGGATGTGAGTCTGAGTGAACTCCAGAAGTTGGTGATGGGCAGGAAGGCCTGGCGTGCTGCGATTCATGGGGTCGCAAAGGGTCGGACACGACTGAGCGACTGAACTGAAATGAATTGAGCAGCTACAATGGAGGCAGACGTTTATGCCAACCATAATCCAAGAGGTGAGATTCTTATATAGATCAAACCCACTGTTTGGACAGAATGAATGAAACTACTCAGTAGCACACTTCCATTCAACTTCATCAGTACAGAGCTTGAGTCTTAATGTAATGCTTTCTCTCAGTAAAAAGCACTTTCCCAAGAGCAGATGTGATTTATTTGCACAGGAAAATCAAACTACAAAATATTGTCTTCCAAGAACCAACAGACAAAGCAAAAATATATATATTTTAAGAAAATCAAAGGTTACCTGAATGCATTCTCTCTATAATAATGGACTGGTGAGGTGGAGGTTGAAGAAAATGTGAAGCATGAGAAATTGCAAGGGCTAGACCAGAACCAAGTGGATTCTAGAAAAGAAAAAAGTATAACTCTATATTGATATCACTCTTGCTCTATAAAAACTAATAGCCATAAAATGAAGTTAAGTCTCATTTCCTGATGTATATTCTGCAATATTTTATAAAATAATCTAATTTGACATTAACAAGTTAACTGAATTGGCTTCTAAAGTTAGCATATACGTAAAAATGTTTTTAAATGTCTAAGAGAACACTATTTAAAATATAGTAATTTACCATTCTGGACTTGTTGGAATTTTTGTTATGTGCAGCAAGATTGACTGTTGGGGGATCAATAACTGAGCCTGGGAAAAGCTGTGCAAGTTCAGCATTAATCACAACAGAAACTGCTTCATTGGGTGGGGTGAGTGGTGGAGTCATAAAAAGTGGTGTTGTTTTTGGAGTGGGTGGAATAACATCAGATGGATGAATGAAGAATCCAGGGGCTGCCACTGGGTTGGAAGGCACAGAGCTGTGAACAGGACCTGCTGCGGATGCTGCAGATGCTGCTGCAGCTGCTGCAGCTGTTGTCTGATGTAACTTGGCTTCCAGCTTTGCTTTCTGTAAAAGAAGTAAAAGCAACAAATATAGACTAACCCTGCCTACCTAATCTGTGGGGAACACTATATGGCATATATTATGAAAATAAACATGATTAACTGGATCCTAGTGCAATAAATATGAAATTAAGTAAAAAAAATTGACTCAGTATGAATGGAATATATTTCCTTAAAAATCTAATATTAAATTTCCTGAGTATTTGGGCAGTAGGACTTTCTCAAAGCAAAGGTGGAAAAGAAGAACAATTAAACGTAAATAAGGAAACAAAATTCTTCTCAAAACAAAAAATTAACAGGAAGTGGATATTCATGTTGCCTAACCTGACACAATCTGTCACTAGGAATTGTATAGTCCACAACAAAATCTCCAAAACATCTGTTATTATTACTAAATTTTAATTCACATTCATTTAGTATCTTTAAATGTTGCTTTAGGTTTTACAATCCATAAAAATAATAACTGTTAACACGTTTGACCAAGAATATTTATAAACAGAATAAAGAATGGATTTTAAAGATTACAAAAAAATATCAATTATATTCCCCAAGATATGTAATATAAAATGCTTATATATAATTTAAAAATTTTAAGTATATCATGAAGATGTTACCTCAATTTTTGCAGAAAATGGTTATCTCAGATCGGTCAACCTAATTTCCTTTATGAAAATAACAGTCATTTTTACAGTACTTTTTCAGCTTTTGAAGTTTAGAGACAGCATGAACAAAGAGCCAAATAGTCTCCAACCTGTTGCTGAAGCTTCAAAAGCTGCTGCTGTTTCTCTTGCAGCACCTGTAGCTGTTGCTCGGCTGAAGCCATTGCATGAGAGAGAGACTGCAAAGCTACCTGGGCTGCTGAACTCAGGGCTGTCGAAGCTTCCCCAACTGTCCCAGATGATAGTCCACCTACTGCAGGAGTAACCCCGAAGGAACTCACTGGCATTAAGACAAAGGGGGAAAAACAGGATAAAGAGAAGGCTCACAGAGAAACATGTACAAAAGCACACTACTTCGACACTAAACAACACTTAATTTTCATTTAAAAAATAAAAATCTTGAGAGGCAATCTTAATGGTAAAACTATATTGACAATAATAGTATTCAAGTATAAGGGATCCAAGAATGACTTCTTATTCAAAGAAAATTAGTATATTTTTAAGTTTAAAAATACTTTTAGCCTGAAGACATTTCATTTAATATGGCTAAAATGAAAATACAAAACAATAGTCTTATACAGCTTGAGTGGGAGAAATAAACTGATTTTTGCTTTACTAAGATTTCCTATAGAAACAACACCTTCTTCTCCCTCCCCTAAGAAGCTAAAAAAAACAACAACCCCAAAACCTTTCAATTATAAGAACATAATTTAACAAGACTGATGACACAGATTTCCTCATTTTACAGCATAGCCTAAAAAGAGAATCTGGCCCACATACAATATGTAAAGCAGTGTTTCCTCAGAACACAAACAGGAAGATAAACATGTCTTATGCACAAATAAGTCTGACACACACTGCTTATCCATGAATACTACCATTTTTAAAGATCTATAAAATTACACAAGTTTAAAAGATTTTTACTCCCCTTTTCAATGTTATTCAAATATGTAGTATAAAAGAACTTTTTTCCCATTAAATATTTACCAGTAACTGTGTTAAACATTTTGAGAAAAGCTGAGATAAAAATTTAATTTCATAAACTCACACAATCTTCAACAAAAGAGGCAAGAACACACATGCAATGGAGAAAAGACAGTCTCTTCAGCAAGTTGTACTGGGAAAGCTGGACAGTCACATGTAAATCAATGAAGTTAGAACACACCCTCACATCATACACAAAAATAAACTCAAAATGGCTTAAAGAATTAAATATAAGACATAACACCGTAAAACTCCCATAAGAGAACACAGGAAAAACATTCTACAGATAAACAGACATAAGTCAGACCAATGTTTTCTTAGGTCAGTCTCCCAAGGCAATAGAAATAAAAGCAAAAATCAACAAATGGGACCTAATCAAACTTACAGCAGAGCAAAGAATACTATAAACAAAACAAAAAGACAATGTATGGACTGGGAGAAAATATTTGGGAAAATGCGACCAACAAGGGCTTAATATACAAAATATACAAACAGTTCATACAACCCAACAATAAAAAAACAAACAGCCCAACTGAAAAATGGGCAGAAACCTAAATAAAAGAAGACATACACAGGGCCAACAGGCATGTGAAAATTGCTCAACACCACTAATTACTAAGAGACGTGTAAGGGGGCAGTAGGAGAAGGGGACGACAGAGAATGAGATGGCTAGATGGCATCATGGACTCGATGGACGTGAGTCTGAGTGAACTCCGGGAGATGGTGATGAACAGGGAGGCCTGGTGTGCTGCAATTCATGGGGTCGCAAAGAGTCGGACACGATTGAGTGACTGAACTGAACTGAAAACAAAACTACAAGAAGGTATTGCCTCACACTGGTCAGAATGGCCAAATTAAAAAGTCTACAAGTAATAAATGCTGAAGAGAGGGTGGAGAAAAGGAAACCCACCTATGCTGTTGGTGGGAATGTAAGTTGATACAGCCACTACGGAAAACAATATGTAGGTTCCTTAAAAAAATAAAAATAGAATTTCCGTATGATTCAGCAATCCCACTCCTGGGAATATAACCAGAGAAAGCTTTGACTAAAAAAAACATACATGTACCCCAATGTTCAATGCTGCACAATTTATAATAGCCAAATAAAGGAAGCAATCTAAGTGCCCATCAAAACATGAATGGATAAAGATGTGGTATACATATATAATGGACTACTATATGGCCATGAAAAAGAATGAAACAATGCCATTTGAAGCAACATGGATGAACGTGGAAATTATTATATTAAGTGAAATAAGTCAAAATGAGAAAGACTCACTTATATGGAGGAAAGACAACTGCTTCAATAATAGGAAATGCAGAAGTTATCCAGTAGAGCTAACCTTAGTGGGAGAACTAGGATTAGAAACAAGGGCCATGTGAAATCAAATATAAGGTGAGGACCAATGCTAAGAAAGGAACTTAACTCATTTAAACTTTGCGATGGCCCACGAGTAGGTAATACTGTTACCCTATTTCACAGGTAATATATCTAAAACTGAGGGAGGCACACAGAAAAAATTAACACAACATTTTAAATCAGTAATATCCCAATAAATATAAAGAAGTAAAACTGAGGGAAGTAATTTGTTCATAAATATTTGAAAATTAGAACAGGCAGGTAATCAAACAGCATATCTTGACATTTAACAATGAATATGCTATGCCAGAATTCAAATAAACTATTTTTTTAAACTAAGTTATAATCACAAGATAGAAATAACAACAAAATTGTGCATAGCCTTTCAATAAAAAAATTTCCTCTATTAAAAAAGAAAAGGTCACTACACTGAAGCCATCCAATACCTCATATACCATGCACAAATTCAACTATACGAGTTTGGTCAAAGAAAGAGCAATCATATAAGCTGTGTGCCCCAAAATAAAATCTACTTGCTCCACCAAGTGTTCCACCAAAGCAACAGAAGTTCATTCCAACTCTAGAGGGAAAATTTTTAGACTTACTGAAGCATTTATGTTGGCCTTGTACTTTTGGGATAATGTAAATGACTTTCAATATTAACCATGTATACTTTAGCCTTCTACTGACTTTAAAATCTAATGCCCAAATAATATTCAAAGGAAAATGAGCTCAATCACGAGAAACACATAAAAGACAAACAATCCAAGAAAAATGTCATTCTGCTACTACAAAAGCAAAGAAAAAGATAAAGAGAAATGAAAATAGAATTGTGAGATAAATCCAAATGAATACTGAACACAAAAATTTTAACAATAACCACAAGAATTAAAACAATATAAAATTAAGGTATGAAGTCATATTGCCATATAACTCATAAAAGTGATTAAATAATGTTCAATATATTTGCACCATATGGGAAAAACAGTAACTGGATTTCTGGATGTCAAGGATACATTTATATTATGCTCTCTGGGATAACTGCTAAAAATAATAAAAAGAGGAAAAATAGCTCAATAAAAATAGTCACCAATAAAATGGAAACAAAGGGAAAAAAAGAAACATTTAATAGGCAAGATGAGAAACCTAACAGAATATATAAAATACATGGTAGATTTGAATACAAATATATTAGTAATTATATTAAATGTAAATAAGCTAAATACTCCAATTAAAAGTAATGGGACAAAAAAGGCAAGTACATTCTGCTTATAAAAGATGTATCTAAAATAAGGAGATTCTGAAAAGTAAAAGTAAAAATATATACCATACAAATAGTAACCTAAAGAAAGCTGATGACTGGTAGAGAACTATCAAAAGAAGTAATTTTAGGAAAATCAATGCTAGAGAGAGAGAATATCTAACAATAAAAGATTCAATTCATAAGAAAGATACAACCATTCTAAATTTGCCTGGTAGCTTCAAAATACATGAAAGAAAAACTGCTAAAACCAAAACAGACAAATCCACAAGTATAATGACAAGAATTTAACATGCTGATCTTATTAACTCCAAAAAAAAAGAAACAGATAAAATAATCAATAAAGAGAGAATTTGAAGAACACAATTAGCAAACTGTATATCCAAGTGGATATACAGAGTACACTTTACCAAACACAGACTAAACATTATGGGTGAATTTAACAATCATAACATGGAACTTCAACGGCTGACCAAAAAATACATTAAGTGCAATTCTACACCACACAGACCTTACTCAACCAGCGTTTAGGAACATGTAGCTAAGAAGTCATGAAAGTGAAAGTTAGTTGCTCAGTTGTGCCCAGCTGTGCAACCAACCAGGCTCTTCAGAACATGGAATTTCTCAGACAAGAACACTGGAGTGGGTTGCCATTCCCTTCTCCAGAGGATCTTCCCAACTCAGGGATCAAATCCAGGTCTCCAACACTGCAGGGCAGATTCTTTACTGTCTGAGCCACCAAGAAAGCTGAGCTAAGAGTTTATACAAAGAAACAAATAAAAAGCTAGAAATGATTACTCTAAAAAAGTTAAGACAATGTTTACCTTCTTCAAAGAGTGAGGGAAAAATAAATTGAAGTGGTCATAAAGAAATCTGTTTACAGAGTACTGGAAATGTTGTTTGGTAGTCATATGGGCGGTTTGTGTTGTGATAAATTGCTTCCCTATACAATTGTTTACTGCACTTTTCTGTATGAGTATTGTATTTCACAATTAACATGTTTGAAAATAAAAGGAGACAGAAGTTGAGAGACTACACTCATATGATCACAACTCAGGACTTTGTCTTAAAATTTAATAAAATCCCTCTGCTGGCAACAGTTTTGACCTGAGTGCATCACAAATTTTTAAAAAAGCATAGACTACTTTTGGAATGACAAAAACTGGTCCTATTATTTGTTTTGCAGAAGAAATGGGTAGGAATGTGAAGGAATACTTTTTTCAAATCACCTCTTTTGTTTTAAATTTCAAACCTTCTAAAAATATTACTTATTCAAATACATTAATTTTCTTAAAATAAAAAATTAATTTCATGACAGTTCCAAAGAAAAAAAGCCTGATTTAAAAAACTAAAGAGTTCTCAGACTTTCTGGTAGTCCTACAGTTAGGATTCTGTGCTTACAGTGTAGAGGGGATGGGTTTAATCCCTGGCAGGGAACTAAGATTCCGTAAAAAAATTAATCAATAAATCAATAAGTAAAACAAAACTAAATAGTCTTGTGGAAGTTTATTTTCTTGTTATGGCATGTTTCCATACCACACTAAATGTGTAAGTTTCTATAAAATGACTGTAATAGTCCAAGACAACAAACATAAATAGATATTGACCTTTCTGGCATCTCCATGTAAAAGAAATATAAAATTTTATTTTAAAATTAAAACTCTCAGCTAGGTAAGTCATGAATTTCATTGAGTAGTTACTTCCACAATTGCAAGAAATATGATTCTGAATAAAAAGACACTCAAACAACTGTTCAGCCCCCTTTAAAACATGCCGCCATTCTCGACTCAAGTGAAGATTAAATTTTCCATGACTTTGATGACTTCTCAAGCAACTATTTTTTACTTTCTGAAGAAACAAAGGCACTCACTTACAAAAAAACACAAACAGTTGAAGTCATTCAAGACAATATTCAAAAACACATCTGTGACTATAATACAAATATAAAAACATATTCCAATATTTTTAATCACAAAAACTTCAATTATTTGTGCCCAGACAGAACTGTGTGAATGAACACAGATCTTACAACATAAAGAAAAAAAAAAAGGAAAAAAAGATGTACAAAATAAGCAAGTTGTCATCATTCATTTAAAGCATCACCACCACCATAGATTCAAACACACAAATAACAGGCTCATGTATCCACAGTTGTTTTAAACTAGCTGAAAAAATAGTTTTCCCTCTTCACTCATCTCAAACTTCTCAAAGACACTAACAAATATACTTTTAACTTTAAATGCGAGAAATAACACCAGGATGTGAAAACTACACACAAGACTGGCCGACAGTTGATACTACTGCAGATGGATAATGAAAATAAAATGTTTATGGTACTCTTCCCTTTACTTTTATCATGTTTGATATTTTCCAAATTGAAATGTTTCTAAAATTCCACACACGTAAAAGCAAAAAGATTTAACATAGCGTTCTAGAAGATAGGGGGGAAAAAGCCATGAATAGACTTAGAAAAGATATGAAACTACTTATGATTGTTCCTCAGAATCTCCCTCCAACCAATAAGTTTCTACTTCACACAACATTAAAGGAGTTTTACAGATAATATAAACAGATATGTAAACACTTATATATCCCTTTATTGCAACATAAAACATGTAATAAAAAATGTATATAATAAAAGAAGGTACATACCAGTAAACGTACTTGCATCATCCCTTTCTATTCTTGTTCCATCACTAGTTGACACACAAGAAAAGTGCAGAGGTTCAACTTCTAGAAGTCCAGTGAGAGATGTGAAACTACCTTCAGCAGCAGTGCCACTACTAACCTTTCCATTTCCTAATACAAGGGAGAGACAAGTTTGACAGAGGGCGAATTAATCTTAACAAGGAAACAGTCATAGTAAGAATTACAGCCACTACTTCAATTTTAACTACAAAGATGTATAAATGCACAGACCTTACATAGGGCTTCAACAATGGACATGGCATTAAGAAAACTCACAAACAGGAGGTTCTACTAGTCTCCGTACTACAGAAGCAGAGTTTTCCAGGAGCAACGGTTACTCAGAAACACACACATTGACAAGAAACTAGAGCAAGTGATTTAGATTTTAAACAAGGAACAGAAGACAAAAGAAAAGTAAATATTGTAAATGAGGAAAAAATAAGAGAGCAGCTTAGATTCAAGCATGCAAAAAAAATCAGAATATATTCTATGATATCAAGTGTATAAATGACACTAAATTAAAACTAAAAAAATACTCAAGATATTAGCAAGATTATATTCTAGAAGGAGATATGCTGCTTTATAATCATAAAGATAAGTTAGCACATGTAGCAGTAAGAAAAAAAATCAAATGGTCACATCTGTGCAAACCATAAAACGACAGAAGACTGGATGGAAGAACACAAAAGAACTAAGAGCGTATATCGGACCAGGGGAGGAAAAGGGAAGTGTCATTTAGTACTTGTCAAATGTTTTAAAATCAGAGCAATACTTTCACACAGAATCAGACAAAGTAAAACAGAAAGAGAAGATGAAAAGAATGGAGACACAGAAAAAAACCTGGAGGAATAAAGTAAACGCAAGACTAAACTGTCAAAACCTTATTCTTCAACGTCCATTTGCGCTCATAAGTGCTCAGTAAATNTGGCTGGACAGCATCACTGATGCAATGATCATGAAGTTGGGCAAATTCTGGGGTGGGGAGGGGGGGCAGGGAGGCCTGGTGTGCTACCGGCCACAGGGTTGCAGAGAGTTGGACACTACTGGGCGACTGAACAACAATTGATGTATTACCTAGCTAAAAATTAGAATCTTGTTTTATCTTGACTTTTCTCTACCCACTTGTATTTTAAAGCAACTCTCAGACATACCACCTGTAAATATTTAAATTTGAGAAAACAACTTAGATCTTCTCAGTCTACCAATGGTCTGTGTTCCGCCGACCTGGGGTGGGATCTGTGTCCCCTGTGTTGACCTCCAGGTCACTTTCTTACAGAGAGGCAATCCATTTTCCTGGGACCTTTGTGACACAGATTTGTTGAGTTAAAACAACAGAAACTTAATCTCTTGGTTCTGTATTCCAAACATCCTTGGTTTCCTTGTCTTGGCAGCTGTATCACTCTAGTGTTTCACCTTACCACATGGCCTTCTTGCCTATGCGTGTCCTCTCCTTTTATAAGAATACCAGTCATTGGATTTAACTATTTCTACCAAAGCCATGTTTTGAGGTTCCAGATAAACAAATTTGGTAGAACACTATTCAACCCAGCACAGTCTTTCACTTTCCAGATCTGTTTGGCTCATGAGTTCAGGTGGCAAGGAGCACCTTGCTGGTGTTGGTAGTGATAGGATGCCACTGGTTTCAGTGTTTATTTTGATCATAGGGATGCAGTAACCTGCCCAAAGGATCATGGCTTGTTGCCCTTTGACATCACAAGCAACTAACAATGCTATCTAACTCTTAACCGTTAATTCAAAGAACCTTGATCTTGTTGCCTTGATGCTCCATTGACTCTGAGAGGCATCAATTTCATCTCCACAGTGTAGAAATCAGAAGGTGCTGCTCTTGGGTGCTGCAGCTTTCAGGGGGTATCAAAACTTTTTTTTCCCTTTAATGATTAGGCTCTGTATCTGGAAGAGTATAAGTTATTTTGGACCCTACTTTTGTGTGCTTTTTGAATCATGGATCTACTATAAAGGAAACCAAAAGGTCAGACTCACACAACTCTAAAAACTCTCCTCAGGGTGTGGGGCGAAGATATGCTCATGTGGTGCTGAGGAAAGCGGACATCGACCTCACCAAGAGGGCAGNAACTACTTATGATTGTTCCTCAGAATCTCCCTCCAACCAATAAGTTTCTACTTCACACAACATTAAAGGAGTTTTACAGATAATATAAACAGATATGTAAACACTTATATATCCCTTTATTGCAACATAAAACATGTAATAAAAAATGTATATAATAAAAGAAGGTACATACCAGTAAACGTACTTGCATCATCCCTTTCTATTCTTGTTCCATCACTAGTTGACACACAAGAAAAGTGCAGAGGTTCAACTTCTAGAAGTCCAGTGAGAGATGTGAAACTACCTTCAGCAGCAGTGCCACTACTAACCTTTCCATTTCCTAATACAAGGGAGAGACAAGTTTGACAGAGGGCGAATTAATCTTAACAAGGAAACAGTCATAGTAAGAATTACAGCCACTACTTCAATTTTAACTACAAAGATGTATAAATGCACAGACCTTACATAGGGCTTCAACAATGGACATGGCATTAAGAAAACTCACAAACAGGAGGTTCTACTAGTCTCCGTACTACAGAAGCAGAGTTTTCCAGGAGCAACGGTTACTCAGAAACACACACATTGACAAGAAACTAGAGCAAGTGATTTAGATTTTAAACAAGGAACAGAAGACAAAAGAAAAGTAAATATTGTAAATGAGGAAAAAATAAGAGAGCAGCTTAGATTCAAGCATGCAAAAAAAATCAGAATATATTCTATGATATCAAGTGTATAAATGACACTAAATTAAAACTAAAAAAATACTCAAGATATTAGCAAGATTATATTCTAGAAGGAGATATGCTGCTTTATAATCATAAAGATAAGTTAGCACATGTAGCAGTAAGAAAAAAAATCAAATGGTCACATCTGTGCAAACCATAAAACGACAGAAGACTGGATGGAAGAACACAAAAGAACTAAGAGCGTATATCGGACCAGGGGAGGAAAAGGGAAGTGTCATTTAGTACTTGTCAAATGTTTTAAAATCAGAGCAATACTTTCACACAGAATCAGACAAAGTAAAACAGAAAGAGAAGATGAAAAGAATGGAGACACAGAAAAAAACCTGGAGGAATAAAGTAAACGCAAGACTAAACTGTCAAAACCTTATTCTTCAACGTCCATTTGCGCTCATAAGTGCTCAGTAAATTATTATTACTGTTTTTTAACACATGTATCAGATCCTGGGCTGAGCACAAATGGACGTTGGAGAATAAGGTTTTGACAGTTTAATCTTAATTTACTGAGCACTTATTCAATAGAGACTTCCCTGGTGGCTCAGACGGTAAAGCGTCTGTTTACAATGTGGGAGACCTGGGTTCTACCCCTGGGTTGGGAAGATTCCCTGGAGAAGGAAATGGCAACCCACTCCAGTATTCTTGTCTAGAAAATCCCATGGACATAGGAGCCTGGTGTCCATGGGGTCGCAAAGAGTCGGACACGACTGACCGACTTCACCTTCACCTTATTCAATAGAAGACATGGGAGATACAAGAGAAAAATGACAGGCCCCAGTTGTCATGAAATGCATATTCTATTCAAGGTTACCAGATATGAATCAAATAATTATGCAATTGAACCTTAAAAAAAATAAGTGCTACACTTTACTTAGGAGAAGTTCACAGGACAAGTAAGTCAAGGGGAAATCAATCTAAGTCAATGGGTGATAAAATACTTCCATGATGAAGTGAAGAGATTCATGTGAAGAATAAAAGATTTTTACACATCTACTCCAATGAGGCAGAGGAACCCAGGCAGAAGAAATGACACAAGTAACATATCTTCAGTAGAAAGGACCACGGCACATTAGAGGAACTGAAAGAAAAATGTGCCTACTGCAACATTTCTCAATCCTAAAATCTCTCTACACATCTTTAAAACAACTGTAAGAACTCAAAAATTGAGCTTTCCTTTATATTGGTTGTATATACAGAGATTTACAAAAGTAGAGATTTTAAGCAGAGAATATATTAAACATTAATTCATATAATAGTAATAAATTAACCTGATTAGATATAAAATCTTTCATTTTTGATGAAAAAAATCACTGTCTTCTAAAACAAAAATAAATGAGAAGGGTGGCAAAGTCTTACATTTCTGCAAATCTCTTTAATATGTGGCTCATCAAAGGAAGTTGGATTTGCCTATCTGGATCCAACCTACAACAGTATGATGCTCTGGCAGAAATATATGGAAAAAAAAAAAAAAAAACTCTGACAGAGAATATACGTAGTTAGAAAACAAAAGAATATTTTAATAAAGTATTAAATATTCAAAAATTTGAAAAGTGCCAGTTTAGGATTAGTTGCAATATAGTATCTGAAATCTTGAAAAAGACCTTCTCAAACTCTGCTACAGCAATATTAGTTGGTCTATCTTATTCTTTTAAGGAGTGTTCTGTTCAAGTATGATGATGACGCATCAACCACTTGGAAAATACTGGTTCATTACTATGTACAGATCTTCCAAAAGTTAATACACCTCCTTATACAATATTAGAAAATGACACTAACTAATATCTTAGCCCATCAGAAAAGTCATTATGTATTGAGAAGCTGTCAAGCTCTCTTTGGAGGACAAAAGTTTTCCAAAATTCTAATCTTTGCTTAAAAGTTCTACTTCTAACATTGGCAACAAATAACTATCAATTGAGAAAATATCTGCCAAATAATCAAATCCGAATGAACACATTTTGTTTCTCATTCTTGCAAATAAAAATGGAATTTCATGAAATAAGAAACAAAAGTTTAGAGCTATAACAACTACACAAGTTCATTTTCTTGAAACAACCATAGTTCTTCAGTATGCAGCAGAAGTGTTTCATGCACACTTCCCATTTCAAAACAGAATATTTAAAAGATTTGTACTCCTGGGTTCAAAACTGAATAAAATTCGTGATTTTAACTATTTCATCAAAGATATTTCTAAGTAAAACCATCATGCTTCTGACTCTTAAATGTATGGGGAAGATCATCATGCTTTCTTTCACACAATCAGTACAGAAGTCTATGCAGTGAAAGGGCAGATAGGAAAACAGTAGACCCACGGACTCCCTGAAAGGATTCAGGGACCCTGAGAGAGCCTATGGACAACACTTGAGAATCACAGGACCACAAAAAGAAAACCAACAGGGGAAGGGAAGAAGTCAGATCATACCAGATCATCTATGCTACATTACATACATGGGGCTTCCCCAGTGGTCCAGAGGATAAAGCGTCTGTCTGCAATGCAGGAGACTCAGGTTCAATCCCTGAGTTGGGAAGATCCCCTGAGAAGGCAATGGCAACCCACTCCAGTACTCCTGCCTAGGAAAATCCCATTGAGGAGCCTGGTAGGCTACAGTCCATGAGGTCGCAAAGAGTCGGACATAATTGAGCGACTTCACTTTCATGCTATATTACAGACTTTGGATGGTACAATCTTGGAAAGACACGAAAAATATCTTAAGAAGACAGAATAATCAGATCAGGTTTACATTAAAAAATGACTGCAATCATTGCTCTGTAAAGTATGAACAGAAGTGAGCCAAGAACAGATGCAAAATAACCAGTTGGAAAGCTACTTTTTAGTCCAGGTTCAAGACGACTGTGACCTGGACGATAATCTTGTGATTGTGAGAGGTAAGAGAATGGGCAAATTGTAAATACAGGTTGGTGGAAAATTAGATAGGATCAGATGACAGCCCCGATGTGGAGGATGAGAGAGAGAGGATACAGTTCACATTTCTGTTTCGTGCCACAGATGCCATTAACTGAAAAAGGAAATGCTGCAGAGGTCTGATGGAGAGGAATAAAAAAATGAGACATTCATGTGGAGATGAATAGTCATTCTAAAATGAATATGGCTGCTCTTGTGTATTTAACCAACCCCCTGGCTTGGCCTGAGCTTTATGGTCTTCTCCTTACAGCTTCTCTTTAACAAATTTCATTCTATCCTAAAGTGTACAGGAGGCATCTATAGGTCTAGTGCTAACCCATCCTCTGAGGTCTACTCATAATTTGACATGTCACTTAGACACACACTGGCATGAGGTAATCAGAGCCTAAGTTATCAAACAGAATAATTTATTAACAAGCAAGAAGACCAGATGTATAATATAATCTCTTTCATTAAAAATGTTCATAAACACATGTAGCAAACAAGTCTAAATAGCTAAACATTCTGTTAACAAAGGTAACCTAAGAGAATGGAGAGGTTAAAGTTGAGATATTTTGCATTTTATTTTTCTTTTTTACTTTTTCACAATTCATAACTAAATTTAAATAAAACTGAGACTAAACCCCCAAACTTACTTATATTTAACATGGTAATTATCATGTTTACAAGTAAATTTTTTAACATTTTGGTTTACTAGTAACACTTGTAATAAGTTCAACAAGATGGAAGAAAACAAAAAATAAAGTGATCATTGTTCTAACAAAAACAGAAAAACACCAAATTCTAGCATCTGAAGAGATTATACAAATAGTGTTACACATTCAGTCCTAAAGGCATATTCTTGAGAAGTGCATCCAAGAATACATGTATGATAGAAGATGCAGAAAATTATTTTTTCTTTCTGCATCTTTGCTTACTAAAAAAGCATATATTAATTTTATTTTCTTTAATATGAAATAATACGTTCTTTGATTTTACAGATAGCAAAGGCACACCAAATAAAATTTGAAAGACTACAACAAACAAATTTTAGTCTATTAACATTAAAGTCATACTAACGTAATGAAACACACACAAAAAAAACAAACAAAAGAACCCAAATTTGCAACCCTGTGAAAAAGAACATCAATATTTTTTGATAGGGGAGTTGAGAAACAAAGCAAATAGTTTAATGATTCACAGACATACAAGTTAAGTTCCAGAAACTTTTAGTTCCCAAAGACAGAATGGAATAACTACAATCTATTAAAAATCGATGGTATCTTAAACCCAAGATAAAAATTCAGAAATTCCTTTAATCAAACATTTTACTACCTGAAAGGACGTCTGATAAATCAATTTCATCAGACTGGACACCAATGCTGCTGTTGTACACATTTTTACAAGAAGAGCCACTCATCTCCAAATCAAAGAGGACTGGATCAAATGGTGAACTATACAATCCGTATCTGAAAGATAAAACAAGGTCCTAGCGATTTTCCTGGCAGTCATCTAATTAGTAAATTATCTATTTACATAGCTTTAGGACTTCCCTGGTGGCTCAGACGGTAAAGCGTCTGCCTACAATGCGGGAGACCCGGGTTCAGTCCCTGGGTCAGGAAGATCTCCTGGAGAAGGAAATGGCAAGCCACTCCAGTATTCGTGCCCAGAAAATTCCATGGAGTGAGGAACCTGGTAGGCTAGAGTCCATGGGGTCGGAAAGAATCGGACACAACTGAGAGACTTCACCTCAAAAGCAGTTTTTACACAGGGCAGGAGACACTAACCACATTTAACTCAAATTCACTGAACTTGAACTGTGTTCCCTGCAAACGTATGCTCCAAAAGATATAGTTCAGAGACTCAATAAATGTGATTTCAATTAAGCTGGTAACTAATGAACCAAGACTGAACCTTCATCAGTAGACTTTCAAACACTCTTCCCTTGCCTGAATGATATTGACTCAGCAGAAGATATAAAGGTTTTCGGTAACATTTCATCAAAATCAAGATTTCTAATCAATAAAGATGATTATAAAAGTGACTGCTTTAAATAACAGAACACGCTACTTCAAAATAACTCAAATCTAACCTTTAGATATTTATTTCATTATATTTAAGTTTTAGAAAATCAAATGGCACGTAAAGAATACTAGTTAAGGGCAATACGTGATTAACACAATTTCACCTTACAAAGTTTTAACAACGAAGAATCAAAGTACCTTAAGTGTTTTTTCCCACTAGCAAGAAACACCTCTTATAAAGAATTTTAATATAATTAGCCCTCCAACTATCAGCTCCAGCACTTCCAAAGTTGTTAAAGGGAATTATTCTCAGAGAAAATAGAGGGAAAGAAAACCTTAAGCAAATATATATCATAACAATTCTGTGCAAAGGTAGTACCATATCCAGAAAGGCCCATCATTAGTCATTTCGTAAGTTAAAATACCTTGTCTGAAGCAAAGCCTCCATTGGTGTTAACCTGTCCTGTAGCTGCCTGGACACAGCAGTAAGCAGAGATGCACAGGCAGTGCTGCACCCAGCCAAATCGTCGTCTTTAACATAATTCAGTAAGACAAAATACCAATAGACAGAACCTGAAAACAACAACAAATCAAGATATCTTTTCCTCATTTCTCCTTCACAAAGAAAACTTCAAATTTCACATTTATTGAGTATGTCCTCTTTTCCTAGTACGATTTTCTGGAAAGAAAATCTGTAAGGGCAAATTACAAAGGACTAACTCCCTGGAAGACTCTAAGAGGATGCTGACAAAGAATCGCATTATATTTTTTGAGAAGTGTACAAAGTCAACCTAGTCATTTAGGTTTTCAATAAAGTGAGATGATTCTAAGGGACATTTTAGAATAGCCAGAAAAGTGGAGATGTCAGATCCTTTAAACAATCTTTCCTAAAATACTCGTTCTCTGTATTAAAAATTTCAAAAACAATAGATGGCAATGAGCTACAAATAACATACTTTAGCAAGTGAATGACGTGTAGTCATTCTATATTGCCAGTTAGATATAGACCAAAGGTGATCTTAAAAGGTGTTCACGACTATGTATTTTAACTCTTTTATAAAACTTGAGATATCTGAATACTAAGTGCACCCCATTATTTAAGCACCCAATCTCTAACACTATTTTCAAGAAATTGTTCTAAACACCAGAAACTACCACAGTGAGCAACCAAGTCCAAAACATTCTACTCTATGTAACAAAGGAGTTTATAGTTTTAGTCAATATATGTTCAAGGTAAATATAAAGGGATTCTTTGTCTTAATTAAGATACTGATAAAATAACCATTTATTGGGCTTCCCAGGTGGCACGGTGGTAAAGTATTCATCTGCCAATGCAGGAGACACAAGAGACGCGGGTTCAATTTCTCAGCTGGGAAGATCCCCTGGAGTAGGAAATGGCAACCCACCCCAGTATTCTTGCCTGGAAAACTCCATGGACAGAGGAGCCTGGCAAGTCACAGTCCGTGGCGTTACAAAGTGACATGGGGACCCAACGGAGCAGCAGCAGCAACCATTTATCAACTGACTTTAAGCAAGGTTTTTTTCTGGTACACCACAAAGGTCAAATTCTTGTGGAATATGACATAACTTTTTAAATGGATTGGTTATTTATGAAATAAAAGACTGTGAGAAATGTCTTCCAAATAAATAAATAAATAAATAAATAACACTAGGTAAAGGGCAAAGCAGTAGCCCTTCATAGTAAATTCCTACCTGATAACTACATTCATTCTTGAATGGCATTTCCACAGTTTTTAGGTGCTGTAAAAAAAAAAAAACTCACTGGTCCCTTTCAGAAAATTCCAATATGCCACAGACCCTACCATTCATACACAGTATGTGTATGGACCATTTAATTTATGTCATCTCTCTGGTACTTACAGATGTTTTAGTTTGTAACATGTGATCTACCATCACTAAACAACCAAACAACTCAATTATTTTAAGGAACTCCACGAAATGTATGAATTGAGATGACCAGATTATTTACTTAAATCTCCCACTAACTTTTTCCTAAAAATATTATCAAAAAGAGTATCTGCCTATCCAATCACTATTTAAAACCCCTTAAAAAACAGACAAGCTACAGAGAAAAATAAGACTAATTGAGAAAAAACAAAAGTTACTAAACAATCTCAAACATACTGTGAGATAATTCCTAAAGTTAGTTATGACTGAATAAGTTTCACATACCACCAGTCGCTGCTGCGGGTAAAAATGACATATTATCAAGTAAGGCCTTCAACAGAACAGATCCAAATCCAGGTTGACATGGGTCGCACTTGCCATTACTGAAAACAATTTTAAAAGAAAAATTTTAAATACACTACTCAAGGTAATTAATTCTAAACATCTTGTACTACTCTTAATCTTTAAATGTGTTCATACAGACTGAAAAAAACCTGCCTGAAAGCCCTGTAAATGAGCAGAAAGATAGTAGGGACTGACTGTACTAAGGGTCTTTATAACTGTTTTCTTATGCAATAAACCACTTTTTTTTTAAAACCCAAAAGAGCTAAAAAGCATGTACAGTCAATACAGACTATTAATTTCAAATATTTCCTAGATAGTTTCAGGGTTTAGAGAAAATGATCTGCACAATGCTACAAGTAAGTCTGGGTAAACGGACATAACTGGTAATAAAGGCCTCCGGTAAAGAATCCAAAGACAATCAGGGATAGTGGGAGTGAAAGTGAGGGAAGAGCTCCCCTTACCAAACTCCCCCAAATCTTCTAATAAGCAGAGAAGCCCAGCTGAATTCTCTTATTACTAGATTTAACGTGACATTTTGCCCAAAAAACCCCAATTTTTTTCCCTAGGATCTCAATAATCCTCAAAAATCCACTTACATTATACATATATTTAACAAGAACCAAATGACCCTAGACACAAGGTATCACCTGCCAAACTACAGGAGCACCTACAAAGTATATTTTTGACTTAAAAATCACCAACCTGATGCACAAGGCTAGAAATCGAGCACACTTGTGGGCTATGCTTCGTCCTGCCTCAAAGAAGCAAACACGTACAATGTCTGAAAGACATTTTCGTGTTTTTGAAAGCAGGCTTTCATTTCCTTCCTTTGAGCTGCAAAACAATAGCAGGCGTTTAGGCTCATGCTGAACTTCCAGTCATAACATCCAAAGGGCAATCTGGTAAATAAAATCTTATTAACCTTCCAGGTCCATTCGAATGTACTCCAGCTAACCAACAAAGAATATCTAACACAAGACTCTGGGCATGTTCTGTGATTTGGCCATCATCTGCTTTTCTACACAAAGTGTTGAGAAGCTTCTCATGAAATTCTGAAAACTGCAACATGGCACATCGCTGCACTCTACAAAAAAAAATATATATATATATATATATATATATGCATATACACATACACACACATGTACATAAATACATTAATAATCAAAAGAGAAAAATAAAGCTATTTCAACCTGGTTGGACATCAAATATTTCACTTGGAATCATGAATATTACAATTAAAAAAAAAGAACTTTTGAAAATTACCTAGCACTATATGAACACCAAGGATGAACCAATGAAGTGAAAATATATACCGTCAATGACATAAGCACTTAAGAGAAATGAAAAGCAAATAAAAATTTTCAAGTAAAAGTTAGGATTTTAAAATTTTGTGGATATTAATATATTTACTGGAAAAGTCTTCCTTTGTACTTCTCTTACTTAAGAACAGTAGAAGAAAATGAGGCTACCTTTCCTTAGAAACTGAAGTTTTCTTAAATCTTCGGATGGTAACTGAGACTTCTTGAAGTAAGTCACAGCCCCGGAGGTTTTCAGATTTACGGGTGCCACTTGTATTTTCATTTTTAACATTAGAGGATTTTTCCTGAACATACAAAAATAAGTAATTGAATCAACAAATGAAACAAAAAGTTATTTACCATTAAAGTTTACAAATAAAAGAATGTAACTGAACTATGACTACCAAAACATAAATCTCAAACTAAAATGATAGCTTTTACCCTCATATTCAATAAATGACTAATTTACTCCACTGTTATAAAATTGCTATAAAATTATAACAGTGGAAGAAAATAGTCACTGCTTAAAGGCAATAGCCCAGTGAATAAAGATTATCAAGCCAAAGTCTTGAGTCTCAGTCCCAGTTACTGGTCTATGAGCTATGCCAGCTCCCCAGTCTCTAACATTCCCTCACTTAAAATATGGAAAAATGAAGGTTAACAGCACCTGTTCTGCCTACCTCAGAGTTATTTTGGGGCTTAAATCAGATAAAGTACACAGAAGTTCTTGAAAAACTGGAAGACCTATACAAATATAAGATGGCTGGTGTTACTGATATTTCTATTGTTGCTTTTGGATGATGATGATAGAGAAGCACTAGTGCTCAAGAAAGTCCAAGATCAAACAAGATGAAGAAACTGCATGACATACAGCTAGTTGTAGAAAATGAACATGAATTTTATGATATACCTCTGAAATCAATTCTCAACTTACTTCTCTTTTTGCAGCCTCCCAAATGTTTACAAAAAAAGGGGGGGGGGTGTTAACAGTAAAGGGCACAGAAACAAATTCTTACCCACAAGGAAATAAGCATTATGGTCCAAAATAATTATTAAGGCAAGTGCCTGCTAGCAATTACTCCCCAATGAATATACTTTATAAAAGAAAGACAGCTTAAAGTTAATGTAAATATTTTTTCCTTCATTATATTTTTTTAACTTGCTGCAGAGAAAAACTATAAACAACCAAGTTATCTATTAAAAAAAAAATCAATTATGGGCCATGCTACTTCCAAGAGTGTATCAAATCTCAACTATAACGTGTAAAACAGCATGTAACAGTTTACAAAATTCTGTAAAGCGATTATCTTTCAATTAAAAAATAAGTAAATAAATAAAACCAGCATGTTACAGTTTAAAATGATAATGTTTCACACCTTGCCTGCTGCAACTTTTGCCAAGAGTGAAGCAAGTGAATATCCCTTGTTACTCTGGTGTTTTAGGGATGGAAGTCTTACTACAGGACGTATACCACCATTACAGATCTCATCTGTTCCTCTTTCATTCACTGCCTTGACATGGATCAAAAATGAACGATATTTTCCTCCTGCCATACCTAGAGGAGTGGTGCAGAATGGGATAAATCATTCAATCACCAAAATGCAAAACTGCTTTTTGTGTTCATAGAGCAAGCTAAATAACTCCACAGAAAGAAAAATAAACTTGGCCAGAATTTTCAAATTATACCGCTTGCATATAATATGGCTAAATAACGTTCATATATATTGGCAGCAAACGAACAAAAAGCACAGCAGTTATATGAACAGCATAATATAGGAAGTTTTGACACCTGGCATGTTTTATCCCAAAGAAGTTATTCATTTCAACCACAGAAATTTTGTGAACTATAGAAAAAACAGAAAACACCGTCTGTCACTGAAGCACTGCCCAAAATAATGATCTATCATTATGTGTATCCATCCAGTCCTTTTATGCATGTATGCACACACATCATACACATGTGCATGCATACATACATAGCATTATAGTATTACACACTTTAAAAAGCACAGGCTTTGGAGCTACTATCTGGGTCAGATAATGGTTCTGCCATTTTATTAGCCATTTGACAAATTAAACTCTCCATGGTCCAGTTTCTTCAAAAGTGAGTAAAAATAGTAATAGTACCTACCTCAAAGGTAATTAAAACACTTATAACTGCATGGCAAAAGGAAGCACTGAATAAATATTAGTTATTATCACTGGTTTATGTTTTATATATTTTAACTAAGTTAAAATCATACCATACAATCTATTTGTAAAATTAGTTGCAAAAATACCCTCAAACATACCCATGAGCAACCCATAAGCTGCTGCCTAAGCAGGTATGAAATCCTTTTGTGATTACAAAAGCTACTGCTGCTGTTTGCCGCTGACCTGCCTGACTACTGTGTTGGCACTACAGTGTTGTATTCTTCTTACTGCTACACTAGTCTAGGTACTAAAATGTCTTAAGACCCTCCTTTCCAGTTTTCTTTTTCTACATGTCTTTGGCCCACATCATCCTTTTACACATACATAAAAATTTAGCAATCATTTCCTCCAGTTCAAAGTTCTGGGAATTTGAAGAGAAGAACAGTCACTTCTACTAAATTCTAGGAAAACTAACACTCGTACATTATTGAGACTTTTGAAATACACATTATATAATCTATCCCCAATTTTGTCAATCTCATGGACAGACAAGCCTGGAGGGCTATAGTCCACGGGGTTGCAAAAAGTCTGATGCGACTGAGCAACTAACACCCACATACACAATTTTGTCAAAGCCAATATTTTAATTTTCATATAAGATTTTAAGTTTCACATTCTCATTTAACACAACTAACTTATACTTCCAACAATATGAGAGATGTTATTATACAGTTATTACACAGTTTTGCTCTCCACTATACCCTAGTATATAACCTAACAAATCGCAGGGTCTCATAAACTTAATGAATGAAAAAGATGTAGTCAAGGGAGTACAATCAAGCTTGTGTACATACTGCATCTGTAGCTAAAGGGAAGTGTGTGAATGGGGACCAACATTATAAAGGGAATGCATACAAATTAAAACAGTTGTTATTTAGGTGGTCTGATATTTTCTTGGTTTATAGAAGGATCTCCACAGCCTTCTCACTTCCAAATTTACTTTAATGATAGAGGTGTCTCACTTGGATTTTTTAATTCACCCATGAGATATAAAGGTGACAGAAATGTCTTACTACTGCAATATCTAGTATCTTACAGACATAAGATACAAAATATACACTGTAACTTGTGTTTAAGACACATCATTCTATCTAATACTTTCAAAACTCCTCTATAAAAAACCCTTAAGAGAAGATAATATAATAATATACAACAAACACCCTGAAAACATAGGACTAAATTGATGGAAAAGGCAAACATGCCAGAACATTATGTTTGGTTATTTGGAAGAATTCTGTATAACATCCTAAATCATACTACCTACATTCATATTCTTTGTGCTTTTTTCAAAAAGCACTGAGACCCTCGAGACACAGAACATAGGATCTTAAGTTTCACGTAATAGTCACTTATGACAGGAAATTACCTCAGCTACCATGAAACTGATGGAATCATTTAAGAAAAGTCCCCCCAAAAAAGGTATCTTATTTTTCTGAAATCAGGTTATTTTTTTTTTTAAATCTACTTTTACAACTGTGGGACTATTCTGCTTTTGTAAAACATGTTACTTCACCTTTAACCAGTTTGGGACTTGTTAACGTCAACATCCCAGCATGCCCCGACAGATCAAGGCCACTAGCAAGCCATACTGGCCCACAGAGAATGTCTTCTTTATGATCTTCTAAAAATGGACATAATCTAAGACCTAAAAAGAAAAATACACATTTTTCTTTTAAATTAGTGTGTAATTTAAAATGTAGTATTTAATAAGCAAATATCCATCCCATTTACATATAACAGTACCACACAAAATTCCATACTTAGAATGTGTTCAAATAAAATTTGCTATCATGCTAAGGAACTATAATCATTATCTGATATATTATGCTGTTTTTTATTCCCATATTATCTACATTCACCTTGATTTTCAACAACAAAAAAAATTATAAAACCATGACATGATTTCAAATCTCAAGATATTAAAAAACAAGAATGCAAGTATTAGCACAGCTGTGTTCACTAAGATGAGCTGAAAATTAAAGCATATTGCCAAAGCAGAATTATAGGTTATTTTTAATTGTGTTCTTAAAACCATGTTTCTGCAAGCCATAAAGAAATCTTTGCCCAGTAGGATGCATTTGGATCACTACTCCTTTTACTGTCATGGACAACAGCTCTGTAATTTAACTCACACTGTGATTCCTCTACATCCATGTGCTGCATTTCTTCATTCAAATCAATCAGGGACGGTTTCCCATTTTGTTCCACTTCAATGTTAAGAGCTGGAGACAAAGGAAAGGTGATCTGCCTATCTACTGCTGTTTCTAGAGGATAAAAATATTAGTAAACTTAATGTTGCTTAATATCAATGATCTATGTGCCTAAAATTCTAAAAATCTCCATTAAATTGGGAACTACAGTGATTTTTAAAATGGTTTTTAGGGGAGGAAGAAAATTAGATTCAAGTGTTTTATACCCTCTTCTCTCTTTTAAAGGTGGTAAAATATTCACCTGAAGAAATAATCTGCTAGCCACTAAACCAATTATTCTTACCCTAGGCTATATAGTACACCACCTGCAGAGTTTTAAAAATACCAGTACCTAAGTCCTACACCAATTAAATCTGAATCTGTCATGATTCAAAATTATACACACACATACACATACACACAAACACACATAAACACACAAACACATATATATACACAAACATACATACATATTTATAAAATGGGAAATTATTCAGGTTTCAATGTTTTTATCCCTGGTATAAAGTAATCTTTTACTCTGAAATTATCTCTAGTCTTTTAAATTAACCTATTAAGATGAAAACACTGAGAAATAAGATCTAGTTCCAAATATGTCAAGTATGTATAATCTTGACATACTCAATAACTCAATATCTCAAATTCTGAGCTAGTAAGAAGGATAAATAAAGATGAATATATTTCCGGCATTACATTCTGAATTTTACTTATAACCTTAAAAGAATATATGCATTCCATAACAAAGTTCTTTTTACAAACAAGTCTTCTCACAAAGAGAAATGAGTAAGTCCAGTAATGCTATAAGTGAAACTAACTCACAAAGGAATTAACTGCCTAAAATCATAATTAAATTACTCAAGTTTATGCAATTCTGAACAACAAAGAGTTACTGAAAAGTTCTTCAATGTTCTCTGGATAAATTTCTCTAAATAGAACCACAAAAAGCAGAGAGGGAAAAGAGCACAGGGGTGTGGGAGCAAGAAGGGATGAAAACTAGACAGCCAAGTTGAAAATTAGTTTTTTTAAGAAACCAAAATCTTCAAATATGATCCATTCTTACCATTGACTTTCCCTAAGCCTGGAGCTTTATTTTTCAGCAATGTCACTTGTATCTGTGGAATATTGGTGATGTTTGAGTTCAAAACAAATTTGAAGTCCACATGCCCAACCATACAAGCTTTAGGTAGAACCAATTCAAATACATGTTCATCCCAGCTGTTGCTGTCAAATAAGGGAGAAAATGATTAGAGTGAAATCTTTCTTTAGCTGCAACCATCTTATTACTTATATTACCTTTCTCTGATGTGCCAACAAAACCGAATGCTTCTCAATGCTTCTCATGGGATTAGGGGAGGAGACAAGCAGTTCAACTGAGAACCATACCTGCCTTGGGCACTGTACCCTCCAAAAAGCCCTTGTTCCTCTAAGTGTGAACTACTGTGCATCAGAATTATGTGCAGACTTATGGGCCCACCCTGATTCTAAGAGTAGGGTCACAGAAATTTGTATTTTAAAATAAGAACATTTTGTATTTCTTATACATGTCCACCCTCTGATTTTAAATTCTGTATATGTGCTGAAAAGTAAAATTCCTCCACTAAATTTCAGATTCAAATCCAAATGCCTACTAGGTATCTCAAACTTAACATAAATAACCCCAAACTACTTGATAACCAGCTCTAAAAGCTGTAAAAAAAAAAAATTCCATTTTTTAATGAGCTCAGTCCAAAACTTTAGTCATCCTTAACAATTCTCACTCACACCAGACACTCAGTACATCAGCATATACGATTCCTTCTACCTCCAAGCTGTATCTGACCACTATTCTCACTGCCTCTGTCAATTATCATCATGGTCCAATTCAACATCACCACCACCATGATTATCTGAATTACCACAACAGCATTCAAGTTAGAATTATTGCTCCTGCCTCTTCCCTCTAGTACACACACTACAACCACTCATATACTATCACCACAGTAGTCTTGGTATATCCTTCTAATACATAAATTATATCGCATCACTCCTATATTCAAAACTATCTA
This sequence comes from Neotragus pygmaeus, assembly GCA_006410875.1. Lineage (NCBI taxonomy): Eukaryota > Metazoa > Chordata > Mammalia > Artiodactyla > Bovidae > Neotragus > Neotragus pygmaeus. The sequence goes on along the minus strand of SJYV01028985.1, from coordinate 487,385 downwards.
ACACCTTCCCATCTCACTCAATGTAAAAGTCTCACTGTAGCCTATAAAGACATTCATTATCTAGCTACCAACTATTTCCTTTGATCTTACTTCCTACTACTCTCTTTCATGTTCATTGCACTTAACCAGTAGCCTCCATGTTCCTCCTAAAATTCATTACATATACTCCTCAGGATCTCTGTACTTTCTATTGTCTCCAAATTAATGTCCTCATGGAAGCCTTTCTGAGACCCCTTATATAAAAATATCACACACATTTTCTCTCACACAGAGATGCACACCCAACAACTCTATAGCCATTCTGTTTTAATGTGTTTCAAAGCTTTTATTACTATATGACATAGTAGATAGCTGTCTTAACAGCCTATCACCACTAGAATGTAAATTTCTAAGAGCCATTTTACTAGTACCTTCCAAAGTACCTGCACAACTGGGAGATTGGGATTAACATGTACACACTACTATGTAACTATATACCACAGGCAACTCTACTCAATACTCTGTAATGTATAGGAAAATAATCTTAAAAAAAAAAAGAGTGGGTATATTTATAACTGATTCACTCTGCTGTACAGCTGAAACAACACAACACTGTAAACCAACTACACTTCAGTAGAAAAAAAAAATTTTTTTTAAGGGAACCCATATTAACAACAAAAAAAGCAGTACCTGTACAAAACAAACATTTAAATATTTAGTCACACAATCTACATGTCTATTTAACAAAGTAACTGGAAGGATGGATTACTCTCAGCATTTTATCCTACAACTAAGAATAAGCACACAGGAATTTCTAGGCTTCCTCAATGGTTCAGTGGTAAAGCAAGAGGCACTGGTTCAATCCCTAATCAACAAAGATCTCACCAGGCTACGGAGCAACTAAGTCCATGCATCAAAACTACTGAACCTGTAACCTAAAGTTTGGGAATGACAATTACTGAGACCATGTACCACAACTACAGATGCCCACACACCCTAAAGTCCATACACCACCACAAGAAAAGCCATCGCAACGAGAAGCCCACACACTGCAACTACAGAGTAGCCCCTACCGGCAACTAGAAAGTCCACACAGCAACAAAGACCCAGCACAGCCAAAAATAAACATTTTTTTAAAAAAAGAATGGCGGATTCATGTTGATGTATGGCAAAACCAATACAGTATTGTAAAGTTAAATAAATAAATAAATAAATAAAAATTAAAAGAGAATATAGGAATTTCTAAAACCAAGGTGACAAATGAAACAAAACTGTTAATATGCAAAAGTTAACAGAAAGAGTAACATATAATAATAATTCTATGTTGTCACTATAAGATGAACTTAAATTAAGTTCTAAAATTAAACTGAAATTAAATACCTTGGAAGAATGTTTTACCTGTCAGTCTGTAGTTTCCAAGTTCTAGTATGCTGAGCAGCATCCCCATGATGCTGCTGATGCAAATGTTGAGGATGCCTCCTTTGCTGCTGTTCTTGTTGAACCTCCACCCAGCATGGCGGAACAGTAGCTGAAAACCGTGGAGTCAAAGTTTCAAAGCGGGTTAGCTCCACTAGAGATGTCAAGATGTCAACGGTGAATGGCTGGTCCACCAATAAATCAACTCCTTAATAACAGTGAATGCAGAGTTTGAAATTGGTTTTAAAAGAAAGAAATTTTAATCCATGTTTTTGTCTAGTCAATCACAACATTTGCCAAATAGCCTAAGTTAATAATATAGGCTAAAGTAACTAGCACTGAGTCCATACAGACATAAGAAAAATCCACCTCAAATATTTTAAATTACAGAAAGGGAACTTATTATTGGAGAAAGACAAAATCAACCTCAGAAGAGCCCTGACTGAGACTTAATGAGCTCCAGATTAACAAGGGCAACAAAAGGAGTGGTGCTGAAACGTAAGTCCTGACTGACATCAATATTTTAATGTTTACAACATTTCCCAACTATTGAAAACAGAGTGATAAATAATATACAAAAACAAGTCTGATAGAAGAATATCAACAAGCAAATGAACTCTCAAAGTAATCAAGAATTGACCACAAAAAACGAAATGCTTTAATTATAAAAGAGTAATTCAGAAAACTTTGAACATCACAAGAATTTGCATTTTTTATAAATCATTTTTAACAGTTAATATCATACCTGAAATGCCAGGACTTGAAGGATTTGATAAAGGTTTCGAACCTTCTGAAGATGGTTCTATTCCTTTAGAAAGAGATCCATCCACTAATATGTCAGCTTCATCAATATCATCACAGGTTCCTCCAATTTGGAGAAAATGAAGCTCACCACCTACAGTATAGTAAAATTCCATCAACACAGGTATATGAAAAATAGGTAAACAGACAAGTGCTTGCTACTTAGTTAAGAAACTTAATTTATTCTAACACCACTTAAAAGGCAGAAAAAGAGAACTACCAAAGTGATACATCTCCAACAACTTAGAAATCAAATTGTCAAGGAATTACAATTTCATATGTGAAAATAGTTATTTATCTAGTACTTACATGTGTAAGACATTATTTTAAATGCTCAATTCATTTAGTCTTCACAAATAACTTTAAGTATGGGGTATTATTGTGGCCACTTTACAGATGAGAAAACTGACACACTAGCTATACCAGAATCCACATTCCACTCTATTAATCACAGCGGTAGCAAAACTGAACAACAATTCTTCCTAATTTTTTGAAGCATTCACAATAAAATGAAACCAAATCAAATTTCTATTTCTCATATTTCTACTTCAGAAAAAAAAATGGAAAGTGAGCTTAACAAAAAATTTAAGAAATAAAAATAAGTAAATTAAATAATTGGAGATTTACTTCCAGCATGACACAACAAGATAAATCTTACTCTTAAAAGCAATGATAAAATTGAACAAAACTGTCATTTAAACAAAGTGAGTCAAATGGTGAAAACCAGATTTGCTACTACTATTACAGGGACTCAATGATTTGGAAAGCTTGTCTGCCTAAGGTGACTCAGCGGTGAAAAGAAACCCATCAACTTTGCTATCTGAAGCCATCATTCTGTGTGGGGCAAGCAAAACACCAGAACTAACCAGGGATTTAAGAGTTACAAAAAGTGAGAGAAACATAGGGGGCTTGGTAAACATCTCAAATACTCCACACTGATCAGAGGCTGCACACAGGTGCCACAAAGACCAGAGGGGCTCAAGTCACCAACACATCCCTGTCTACTAAGCCCCTATGCTTATGCAGAAAAGGCCTGAAAGGGCACAAGAGAAAATAAAAATGAAGAAAACAAAAGCCAGGGCACACCTGAACACAACCTTGCCAATAAAGGTATCTGGTCACAACCAATTACCAAAATCTTTAGCTGAACAATGAACTATGTGGACAGACAGGTAACAAATAAGAAACAAGTCTTAAACATGAAAACCAGTGGAGAAAACAATGAAAGAGACATCAGTGGCTGCAAAGGAAACAGACTTCACAGATTTAGTCCAGGTAGGTGACCAAACGATCACATAACAACAATTTCCAAACGGGGGGGTAAATCAGAATGCAGCGGTTCTAGTAAGTTATTTAAAATGTCCAGTATTAAACTGAAAATTATGAAACATGTAAAGAGTTACCCATGTTCAAGAAAAACAAAAGCAATGAGAAATATCTCTGAGCACCCAGATTTAGCAGACAAATACTTCAAAGAAGCTGTTGTAAATATTTTAAATAATAAAAGGACATCAGGTATAGAGAATTCAAAAAATGAATAGTAAAAATGAATCAACCAATCATCTCAACAAATTAGCATAAATTATTTTAAAAGAACAAAAGGCAATTCTTAGAATTGAAAAGTAACTAAAAGGAAAAGTTTGCTAGAGACTCAATGCAGATTTGAGATGACAGGAGAAGGAATCAGTGAAATAAAAACAGATCAATAGTTGCATGTTACATATGAAAATTGTTAAGAGGAAATCCTCATCAAAAAATAGTAACAGATCAAACAGAAGTAACAACAGAATGATATGTGCAGGAACAATCAATAATTTTACATACAGCATCATTCTTCAAAAATGAATGTGAAATAGAGACATTTCCAAATAAACAAAAAGACTGAGTTTTCTGCTAGCAGACCAGCCTTACCATAAGTACTAATAAAAGTCTTTCCAGATGAGATGAAGGCAACACAAAATTCACAAGAAAAAAACAAAATGCCAAAAGAAGGTGAACATATTTTTTTCTCATCTAACTTTTTTAAAGATAAAGACTATATAAAATAACATTTTTTGGTTGGATTTATAACTCATCTAAATGTAATATATACGACAACAGTAGCACAAAGCTGGGAGAGAGAAAAATCAGAGCAAAGTTTCTATATTTTACTAGATTTAAGCTAGCATTACTCTGAAGTGCTGTGATAATCCAATAAGAAGATAATTTCAAGAAAAGGTATTAAAAAACAGAATCAACACAAGCACCAGTGACATCACACCAAAGGACAGAATAGGAAGTAATTGGTAGGAAGTTCTAGAGGTCAGTAGGTCCATCACTGCAACTACTGAACTAGAAAGAATGAATGGAGGACTTCCCTGGGGTCCAGTGGTTAAGACTCTGTACTTCCACTGCAGGGAGCATGGGCTCAACCCCTGATTGGGGAACTAAGATCCCACATCCCATATGCTGTGCAAAAAAAGTTAATTTATAGCATTAATTGTAGGTTTTAATCAACAGACTCAATGTTTCTCCATGAGAAAACTTCTACGCGATTTGAATATACTTACAAGATAGTGTCAAATTTATTTGATTTACAGTTTACAGTGTTTTTAAAACTCTACTTTATGGATTGTTATTCAAACATTTTAAAACAACTTTTTTGTCCTCTTTATTGCTATTAGTCTCATCTTTCCAAATGCATCTTGATCAATTGATCCTTAAGCAACTGGGGAATAATTTTTAAAGCAATTAACTTCTCATGGTTTCTCTTGTCCTTCAATTCATCTAAATTCCATCACAATCGTGATCACTTCCTAAAAACTGTCATTGTCTAAACTCGAATCGCCAAAACCATATCTCATCAAAAATTCAAATCCTTAAGCTCTGACTGCACTTGTGAAAACTGCTAGTATCTTATGACTACCTGCCCTGGCAACAGGTCACTCGATTCCAAAACCACTTCCATTTCGAATGGCCGACAGCAAGGTAAACTGTTTTCATTTTTTTTAATCTTTCAGATTAAGATATATCAAAAATTTCAAAGTATAAAATTTCAATAAAAGCACGGTCTCCTACTTTTATTATATTCTGGCAATTTAATGTAGCTTAAGCACACCTGGACAGAGTGCCCAGGTCTGAACACTAACTCTGTCATTTATTAGCTCTGTGACTTAGTCGGGTTAAATTACTTAACCTCTCTCTCTCTTGGTTTCTTTTTATTTTTTTTAGAGATAACTAAAATGAAGACAAAACTAGCACATTCCTCATAAAGTCAGTGTGATGACTAAAATTAACAAAGCTAAAACTCTCACAGAAATGAACTGGCATATACATGATTAAACTCAAATTATCCTTTAATGATCTTTCTGAAAGCTTCATTATTCTAAAGCTATTTTAGACTATTCCTTTTTAAAAAATAATCTAGTTAGATGTTGATGTTATTTGCCTTTTCCCCCCATGTTATTTCACTAAATGTGTTTCAAAGAAAGCAATCCACATCACCACATCCACCATTACCCTTCTTAGCCAAACTCTTGAAATCTTTTTAAAGAGAGGAAAAATTCAGATTAATTCCTACCAGAACCACAAATGAGATGCATAACTCTTCCCAATCCCAATTTTTCTGGGTTAAGTCACTTAATTTTTCAGTTAAGTCACTGAGACTTCAAGTATCTCCTGGTCCTAAATTCCTACTAAACAATCAATAGGACTATTCACTTTGCCTGATATGGTCAGTAATTCCTTAGTAACACTACCGGCTGCTCTACAAGAGGCCTCAAATATTGCAAAACTAATTCAGTCTGCAAAAAGTTAGGATTAAATATGACAAGGAACACTTATTTGGCAGAATTAATAATTATTTACCACTATTTACCATTATTTATTATAAATAAATAAATATTTATTTCATAAGAAAATAACAACATGTATTAATATTTGTGCCAGAAACTTTATATACATTATTTCATTTAATCTGTCAAGCCTGGAAATAGACTGTCTTTCCTAGTTTATAAATCAATAAAGGTTTACTGAGTTTAATTTGTCCAAGGTTACAAATTTGAGCAGATGCAGTTGGAACTCACAGAAATTACAGCAGGTTATTTTCTTGAGGTTAAAGCAGTGAAGATACTTTCTGAGAGACTTACTAACTTATTTACAATTAGAATCCTTACCTAGGGCAATAGAAAGGTGTTTTAAGAACTGGTAAAACAGTTTTACCACTTCATTATAAACATAAATGTCTCTCCATCTATATGGATCTAAAAGTCACGCTTGGTATACACATAAATGAATGTCCTGTACATTGATTTCGTAAGACTGATGAAGAACCAAACAAGCCTAGAGCTTACCTTTGGTGCATGCACACAGCCTGTCTGTGCCCGAGCAGTAGATGACAGAAACGAATGCATCCTGTTCCTCAGTGCCCTCCTTTTTTGGAGGTTCCACTTTGGCCAAAATTTCAAAGTTTGAAAGATCTAATATTTTTACATATCCTCCCTGAGTGGTTATGACCAGGTGTCCAAGAGTAGAAATGTCAGACTTTTTTCCTCTCTCAACCCCGTTCTTTGAGGTTAACTGCATCTCCTCAGGAGGTTCCTCATAGTCATCCTCTCGGTTATCCAATATATCTGGTGGAAGCAAAATGAGCGAGGTAATTGTGTCCTGGGGATCTTTGATATGTTGGATTTTTATTGGCTCCTCTTCTAATGTCACTATCCGAGTGGCATAATTCATTTTATAAAGTATTAAATATCCACCACTAACGTTCCTCTGCTCAGGTTGAATTATCAAAGGAGTCTGTACATCTGCTGGTGATTCATGTTGAATTATACTAATATTTGCACCATTCACTGCAGCAAGATTTGATTCCAGCTCACCTTTCCGTCTATTACATAGTGCAGAGTTTAATTTATTTAAGTTATTCAAGGCCTCTACTTGATTTATTGCACTCAAGGATTCAACAGGGCATGTCCGCAGTCCTATCAATAAATGAATTCCATCAGCACAAGGAGTTATTGAGTCTATACAAAGATTCTCCTCCTCTGCAAACTTTGGCAGCCTCAAGCACTGAACCAAAGTTCCAGGCTTGGGAAACACAGAGTTCCACTTCTCAGAATCTGGAGAGGTAAGGTTGGCTGCCGCATCTGCAAACTGCTGAATGTAAGTCACAGGAGGGTCCTGCAACAACAACTGCTCCTGACTATCCAGCTCCATTTCGATGATCTGTGGAACCGTGAAACCATCATCATGCAAGCTTTTACTCATTATATTGTTCATCTGTGAAAAGATTTTTCCTGCTTTCTCATCAGACTCCTTGATGCTATACAGAAGCAAAATGGGTAAAGTCCTCCTTACCAGAGGAGAATTTAATTCTGAGTTAGTGCAGGATTCATTGTCAGTTGACCCTTGTTCTGATATACTTTCACCCTGAGTTCTGCTTAAACCATCCAGTGACCTATGGGAATTACTACTAACGGGTGAGGTAGCAGGAGACTTATAGGTTAATAAACCTCCAGCTAATAAACACGGAAAGGGAATGTTGTGTTGTTCCTGGTGCTTCTCCTTTGTCTTTTCACACTTAGAGCTGGTTAAGCAAGGATTTGCCCCAAGTTCTTCAAGATCCTTAACAGTATCTTCAAGCACATTTGCAACAATCTCCCACTGAAGCTTTTCTGGCTGCTGGAGGATGCTGAGTGCTGTTATATCAAGGCTCACTTCCATGGCTTCCTTCTGCGATGTATGCCCTTTGAAAAGGAACAATACAAATGACCTTGTGAATGTAAATCAAAATCTGTAGTATAACATTTTCATTAATTCTCTTTTAACCATCCAGTCGGTACATTTTAAACACATTAAAGGAACAATTTAGTCCTTTTAAAGGAAATTTAATCCAAGCTGAGATGAACCTACTCAGAAAAACCATAGATATTAAAGGGTCTCAAAAATCGTTTTCAATTCACAATACACTCTCCTGGCAATCTGTGAGCAAAATCCTTAAAAAAAAAAAAAAAAAAGAGAGAGAGAGAGAGAGAGAATAAATGGGTTAAGAATAAAGATATTATTAATATCCTAATAACAGACTTCTGCCCTTCAATTCTACACCAAAATTACACTCAATACTATGCATCTGTCCTTTATGCACTTTGCAGACTATCCATGGAACATTACTATGATCTCAGTTCATCACCTCTTTCCCATTCCACATGCTAATTATCAGTTGACTGTCTTAGTATGTAACAGTATGCAATTTAGTTCGAACCTCAGCTCAGAAAAATAGTAACCACAAAAAGTTTCCCAAATTTGTCATTTTAAGTGAAATATAAACATCTTCTAGGGCTTCTTTTTATATTATTGTTTGTAATAGATTGCTGCCTGATAGTTTGTGCTGTTGAGAAAAATAAAGGATGAGTTGAAACTTTGCATTTAGTATCAAGAGATTATCCCTGGTTAAGAGGTTGACTGACCTCTACTTCAGGGTTTTGTATAGAGAGAGATGGTATTTTTGGAGAACTGAGACTGAGGAATGACCTTTATTCTATTTGAAGGGGGTGGTTTGAAGCACACGATAAATAAAAAGTCAATAAGGAATAATGTAATGTGGTTGACTTGAGCTAAACATCAGCAGATAGTACAGAAGACATTCGAACTGTTTGCTTATTCAGGCTCTCCTGGGTCTTTTTTTGCTGCCTGGCTTTTCACTAGTTGTGGTGCTTAGGCTTCTCACTGCGGTGGCTTCTCCTGTTGAGGGGCATGGTCTCTAGGGTATGGGGGCTTCAGTAGTTGTGGCGTAAAGAACAGTGGTAAAGAATCTGCCTGCCAATGCAGGAGACACAGATTAGATAACTGGTGCAGGAAGACTCCACATGCAGTGGAGCAACTAAGCCCGTGCACCACAACTACTGAGCTTGCACTCTAGAGCCCGGGACGACAACTAGTGCACCCACGCTCCACTCAGAAAAGGAAGGAAATAAGTATAACTCAAGTGAGTGCACACAAGTTTGAAAGTTACCCAAGTAAAGGAATGAACAAGAGAGATTTATGGAACACCAAACACTTGAGTTATACTGAAAGCTCTGTTTATACCATTTTGTTAACCATTTCATAAACAGTATCTTCAAAATGCTAACAGCTTTATCAGGACTTCTTTATTTTCTGAGCATAATCTCCTCATTTCATATAATGTCACTATTGTCATCTAAAACAATATCCATGTCTCACTAAGCAGAAAAAACTTAAGTTATAAACTTCACAATTTAATTGTACTAGTAAGTTGTTTATTTAAACACTCATTTGACTATATTTATTTGCAGTCTTTATATTGCCATGCAATAATTACATATATTTATTCTATGAATCCACTCATTTAGACATGAGGTTGAAAGCTGACAGTGAGATTTTTATAACATGTAATAACACACTATAACTAAACTGTAACTTACTTGATAAGTTATGATAGGAAATTTGCCAAGAAAAATCTGTTTTAGTCTATGCACATTTAAAAAGAAAATAAATTAACCATTAGTTACATATATTAACCACAGTTAAGACAATATTCAAAGCAAAGGTCATGTGAGATGAGAATACCCATTAAAAAAGAAAATGTAACAGGTAACATTACTACTCTGCTGCTTCTCAACTATTTAATCAATGTCTAGGACTTTGCTGCTGCTGCTGCTGCTAAGTCGCTTTAGTCGTGTTGTGCGACCCCATAGACGGCAGCCCACTAGGCTCCCCCGGCCCTGGGATTCTCCAGGCAAGAACACTGGAGTGGGTTGCCATTTCCTTCTCCAATGCATGAAAGTGAAAAGTGAAAGTGAAGTCGCTCCATCATGTCCGACCCTCAGCGACCCTGTGGACTACAGCCTTCCAAGCTCCTCCGTCCATGGGATTTTCCAGGCAAGAGTACTGGAGTGGGGTGCCATCGCCTTCTCCGAGGACTCTACATTCCCCTTATAAGACTGGCAAAGCACAATGACAACAGTCAATACTGCAGTTAAGGAAAACTGTGATCTTTACTTGACTCAGAATTTCTCAAACCAACTGGACACAAAATAAATTTTTATAAAACATACCCACAAATATCCTGCAGTATAATATTCTTCAGATAATCATAGTGGGAAACCCTTCTCTACCCTGCTTACTGAGCTATTGTCAGTCCCACAGTTCTACCAGCCAACTTCCAGAGGTTTAAGTTACGCATATTCCTGAACCATCAAATTTCAATTTGAATTGTTCTTCAATCTCTTGCCAAACACGCTTCCCACTCTACAAAAGAAGGTGCACTCCTTTGTTCTGATATGTGGACCAAAGAGCAAACTTGTCTTTCCTGTATCATCTAGATACTTTCAAAAATCGTTAACTTTCAACTAAAAAACAGATCAACGTCTTTTAAGTTTCCACTTATACTTTTGAAATTAAGAAATACAACCTATAATTCTTCAGATCATATCATTCAAATTGATGGGACAAGCTTAGAGCTAGGAAATGTAAGTTGTGAAACAGCATCTATTACTTAATTTTACATACTTCAAGAAGACAATACATTTCCCATTAATATCACAAGCCTTCATAAATTCACCAATAGTCTCTCAATATAAAATTAGTTTAAAAGGTTATACATTTTACTATAAATGAATGAACCACTTACAAATCCTCAAATAAAGCAAGTAAAAATTCTACACTGGAAGGATTTTTGTTTTTTCTCATACCACAGCTACCTAGTTTCAATACTATATAAGGACACCACTCCCAACCTTAAAGGAGGTATCATAGAAAAGAGTCAACAAAAACATACAGTAATATTCTAGTTACCGGGAAGTGAAGTAAAGAGGATGACAGAATCTAAAAGAAGTGTGAAAGATCAAACAGGCATAGATGAAAAATATAAAGGTAAAAAAAGGATAAGGAAACAGATCAACATGTAACAACTACAATTACAAAAATACCTACTGAAATCCTTAGACCAAGAGGAAAGAGTTAAGCAACAGCATACAAAGGAAAGATTAAAGTTAGAATAAAAAAAATCTAAGGGCAGAAGAAATAACATTTAGTTCAAACATTTCACTTTACAAAGGAAAAACTGAAGCCCAGAGAGTTTAAGTGACTTGACAAGACCAAAGACTTATTTTGTAAGAGTTCAAGCTCTAACCAGATCTCCAGATAACCAATGATCGGTGTATTCTTGTCAGATGTTTAAAATTGCAACAGTAGCCCTTTCTTTGGCCAAGGGGTAACAAACTGGAAAAAGAGCACACTTCATCAGACTACATTTTTAAATGCAATCCATTATTCTACCCAGACCTAATTACACATTTGCGTTATTATTCAGGGCAGTTTCCTACTTCTCTTAATTTTTTCATTCTAAGAACTACCTTAAAAGACAAATGAAGGTGAATCTAAAAACCAGTGCAGTATTCTGTTTGGTGGCTTAAAAAAAAAAATTTTACAACAAATTAGAATTGAGAGCATCTGCTACACTATACTAATTTCTGACATATAACTTTTAACAACCGAACTATCTAAAACCAAGTTTCCTCTAAAGAGATTTCATAAGTTATGTATGTCCTTAATTCATGACATTGACATTAGAATACAGCCAGAATTTAATAATGGTCACTTATTTAAAATAGTGGCTACTGCCCAAGTACTCTGCTTCATGAATTTTAATCTTAGTTACCAAAATTATAAATAAGAGATTTAAATATCACTATTTTATACACTAGAAAATGCAATCGGACTATAATAAATGACAGTTAGGATTTGAATTCTGATACAATAAAACTATTTTGAGATGCCTTGCCTATAACTACATTAAAATATGAAGCATTTTATACCCTTGCCCTAATATTTCATACAGTTTTATTTTGGGAATAAGAAATCACTAATTAATAATTATTAATTATTGATATAAACATTACATTTATTTAACAACACGATACATTATACAAATAAACTGAACATATTAGGCAGAGTTTAATGTCACTGACTTACATGACAGAGATTTAGTAAGATTCATTTTTAATTCCTTTGGCGCAACTAAGTACTATTTAAATTTTTAGTATGAAACTACATATACATTACTAATTCAAGATCTGATACATAATTGAGGTTTCTTTGTATATTAATGAAAACTTAGACTTTGTACTCAAAATACACAATTATTTGGTATTTAGCTCTACCTAGAAACTATATAAATGCAAGGATATAAAAATAGATTATCTAACATTTTTTACATACCTGTCACAGAATCTGATCTGGAATGCTCTTCACTGTCTGAATCCTCCAGTAGATCATCACTTAAAAAAGACAAATTAAAAATTTCCATTTCAAAATACAATACACATAAGAAAGCAAAGTATAAAGTTACAACCACTGTTTCGTGTCTAAAATGTAAGCATCACACAACTAGCTTATGTAATATATAAGTTGACTGAAACCCTGATTACGCTAATAGTGAATCATCTTAAATCATTAAATAAATGCTTGCCTGAAAAAAAGTGTAGTAATCTCTAAAAATTTATAGTAGAATCTGTAGGATTTTGACAACTGAATAGGTGTAGACAGGGATAGTTTGGGTAAATAAAATGAAAAAAAAAAAAACAGCTAATAAAATCAAGCACAAGCTTCCAGTGGTAAAATTTTAATAACCACTCTATTACTACGGATGGGCTTCCCTGGTAGCTCAGATGGTAAAGTGTCTACTTGCAATGCAGGAGACCCGGGTTCAATCCCTGGGTCGGGAAGATCCCCTGGAGAAGGAAATGCCAACCCACTCCAGTACCCTTGCCTGGAAAACTCCATGAACTGAGGAACCTGATAGGCTATAGCCCATGGGGTCAGAAAGAGCTGGACACAACTGAGCGACTTCACTTTGACTTTCCCAGGTGGCACTAATGGTAAAGAACCTGCCTGCCAGTGCAAAAACCAGAGTGACACAGGTTTGATCCCAGGGTCAGGAAGATCCCCTGGAGGAGGGCATGGCAAACCACTCCATTATTCTTGCCTGGAGAATTCCATGGACAGAGGAGCCTTATGGGCTCCAGTCCAGAGGGTCGCAGAGTTAGACACGAGTGAAGAGACTTAGCATTCTACTCCTGAATTCAGGAAAGTTATACCCTAAAACCAATTAGAACAGCTGAGTAAATATGTGTGTATAGAAGTGTTTTCACAGAAACATGCATTCCATTTGTGCTTTACTCTTGGTTTTATTTATTTTTTGCTTGTTTGGGAGTGGCTGTTAAGAAATCCTTGACAAGCAGGAAAACTACTACAACTTAAGAGTCAAGACAGTAAGACAATAGCTGCTCTTTTGCTTTCATTCAAGCAGCCAAGAAACTGCCAACCTCTCTCTTTGCACCCAATTTCATTCTCAGACTCCACTGTGAGCAGACGGAGGAAAAAGAAATGACTACAGAGCATTCCAGCCCAACATTGGGCTGTGTCTGGATGAACAATCAGCGCATTTACAGTAGCTCTAAAATTCTGATGAACTACAAAAATTAAAAGATGAAGTTCACAGGAAGGAAAAGTAATTCTCCCTTTTTGAAACAATACACTGCATGCACATCTGTCTTAAAGAACTAGGCATTTATAATGCTATTTTATATAAAATATAACCTGGCACTCTCCCTTAGAAATGCTTAAAGTAACATCTGAAACTGGGGTGGGGAGATATTTGCTTAGATATTTCTGACAAAATTTCTGTGTTTTTTTCAACTGGTAATAATTACCATAACCAATTTCGTGCTATGACTTAAAAAAAAATTTTAAGGATGTGAAAAAGATAAGCTCCTAAGTTAGCTTTAAGCTATTCAAATACTAAATGGCTAGTCTCAGAAAAATAACAAAGATGCTTGGAAAAATAAATCTTAAGAGGAAATATTAATGGCTGGAAATTTATTCATAATAAAGAAGTCCAAACCAAGAAAACACAGTAGATTTTGAGGATTTCTGCATCAAGAAAAATAGTCAAGTATTACCCATCTACACTTAGATAAAAGATAATCTAGTAGTAGTATATTTTAAAGACAGAGTTTAGGTGTTCTGAAGTTACTAAGAATGTTACAAAGGGTTGCCAGATAACCGCCTTAATTAAACTACCAAAAAAAAAAGGCTTTATTGTGAAAGTTTTCAAAATAGTATTTTGAAAAATATATTTGACAGAAAAACACTCATACTGCCATGTGATAAAATCATGTGTAAAACAACTGAATTGTACACTTAAAAGGGTGAATCTTATGATAGGTAATGATGCATCAATAAATTTCTTTTAATCACACGAATTAAAAAAACTACACAGCTAAAGTTAACTTTCATGACTTGATGGTATGAAAAGGGAGACTCCATTCAATTTACTTCCATATATTTTCCAACATTTCTACAATAAGCATGCATTTATAGCTGACCATTAAACACCACACAGATTAGATGTTCCACATGTACCACCCTCCCTGCAGTGGAAAATCTGTGTATTACTTACAATAGTTGGCCTTTTGCATCCGTGGTTCTGCATCTACAGATTCAACTAACCATAGTTTGTGTAGTATTCATTTTAAAAAATAACTGGACTCACACAGTTCAACACTGAACTCATGCTGTTCAAAAGTCAACTATACTTAGATAATAGACACTAAATTTACTAAAGTCTTTTACTTGAAATAAAAACCTTTTGCAAAGTAATAAACATGCAAAAAAATATATGAATAAGTTTAAAATGCTTAGTTAAGATTATATGTGCTAATAGTATAGATGTATTTTAGTTTTGGTATATAACTAAGATATACAACAATATAAGCAACTTTAGAGTTAACTCAGGAAATTTTTGCCAATTTGAAAAAACATAACATACAAATGAGGCACCTAGACAGAATGTTAATTCGTTAAAATTAAATGTGTCCTTGAGACTTCTCTGGTGATCCAGTGGTTAGGAAGCCGCCTTCCAATGCAGGGTTCTCCGATTCAATCCCTTGTCAGGGAACTGGGCAATTAAGACCACGCACCCACAACTAGACAGGCTGCACACCACAACTATGACTTGATGCAACCAAATAAATTTAAAAATACATTAATTAAATTAAACACATCCTAAATATTCCTTAAATAAATTCAGAACAAAGACAAATGTTGCCTACTAAGTAGAAACAGACAAAAAACAATTTCTAAGCAAGTTGTAATACTTTAAACTTCTTGATTAAGCCTTAATTTAATTCAGTTAATATATTATTTTTCAAGCTAATGAAACAGTATATTTTAAAATAAAATATACTATTATATATATACTATATCTTGTGCCTTAGAGGCAGAAGTGGTTTGATTCATTATATCCAATACCAATCCAAAAGGAATCCTGCTAAACCTGGAGGAGAGGAAGCAGGGATAAAGGGCTTGAAGCTCCACCTCTTCAGCTTCCTCCAACCACAAGAGTAATCTTTGTAACCTTCTACCCAAAAAGATTTTAAGTCTCTTAAAAAAGCAGGCAGAGGGATTTATATCTCAACCCCAGCACAGTAGCTCAGATAACACCTGTCCACCAGAAATACTGGATATACTTTTACCTAAAATGTAAAACACTTTACCAAGGTGTGTGTCTATCTGTATAATCTTAAAAGTACATCTTGATTCAAATTTTAATCCTCAAATTACAAAACTCTGGAGTCAAAAGTTCTAATTAAAGTCAGTGTGTTCAGGACATACTGAGTTCATTATCTTCTATGAATAATTTTCCACTAATTTCTAAGAAAATCAGAGATCAAGCAGGATTCATTTTCAGTTCTATTGGCAAATATGGTCAAACTCAAGACAACAAGGGCCAACTGCTTTCTCATTAAGCTCTCACAGGGACTTGAAATAACTGAGAACACCATGATGCTTTTAATTCAGTCTGTTCCAGAGCTCAGACCACATTCATTTACAGACCTAAAATTTCCACATACTATTAGCAACAGGGACTAGACATTTAATATGCAGTGAATTTTCCATTAAATAATGAAAAAAATCTCCATTAGTAAAGTTTCGCTACCAAACAGTGAGGTAAAATGATTAAATCACTGTGGTGTAACACTAATCACACATCAGTAACACAAGAAGCCCTGCAAGTGAAATGATAAATCTCATACAAGACATCTGATCACAGTTACGCAGGCTCCATTTCACATTACTGCCTTCAGAATCTTACAAAGTGGTAGCTGCTATTGCTGAAGACCAGCTGAGTGGCTTATGGAACCCTTCATTCTGCCTCCATGGGACCATTACAAATGTTGCTCTATAACCCAACCCAGTTCAGAGTTACAAGCACCTCCTGGGAGACAATTAGGTGATGTGGGATTACACTCTGACTCTCTCTCTCCCCTGCATAGATCAAATATAGCCACAGAAATCATGAAGCTCTAGAAAGGCTGAATGGAAGAGAATCCAGCACAAATCTACCAGAATCTTTCATTGGCAATAATTATTGTACCTCAATTCATTGGTGACTACTAATACATTTAAATAAAAATTAGATTATCTAGCCTAACCACAGGTTATTTCACTATTGATTACCATTTCTATATTTTAGGTGCTAAAGATAAAAGGAGAAATGAACCAAATAATTCAACGGCTCCATGAAAAGAATTAGTAGAAGGTGAAATTACAAGTCTAATCCAAGGATTTCATTATTTAGAATTTATATTTCAATACAGTGATTATTCCATTGGTATGGATTGAGACAGAAAATAAAATATGTTTTACAGACTATGGTGTTGGTGAATGAAAATTTATTTCAGGAATTATACTGATTTTTTGGATTTCTAACCAAATAGTGACTCTCTAATCTCTTGATCAAATGCCTTCTGTCACTTTAATTAGAATTAAGAGAATATACAATTTAGGAAGAGAAAACACTTAATTTCCATAAAATTATTAAAACAAATTTACACACCTATCTCCTTCCAACTTTGGTATATCTGAGCAACTAGAGGAGTCTTCCAGCCATGCCAAAGTTGGTCTCCTGGATTCAACTGCCGAGCTTGGTTCTCCCGACAGAATAAGCTGTTGTACAATTGCTGGATCATACGCATTAATTTCAAACTTTAAGTGCACCTAAACAAATAAATCAAAAGCCTAAATTTACAACTGATTTTTTTTCAGTAACTGATTTGTTCCTTCAAAATTAAAACATACCTTCATAAGTTTGGAAACATCCCATATACAGATCTTTCCTCGTTTTGTTGCAGCAGCTAAAAAGTGAGGGCAGCTCCCAGACCCAAAGCAAGATATTCGGTCAGTTCCATCCACGCAAGGAAACTGTGCAGGACTTGTTGCAAGAGTGACTGACAATGGTACATTCTGTGTATGCTCACCTTTCACAAATGGGCAGTTTGGGGAATGTCTCTCGTGTTCAGACCTTTATACAAATTAAAAAAGGGAAAGTTTACTAACCAACTAAGCTGTTAAGTCTGTAACACTCAAAGAGGACTCTATGATATTTTTTCTTAAAAAAAAAAAAAAACAATTAATTTAACCCTGAATATTCACTGGAAGGACTGTTGATGAAGCTGAAGCTCTAATCCTCTGGCCACCAGATACAAAGAGCCAACTCACTGGAAAAGACCTTGATGCTGGGAAAGACTGAAGGCAAAAGAAGTGGGTAGCAGATGATAAGACGGTTAGACAGCATCACCAACTCAATTAACATGAATTTGAGCAACTTAAGGGAAACAGTGGAAGACACAGAAGCTTAGTGTACTAAAGTTCACGGGGTCACAAAGAGTCAGGCGGACATGACAGCAACTGAACAACTACAACATTCTTTAATTAAAGACTCAAATATCAAAAATTTTCATTTTACTAAGATCACTGTAACATATTAACCACTCATGTTAACAACACTGCACCTACAACTTACCTACGTCCATATATAAATCCTGGACAATTTGTAGTACAAGAAGGTGTCTTACATAAATGCTTTTACATGGCATCTCCAGGCACATGACATTTGAAACGGATTCCGTCACAGCTAAACCTTACAGTTTTTCCTCTTTATAATTTCATCTGAGTTTTAACTTTTTTTAATTAAAATTTTATTTTAATAAGTGACATTTGACTATCTAAAATATAGCAAAAGACACACTTCAGGCATAATATCCAACCCCAGTAATCTCTGATCCCACCTCCAGACAGCCACTATTATACTCCTAAAATATTTTTATAAACTTATACCCATATATATACATACAGAACAGAATTTTTTTTACTTTAAATAAACAGCTTATTATATAGTTCATTCTACAACAGCCTTCTTGATATAATAATGCACTGATGATGATTAATAGAGAATTAACTGTTTATTCCTTTAACTACTGGATCAGTCAATTATATGAATGTATTTTATTTATCTAGTCCCCTCCCAAAAGGCATGTAAGATTTCCCAGTTTTTCACTACAGCGACCATTCGTGTTGTGCATAAGACAGTACCTGATAAAATGCATGATAGAAATGTTTGCTATTATTACTATTAGTAGGGCCTCAGGGTAGTTATGTAAAAGTGAGGTTCCAATACATGATCTCTAATGTTTAACCAAGTTCTCAAATTTTATGTACCAGAACAGACTCCCTAGAATTACTTTGAAATTAGAAATGTAAATCATAAGGCCCTCCTTCTATGGACTCCCTATTGATGAGCTGCCCACAAAAGAACAAGCTGAACTGCTGAATTTAATCATGCTTTTAAAATTTATTTTGTCATAGCCTTCTAGTTTTCAGTCAGAGTATACTTCCATTCTTTGGCACTTCTCACATGTACAGACCTTGGGAAATCAAAGACCTTTCAGATCCTGTATGCCAAGTGATATGACAGAGCACAGCCAGCATTACCTCATTCTCTCGGAACAGAGGCAAAAACAGAGATGACAAATGACAAGAGTATTAATACACAGATCAGAAACATAAAATATAGAAGCGCTTATCCTATCATGTTCAGAAAAGTCAAGACTCACCAAGGTTCATCAGTAGGTTCCCAACAAACCAGACACACACTACAAGTGAAGCACATGGCTCTGTCATCTCCAGATGAGGCGGGCTGCAAGTTCGCAAGGAAACAGAAAAGCCTCATCAACATTCAAGTGGCTTAATAAAAACTCTTCTAAATAAGTTCATAATTTTAGGTAAAATTCCATATTGAGGAAAAGAAAATTAGCCTATACCATTAATATTAGGCTTCAACAATGTATTTTTAATCCCCAAATGTTTATATATTTGCTGCTTTGTTTGAAAAATTGTGTTTCATCAGCAAACGACCACTGAATCAAATATGCAGACACACAGCCTCAATCTCTGGTCCAGCATCTTGTAACTGTATTACTAAAGTATTTTAAACATAGTTAAGTATATAAGAGGAAATAGTCTAACAGATTTATTTTGAAAAACTGAATTCTATGCTACTACATAAGCAAGGGTAAACATAATTTTTATGTTTAATAAAAAATAAAGTGAACATAATTCATGTAACATTCTTTAAGTAAGACACTTAGGACCAAATGACACACACACACACACATACACACACACACACACACACACACACACACACACACATATAAATATATATAAAATCAAAATCTGAACTGAAATATACCTTTGAAAACTAAAGTTAATATTTTTGAGTAGTTACTCTACTTAGTGCTTACTATATCTAAAGTGTAAATATATTTTTTAGAAGACTGAGACTAATCAGCCCCTAATACAGGTAGAAGATTCTAGAAAACCTATGATTTTATCTCTTTGAAAAAAATGGAATATAATGAACAACAGCTAAATGGAAAAAATATCAAGGTGTCACTCAACAGAGGCTGTTATATGAAACAATACCAAAAAATAAGGAAGAAGATAAATTATTAGGAAAAATAGTCCTTATTCAATCCTTAATTTAGGGAAATAATTTCAATAATTCTAATACTAGCCACTCTCCAAACAAATCTATCTTTAACTGGAAATCTGATGGACTTTGAATCAAATCTTCAAATATCTTGGTTTTCTGATAAAATATTAGTTTAAGATACTCCAAGAACCCTTCAAGATAATGAAGGAATAATTATTCTTAATATTCTTTATGACAATAATAATTCAACGTATCCAAAGTTTAATTTAGTTCCAAAATTAAATAAACATGTCTTATGTAAACTGACATGTAATTATTAATTTCTCAGCTTCTTTAGCAATGGAAAAACACTGGTGAGCCAGTCAACATTACTCAGTTGAAGTTTCCTTTAACTGGTTTATTATGCCAATCTGAACTCATTTTTTGTAACTTGCTCTACACTGGCTCCATGAAGTCTATAATGTCCCATTCTCATGTATTTTTCTCACACTCATCCTTACACTGTACACCCTCCTCTTTTCCTACATAAAATTATGACTCTTTCCCTTAATTATTTCTCTTTCTACATTTCTTAATCAATTCTTCAATACATATGTACTCAAGGTATACGGCACTACCTGCAATGCTGCTTCCACAGTTGTCCGACACATGGGTAATTCATGTTCCAATAAAATTAAAATTTCAAGAGTAACTCCCATATACTGCTTTTGTCACACTATCTTAACATATATACTCCTCTGTCATGAATGCGTAAGTCAAAACTGAAAAACACACACCTAGAGAGAACACTTCTCGAGACACAAATCTGGAGAATACTGCCTGTCTGCTGATGATTATATATAAA
Organism: Neotragus pygmaeus; assembly: GCA_006410875.1. Lineage (NCBI taxonomy): Eukaryota > Metazoa > Chordata > Mammalia > Artiodactyla > Bovidae > Neotragus > Neotragus pygmaeus. Next base: position 466,509 of record SJYV01028985.1, on the reverse strand, counting down.
AACAGATTAAATATAATATATATTAATACGTAATCTTCAAGAAAATAGTTATAAGGCATTAACTCAGTTATTATTTTTTTAACCTTTTCACCTTTCATACACAGTATGAGATATAGGAAATAGCCAGTTAGTATTATGATCAAAGAAAGGTTTAAGAACAAAACTCACATTACAGACACACAAGCACGGAGCCACGTACATAAAATAATATACATGTGTGAAAATGTATTAAACGTTGACAGTCTTACTAAAGGCTACAAAGTCATACTGAAAAACATTTTTCGACAGCCTTATTTACCTGATGATAAAATCCAGCTTGAGCCATGGGATCTGGCTGTGCCCATCTATACCCTACATGAGGCCATGAGGTAAACGTCTCCCGTCTGTTAGCTTCACTATACATCAATGATCTAAAAGTAAACATACTTTATGTAACCAAAGTTAGGTATCAAATTACAGTGACACTATTACTCACCACTGAAGAAAAAAGCTTATCGGATTATCAACAAAAACTGGGAATGTTTAATGACCAAGTTCAAATTTGTATTATAAATTGGAAATGATAAGTTTTAGGAATTTCCCATGAACAGAATAGGGGAAAAGAAACATGATAAGATGGCTGCTGCTGCTGCTGCTAAGTCGCTTCAGTCATGTCCGACTCTGTGCGACCCCAGAGACGGCAGCCCACCAGGCTCCCCCGTCCCTCAGATTCTCCAGCCAAGAACACTGGAGTGGGTTGCCATTTCCTTCTCCAATGCATGAAAGTGAGAAGTGAAAGTGAAGTCACTCAGTCGTGTCTGACTCTTCGCAACCCCCTGGACTGCAGCCTGCCAAGCTCCTCAGTCCATGGGATTTTCCAGGCAAGAGTACTGGAGTCAGGTGTCACTGCCTTCTCCGGATAAGATGGCTACAATAGATAATTCCATGGGTAGATTAAATTAACCAATGTTGCATAATAGCGATCAAAGAGCAGAGAATCTGAAAATGTAGAAGCACAGAACCCCATGCTTTCATCAAGTGACAAGTTTTGCATAAATGGATAAAACCAGAGCCAAAGAACAGTAGTTTTACCCCAACCATATTGAAAAAGTATATTCTAGTTTAAGGTTTTTTTAGGTAGAAAGCAATTTTTATGTTCCTTCTCCAGAGAAATCCTTTTCCAGGAAATCTGTACTTTTCAGGGGATTATAAAAAAAAAAAAGAAATCTTTACACGTTTTCATTAACATAATTAGCTCATTGAGACTGAACCTGCAACAATTCCAGAATATCTTTTTTAAAAAGACTATCAAAATTAGAAAAGTCCACACAGCTTTAAATAAGAAAGGACCAGTATGCAAAGTTCCTTTTCCTAACACAGAAGAGAAACTGATTCAATAAAAGAAAAGTGGTAAAGTTCATCACTATGAGACCAGAAAAATACTTTTTAAAAATTCTTCCCTTAAATTAGTACATCGTTTCCTGTAATACTGATAATGAGATTTAGGTTTAACTTATAGTTGTGTCCTGATTTGGAAAAAAAAAAAAAAATTGCTTGATCAGGCTACAGACATCTTCATGTTTTCAGAACAGAAAATCTGTCCACTTAAGTTATACTACCAAGCAAAACAGCAATAGCATCCAGTAGACCCTTACTCAAACCTCCAACGGACTTCAGAGTTCAAGGTTTTCATAAGGGTTCCCAGAATCATATTTAATGAAATAAAAACCACAGACTACATCAAAATTAGTATTTTGAGACATTTTAACACCTCCAGAAACACTGAAAATCCCATCTAATGAATGCATTCTCTAAAACAAACCATTCACCACAGCTTACACTGATTTCTTTAGAAAGTCTCCTATTGATTGCAAAGAAAATAGCTCTGAAATTATAATCTAAAGATAGGCCAGGATCTCAGACAAGAAACATTGATTCTTTCCTTTTTTCCTCTTCACCAGACATATTGCAAAGAATATTTTAATGATAGCCAAAGACATATCACATGACAGTTAAGATTAAAAAGGGCAGTCTCTACATTTTGTCCAAAAGTTAGAGACAGCAGGGTTACTATGGAATATAAAAATACTTCCCAAATGTTAACAACCAATAGACGTTACTTACATAATAAAAGAAACCACTTAACAAAAAAGGGGCAACTGATTAAGCAGTTTTGGTTTACGAAAGGATAAACTAAAAAATATTGCAAATAGCATAAGAGAACATGGGAATTCCCGGGTGGTCCAGTGGCTGGAACTCCACAGTTTAGCTGGTAAGAGCCTGGATTCAATCCCTGGTTGGAGAACTAGGATCCCACAAGCCATGTGGAACAGCCAATTAAAAAAAAAGAGCTATACTAAAGATAACAAAAGTTAAAGGTTAACTCATTCACTAATATTTTTGTTACATTGGCACGTCCTCTTTATAAATGTACTTCAGAAAACAACATGAGCAGTTAAATTCACATTCAATGAAAAAGTGAAAATGTAAAATGTTACATGGGAAGGCAAATGTGAACTTAACAAAATCGCTAAATGTAGTAACTCAGCAAGATGTTTCTAAACTTCAGTACCAATAAATATTATCTCAAATAAAAATCACTTAAATTTTTCAATGAATGCACTACTGACTTTTAGTTTTCTATAAAGCATAACTCCCAAGAAATCTCTATTGAAGAAAATAATAACTGAGGTATGACTTTTTTAAACACTTTAAATCCATGACAGGCAGCATAAAAACCTTAATTCGAAACTGCCCTAGAAAAACAAAAGAGACAAAAAGCCCACAAAATGGCCCTTGAGTGCTTTTTTAGCTCTGCCCATTCTTTAAGAATATTTATCTATTTGGCTGCACTGGGTCTTCGTTGCGGCTGGCAGGGTCTTTAGTTGCAGCAAGCAAACTCTTAGCTGTGGCTTATGGGGTCTAGTTCCCCCGAAAAGGGATCGAACCTAGGCCCCTTGCAGGGGGAGCTCAGAGTCATAGCCCCTAGGCCACCAGGGACATCCCTTAACTCTGTCCATTTTTCAAGTAGGAAATAATATATGGCTCTTATATTCAAATTCTGGGACAGAAAAAAATTTACCAAAATTTATGCCAAAGGTCACAAAATTCATCAAGGCAAAATAATTCTTATATATTGAATAATTATATATATTACATATTGAATAATTATAATATTAATGACTCAAATATTTATTAAGCAATTACAAACCTAGAATTTAAAAAATATAGCTTCATAATCCTCTTAAACACTTTCCAGGCACCAAAAAAAATTGTTTAACAACAGCAACTCAAGGAGTAGTTTACTTCATTTCAGTTTTTTGATCAAAATAAAAATCTGAGTGATTTTCAAAAATATTTAAAATCATAATCAAATTTACAGTTATTCTGTTAATCAAAACACTGATCAATTCAATATTACTGTCACATCTCTTTATAAGCAAGTTCATACCTGTCCACAGAACGGCCTGGCCCCACCCCAAGTTCTGGACGCGCACTAGGTAAGAGGTAAGACAATCTGTCCATCACTGAGGAAGCCACAGGTAAGGCAGCAACATTTTGATTGATTTTCTTAAGTTCATTCACAATGGCACTGGCAATGGACTTCAACACATGATGAGGAAGATGAAATGTAACTGTGGCCCACTGAAAAAAAAAAAACAGCAGTGTAAGCAAAAGAAAACATACTCAATAGTTTCTACCAAAACCCTGATTTATACATTATAAGATAAATAACTATTTATAGTCTCAAGTCAGTTTACTCCATTAACTTATAATTCAAAGTAAGAACCTGCAATTACATAAAAAATGAAATTAATCATACTGAAAAAGAATGCTTAGACCCAGATGAGAGAGAAACGAGGACTCTTATTTTGTTTCTAGACCTAATCTGTTCATAGATTTAGAGCCTTTTGGTTGAAAGGGAGGCCAAATCCCCTTGAGAAAGGATCCCACAATGATGCCCCAACTCTCCACTGTCAATCATACCCCAAGCCTTCCTCAAAGGCACCTGGGGACATTCACTATAGTCACTGTGCACTAGGGAATGGAAATGCTGGGTGATATTCCAGGCACTACAGGAGAGGAACACTGAACTAACCTAAAACAGCACTGTGGTCCATTAACCAAAGTAGAGACTTATGATGGTGAAGTGACTACTGGAATTTTGGCCCAAAGCTGTCTCAGTGAGCTCTGTGGATCCTCAGATCTATCCTGTAGCTATCTCACTAGCTCCCAAATGTGTAACTGGAAGAGAAATATAACAGGCAGCTAGAAAAATTCCTACACCGTTCCTCTGATCCTCTTGGACTACTAAAGGAAGAAGGGTCAAGCAGGAGCCCCTAGAATTTTCATTTTTTTCCTACAAAGCTACTGAACTATAGCAATACCACATTCTGAGGAAATTTATGAGATTAATGTCACATTAACAGACCTGACAGAGGGGTAATCAAACTACCTCAATTCCATTTAACTGACCCACTGGCCCATGCAAAACGTAAATGTATCTTGAAGAATGACCGTGGATTGTAAAATCAGGTGGAATTCAACTGCAGCTGATATTTCAGATGAGGTATTTTTACTGAAGCAAATTAACAAATCCCTTGATATTTGGTAGGCAGTTACAATTCTGTCAAATACCTTTTTGTCTACACTAATTTTAAAGGCCATCCAAAAGTAAGCTGCTTTTACCTGGCAAAAACAATAAATCTGCACAGTCTTACCCTAGGACTCATACTCTTTTACCAAAATCTAATCTGCAGGGATCCTGATCAACCCAACATCCTGCAGATCAGCACCTTGGTCTATTGTATTAGTAACATCACAGTAACTGGTCCAGATGAGGGGAAAGGAGCAAGGACCTTAAATGTCTTAGTAAGGCACATGCAAGCCAGAGAGAATCAATATCCCCAGAAAAACTCAGGGTCCTAAAATTTCTGTGAAGTTTCTAGAGGTCCTGTAGGCTAGGCATATCAGGATGTTTCCTCCAAGGTGAAAGAAAAGTTGCTACAACAATGAAAAAGAGGCCCACAATGCTCAGTGGGCCTAAGTAGATTTTGGATCCAGTGTTCAGCATATTTGAGAATGTTGCTATAATTCAATTATCAAATAATACATGATGAAACTCCAGTACTTTGGACACTTCATGTGAAGAGTTGACTCATTGGAAAAGACTCTGATGCTGGGAGGGATTGGGGGCAGGAGGAGAAGGGGACGACCGAGGATGAGATGGCTGGATGGCATCACTGACTCGATGGACGTGAGTCTGAGTGAACTCCTGGATTTGGTGATGGACAGGGAGGCTGCGACTCATGGGGTCACAAAGAGTCAGACACGACTGAACTGAACTGAACAGAATAAGAGGTTCCTCAGCACACCCAGCCTGGAAACTGCCTTGGACAGAGGAGCCTGGTGGGCTGCAGTCCATGGAGTCACGAAGACTCGGACATGACTGCGCGACTTCACTTTCACTTTTCACTTTCATGCACTGGAGAAGGAAATGGCAACCCACTCCAGTGTTCTTGCCTGGAGAATCCCAGGGATGGGGGAGCCTGGTGGGCTGCCATCCATGGGGTCACACAGAGTCAGACACAACTGACGCGACTTAGCAGCAGCANTGCCATTTCCTTCTCCAATGCATGAAAGTGAAAAGTGAAAGTGAAGTTGCTCAGTCATGTCTGACTCTTAGCGACCCCATGGACTGTAGCCTACCAGGCTTCTCTGTCCATTTTCCTAGGCAGGAGTACTGGAGTGGGATGCCACTGCCTTCTCCACTGATGCTAGGCAAGACTAAATGCAAAAGGAGAAGGGGGTGACAGGATGAGATGGTTGGATGGCATTAGCGACTCAATGGACATGAATTGGAGCAAACTCCAGAAAATAGTGGAGGGACGGGGAGACTGCTGTGAAGTCCATGAGGTCGCAAAGAGTCAATGAGACACGACTTAGCAGCTGAACAACAATATACATTAAATCATTATACTGTATACCTTAAAAAAAAAAAATCACACTGTACAACAACAACTTGTCACTGAATCATCAGACAAAGTGGGTGGTAATTCTACTGGTTAATATGATTAAAACTGACAAGGGAAACTGGATTGATGGAAGTAAGGAGAATTTAATTACAATCCAAGAGATTCTCCAGGGTGCCTCTAAACTCTTCCACATCCAATATACAAGAGTGAAAGGACAATTACAACAACTTAGCACAGCACTACAAAGGATCTGAATCCTGCAAGAGTGAAGATTTAGGTCACTTGACAGTATAAAGACACCTGACCTTAACATTGCTGGTTAAGGACAAAGGGAGTATGGAATAGCTAGGAGAAGGAGACTGTAAATATAAAGAATATCATCTTTATATTATACACAATTATAGAACTGAGAGGTATGGTAACTATATATATTTTCTTCTCATTACATAAATGATAGATGGATGAAGATTTAGATAAAGACATAGAGAGGTAAGTCATTATTTTACAGAAGAATTTTTGTTGTAGTTAATTTAGTGTTTAGGTTTAGATGGGTTTAATTTAGGTTTAGTGATTAGGTAGCACAGCTCTGTTACCTAAACACTTGAAACTATAAATTTTAAGAGTAGCTAGTATCACCTACAGATGGATAAAATATCTTTTGAAACTTTGTGTCTGCCTGTTCTGGGGACAGGGTGAGACAAATCTTCATTTTCTTTTTAGCAACAGAGCTTTTTGTTAAGGAAAAGCATAACATTTTTGTTGCATGAAAGTTCAAACACGTATAGATGGTATGTACGGAGATGATGGGTAGCCAAAGGAGCAGACTGTGCCAGTTAGTAAGCTACCATCTCTCAAGTCCAAACCTACCCTTTCTTCTCTTCTCGGTCATGTTGGGGCTGGGATCCTATAAACTATTATTTCTTCTTTACCAACCAGTTTCCTGACTGTCAAGTTCTAACAAAGGAACACAGGATGGAAATTGGAAAGCATGATAGGGAAAAAGACTTGCTTCTTGCTAAATTACTTGTCATTGCTGTCAACATCATGTTAGCAAAGGATCTGGTGGCAGCAGGTGACTCCTCTTATCTTCAGAAGTTTTTCTGCTCTGTTTTCTTAGCACTCCGAGGACCAGTTTCACATATCTCCCTCAGAGACACTAGCATCAGCCGAGTAGCACCTCTCTTCAGATTCCGAGTCTCAGTCCATCAGGTTCCAAGCTCCTGAGGCACCTACTGGATAACAACTCCACCTCAGGAGTCCAAAGTCCCAGATCCAAGAGGCTCTTTTCTTAAGTTTTTAAGGATCTAGGTTCTAAAACATGAACATCCTGTTCCTTCAGACCAAAATGAGTCCTGCTTCCCACAGTTACCATCTGTGTTACCTCAGGGTTTTGTTTTCACTTTTTCGGTTCTCATACACATATTAAGGAGAAGGCAATGGCACCCCACTCCAGTACTCTTGCCTGGAAAATCCCATGGACAGAGGAGCCTGGTGGGCTGCAGTCCATGGGGTCGCAAAAAGTCGGACACGACTGAGCGACTTCACTTTCCCTTTTCACTTTCATGCACTGGAGAAGGAAATGGCAACCCACTCCAGTATTCTTGCCTGGAGAATCCCAGGGACAGCAGAGCCTGGTGGGTTGCCGTCTATGGGGTCTCACAGAGTCGGACACGACTGAAGTGACTTAGCAGCATACACATATTAAGTCAATTTCTCACAATAACTTCTCTCTGCGGAAATGCACAACATGGTTTCTGTGTTTTACTAAATAAAAAGCTCCACTAATGGAATTAAGATTCATNGTTGCCGTCTATGGGGTCTCACAGAGTCGGACACGACTGAAGTGACTTAGCAGCATACACATATTAAGTCAATTTCTCACAATAACTTCTCTCTGCGGAAATGCACAACATGGTTTCTGTGTTTTACTAAATAAAAAGCTCCACTAATGGAATTAAGATTCATAAAATCATGGTGAATTTATAAAATACACTTCAATATAAATATTAGGAAGAATGCAGATGATATATGAGCACTGATATGAAAATATCCTCAATATACATTATTCAATGAAAAAAAGCAAGGTATATGCTATAATCTGAATGCTTGAGTCCCCGAAAAATCCATCTGCTGAAATTCTAACCCAAAGGGGGAGTCTATTAGCAGGTAGGGCCTTTGGAAGGAAGGTGATTAGGTCATGAGGGTGGAGCCCTCTTTTATAAAAGGCTCCTGAGAGACCCCTTGCCTTTTTCACCATATAAGGACACAGTGAGAAGGTACTAGCTATATCCCAGAAAGAAGGACTTCACCAAAAGAAATTCCACTCATCACAGCAGTCCAAACAGACTAAGCAGTCCAAACAGTACATCACAGCATTGTAGTATAATTTCAACTGCACTTGAGAAAGATACTTAACAAAGGCAAAATTGTTTTAGAAAGCAGCTTCTACTTTATATGCTTCAAAATAAAAATTTTATATGTATTACATTTATAATTTTTTTACACATCTTAAAAGAAAAATGCAGAAGAATTAATGAAATATAGCCAAGGATTTAATTCAAAGCACTATCTCCCACCATACTCATCAGTGCAAGGAAGAACAGAGAAAGGCAAAAATATGGAAATATTCTTTCTGTTATAACCCTAAACAAAGTAAATTTTTTTTAAGTTCTTACCTTAGCAACTTTGTGGTTTGCTGCAGTCTCATGAGATGTATTTTTCAAACCATCTTTGAGCTGTGTGATGAACAAATCATAACCCTCCGTACTAGAAACATCTACCTTTTCTAAACATGCCGATAAGAGTTGTTGTGCCTAAATAAAAAAGATCACAAAAGATTAACCATACCAAAAATGTTTAATTTGGATTCTTACGCAAATATTTTAATTCTGAAAGGTACTATATGAAAATTTACTACTTCTACTTTTTTTAAACAAACTTAGCTAACCAAATAATGATTTGCAAGGCTGTTACAAAATTAAATGAGATATAGCAATGTACTCAGCATAGTACTACATAGTAAAGTCTCCATACATGGAACTTTTTATAAACCAAAGCCAGACAGAAAAAGCTGAAAGTATAAACAAAAATAAAAGAGACAAAAAGTTAAAGACAAATGTAAAATCCCTCAGTGAGCTTTACTATGTAACACCATAAGAGGCGTCACTCATTAAATCATCAGGTAATTTTTAAAAAGCCCTTTGCATCGTTACACACATATTCAATATGAACAGAAATATATGGTCAATATACGGTCAATATATGGAAAAGAACACATCCACACTAATCCAACCAAACCCAGGACCACATACTTTAGGCAAGACAGTGAAAAACCAAAGTGATGCAGGAAAGGGTGACTGGGATGGTGGAAGAACTACAAACAGTATTACATGAACAAGACAACTATAATTATTTGTGTAAAAAGAAAGAAAACCAGCAACAGACATCACAAGCTGGCAAGGTGGGAGAGGTAGCAGAAGTTGGCTAAATATCTAGCTAAAAATTGACTTCAAGGTCCATTTTACATAAATGTTCAACTATTTTATTGTAATTCTATAGTTCCTTTTAAAACCCAATTGTTTGATAGCATCTTTCATTGTACACTACAATGTATAGAAGATATCAGCTTTATTAAGATATCACCAGGTCTAATTTCCTTAAAGTAGGAAGGGAAAAAATATTCAATACAAGTAGAACTAATTATAATTAATTTTCTGTCCAAAGATTTTAACATGCCCCCAGATCAAGATATTCTTATGACAAAAAGATAGCTACTCTGTTTTCAGAACTCAGAACTTCAGCAAATGCTTTCAATATTAACATACTAGATGACTGTGATATATGACACTGACCCACACAGTAACACTTTGCATGTCTTAAAAACGGGAAATAAGCTATATTGATTTTATCAACTAATCATATCAATCCACCAAACACAAAACTGTTAATAATCAACAAATTGGGATAAAGACAGAAATAATATCTCACTTTTAAGGGAATACAACATTATAATCTCTTATATTTTTAAGATGATTTAAAGTCTGATAAATCTGAAAAATATAGTTTTAAACTATATGATATGAACATCAACATACACAAAAGGATTTAAGTTAGGATACACTTATAAATTAATTAATAAATATGTAACAAAAAAATATGTATGTTGAAATTTTAATCTGGAATTGTTAAGACACATGTTACATAGCCAAGATTACAGGTTGTCCACTAATATTTACTTCTTCTTTTTTAATATTAAAGAAAAAAACCACCTCAGCTTAATGTGGCCATATGACTAAATTCTGGCCAATGAATTAACTGAATATGAAAAAGGCACATGTGAAACAGTTTGTAAAAGAGAATAAGAAAAATGAAGGAGGGGTACAGAGAGCAGGAAAGGATGAGGGAGGGAGGTAAAAGGGAAAGGAGGAAAGGAAGGGCAGGTAATGCCAGTGTGCTCCCTGGCCTCTTGTCCTCCCTTTCCCTAAAACCGGGAAGTAATGAGACTTGAAGCAGCAGTCTTGGACTCAAGAGATGGAAGCTAAGTGTTGCAGTAAGCAAAGTTGTCCCTATACTTGGCCTTGTACTGTTACTAGAAAAAAGTTATCTTGTTTAAGCCATTGTATTTTGGGGTTTCTGTTAAAGTGGTTTAACCTGTACAGTTCACAATTCCTTGTTTTTATAGGGGTACGTAGATAATATCCTCAAAGGACAATCTAATTCCATTTAACGACTAGTAAGTCTGAAACTACATTAAGTAGAAAAGCATACTGACACTTATTTCAACTTACCTCTGTGACAGGTAATTCAAGCTGAACCACATCATCTTGTTTTGAAACTGGAGTTTGCAGAGCAGTGTCTAACAACAAGATTCCATTAAGGTCCTTCCTACACCCTACTGCATAATCATCCACAAAAATAACTTTATCCACGGCAGAAATATACTGACATTTCACCTGTCCACCTGGTTTAGCTGTTAAAAGAACAAAAATTCAACACTGAAGATGTTAAGACCAATAGATCTTTTAAAATAAATGCTTACATGGCAACTAAATACCTTATATAATCTTTGACTAGAAAAAGATTCTCTAAAGGGTATTATTAGAACTGATTAAATTGGAATATGTACTGTAGCTTAAAGTAACAATATGAAATTATCAGAACTTGAAAACTATATTGCTGTTATGAAAGCAAATATCATTGTTCTTAGAAATAAACATAGAAATAGTAAAAGATAAAGTGATATGATATATGCAACCTATTCACAAGTGAGCAAAAGTAGTATGAGTGTATACATGAGGGAATGATAATCAAATGTGGTAAAATATTTAACATATTACAATTAGTGGAACTTAGTAAAGGTTATAGGGAAGTTCTCTGTATTACACTACTTCAAAATAATTTGTTTTGAAAAAAAATTTAAATATCCAATACTACACAACATTGTACATCAACTATACTGTAATTAAAATAAATAAATATTCAGTATTTTTTTGTATCTTTCCCCCCTTCCTCTACAAAGGTCATTAAGCATAAAATCAATGTGGACAGTTTCTAGATAATGACCTCAAAAGTTCTTTTGGGATTTTATACCTAAGATATGCTTCCCACGTGGGAAGATGGCTTCCCAGTCCCAAGTGGCACCAGTAGTAAAGAACCCATCTGCCAATGCAGGAGACGGAAGAGGCATAAATTCAATCCCTGGGTCGGGAAGGTTCCCTGGAGGAGGAAATGGCAACCTACTCCAGTATTCTTGCCTGGGAAATCCCACGGACAGAGGAGTTCAGCAGCTTATAGTCCGTGGGGTTGCAAACAGTCGGACACGACTGAGCACACACACACACACACACATTATCTGAGATAAAATTACGGAAGATGGCTCTAACCTAAGAGAACTAGGAAAGTCTCTTAGTCCAACTCCCACTGGAAAACCACAGTCAACGATCACTGAAGACCAATGTCCTCTGAAGTTTCTGCTGAAGCAGTATCAGAAGACTGTATTAATAGAAAATGAATATACTAACCATAAAATTTATTAGAATAAATTAAGAGTAGAATTTCAAGGAGTATTACAAAAGATAGTAAAACACGGAAGCTTTAAATATAAAACCAAAAAGCACAATTTGAAAAAGATAACACTGATTTCTACATTTTAATTTACAAGAAGACTAATGTTAAACACTGTCATGAATACAGTCTCTCTAAAAAGACTTGAAAAAAAAATGACCAACTGTAAAATTTTATTGTATTAGTGAAGAAACTTCTCTGTGGACAAGTAATTCTGCCACCAGTCAGTACACCTTATTCTAAACTCCCACCATAAGTCTACAGAACATTCCTGATCTCAGCACTGCTATTGAACAGTAATACAAAAGCAGCAAAGAGCTAAACCAGGGTCCTACTCATCAATGTCTAGGACAACTATAAAACATGTTATAATCAATGAATATTAGGGTTAGTTTTCTTAATCTCAGTATAGCTCTCTCATCTTGAAGGCATTACAAAACTGATTAGAAACTTATTCATTATCTATAGAAAACAAAGAAAAATTCATGGAATTTCTATAGTTCATTCTCAGATCTATTGGTTTGAAATGTATGTCAGCATATAAAAAAATAATCTCTGTAATACAATAAAACAGGAATATTTACCTACCATTTCTCATCTCTAGGTAAAACCACAAGAAATCATACAAATTATAGGAACTCAGAGTAAAATTACATAGGAACTTGTAAAGATAGTTTCAATTTTTAAAACAGACTATTCCTTTTTTATAGAGGTTTTTGGTTCACAGGAAAATTCAGCAGAAGGCAGGGATTTCCCATATGTTCCATGCCTCCCACACATAACAGTAAAATTAAAAAAAAAAAAACTGTTTTGTTTTAGGGATAGGTCATTAGGTAAGGAACTATAAAAACCATTATTTTGTTAAAACTTTTACAGAGGTATAAAATGTGAAAATCTACACCAGGGTTTTCAGCTGGGTTTCCATGCAACCCTAGAATTCAATAGATCATGACACACACAAAAAAAACACCATCACTGTTTTTTTAATTCTTACACTATATAATATTAGCACTCAAAGTAATGCACAGTGACCAAACAGCCTTATTGGCAATGACTTCAGAAGTCTTTTAGGCCCACAGAGCATGTAACAGGACCATGTTTATTCAGATGAGTCCATTCCCACCCAGTATTTTTGACCTGAGTTACAAAAGGCCATTTGTAAGCAGTGACTTGCTGCACTGCACAGCAGAAGGCAGTAAACTGATACTACCCTACCCTAAAGGCTCTTTGAGCTCATTTGCCCTCTTTTTAACTAATTACACCTGCGAAGACCCTGTTTCTAAATAAGGTCACAATCTGAGGTTCCCATGAGCACATGAATTCTGAGGGAAGATTATACAACCCACCACAGACTGTTTCTCTGAATCTTTTACTCAGCCTGAGAACTTTATTTCAAGAAAAAGAGCTCTGTTAATGTAGTCGCATAGTATGCTCAAGATTTAATTTACATCTACCCCTAAACAAGTTCTAGATTTCTGTGAAGAAAAAATATCCTTCAATGAACAAAGAACGTTTTAGGGAACTTTTCATTGTCTTAACACGTTCGAGCAAGTCTTTTTTACCTGACAAAAAATAAGACCAAGGACACAAATTCTCTAATTTGGGAAAAAAATGAAATCCATGTGTGTTTAAGTGTGACTGAGAACTGAGTATTTGTAAAGAAAAAAAATAAAAGATAGGTTTCACAATGGGAGGTAAAAATCACCATTTATTTTCAGTTATAAGAATAACAATTTTAAGTGCATAAAGGTTCATAAAAGAGATGAAGAAACTAAGAAACCTATGTCTGAGCTCTCAGTAAGAAAATATCTTTTCAAAATCTTGTATGAAATTATATGTTAAATTATACTTTTATTTATATTGCTTTGTTTCATGGTTTTGGAAGCATTGCTATGGAACACTGTCAACAAATTTTAATGCTGCAAATAACATTAATAAAAAAACTTATAAACTATATTTAAACTTCCAAGGCTACCTTTAAAATAAACAGAAATTTATAGTATATTTGCCCTTTGAGTTTAAAATGTCTGAAAATAAATTTCTCAAAGAAAGAAGAGCCACCCTTAACTAATGTTTTAAGTTTTTGAGGAAAATCAGCTGAAAAGTCATTTTTCAGTTTTTAAATAGAGGGGAAAAACTCTTAGACCCATTCTATACCACATGTTGTACCTTGTTAGAAGACAATTGTAAAATTACTTTGAACCCTACACGGATAAAGTTTAAAAAGAAATTCAAGCAGAAAATTTAACAGAAGAAACACTCAAATTTCTTCCAGCTATACCAGATATAAGCAAACTACCTATAAAAAGATCAATAGTATATAAGGCCTCATAAGAAACACTCAAATTTCCTCCAACCATACCAGATTGTCAGCAAACTTCTTATTAAAAAGATCAAATAGTATTTAAGGTCTTTTCTCACAATTACTCAACTCTGCCACTATACTACAAAAGAAACACTTATTTACTTGATTTTAGTAAATAAATGGATGTAAATGTGTTCTAGTAGCATTTATTTATAAAATCAGGAGACAGGCAGGTGGCAGGCCATAGTTTGCAGATTCCTGACTGACACTACTGACTTGCATTAGTACAGATTTCCTTTGGGAGCAGGATAAATTTCACAAAAATAATAAGTTAAAAATTCACAGCCAGACACAAAAAGCTGCTGAAACTTAAAACTAAAACTAACAAAGAAAAATCTTGAAAGCAACCAGAGGATATGTTACGTACAGGTAAATAATAGCTACAATAAAAGCACGTTTATCATTTAAAAATCATGGACTTCACTTGGAATTGAACAATTTTTAAAGTACTGCTAAAAAGAAATTCTATTCAACAACAACAAAAATCCATCAAGAATGAAGGTGAAATAAAGACATTCTCAGATGAGGGAACACTAACTAGAAATTTTGCCAGCAAACCTGCTCAGAAAGAATCACAAAAAGAAGTTCATCAAAGAGAAGGGAATTTATTTCAGAAACAGAGTATCAAGAATGAGGGAAGAGCTACAAAAATGGTAAATATCTGGGTAAATATAAGTGATGATTCTCCAACTCAGTCTTTTAAAAGTATTTGATAACTGAAAGCAAAAATTCCTACAATGTCTGATACTCTTCAATGTCACATATATATAATAAATAAGTCGATTTTAACTTAAAAGAGGAGGATACAATAGGGTGGTATGGTTTCTACATTCCACCTAAAGTGGTAAAATACTGATTCTAAATAGACTGAGGAAAATATATATTGCAATCCTTCAAGTAACTATGAAAACACACAAAAGCAACAGATAAGGTTAAAAAAAAAAATCAAGCCAAAAAAAGCAGAAAGAGAAAAAAAGAGGAAACAAATAATAAAAATGGAGCATCTAAACCAAAATTCAACTGTTCATTAATCAAAAATGGCCTAAGTACACCAATGAAAAGACAAACTGGAATTTAAAACACACATGCAAAGAAACTTTTATCATTCTAAAAGGGTAAAAAGATATATCACGTAAATGTTAATCAAAGAAACACGGAATCGTCATATTTAGATGAGACAAAGATCAGAACAAAGAAAATCACCAGGGATAAATGAGGACATTACATGATAAAAGAGTCAATTCATGAAGCAATCCTAAATATATACATACACCTAACAGAACTTAAAAATACATTCAGCAAAAATTAACAAGAACTGAAAGGAGAAACAGACATCCATAATTACAGCTGGAGACTTCAACTTTCACTAACTGATAGAACTAGTAGACAGAAAACGAACATAGATATAGAGAAACTGAACTCCATCAACCACGACATTTTTAAAATACGCCACCTATCAACAGTAGAATGCACATTCAAGAGCACAATGAAAATTAATCAAGATATATTGTATCCTGGATCATAAAACAGACCTTAATATAAAAGAAATAAAAGTATGTTCTCTGAGAGCCCAGAAATAAACCTACATATCTCTGGTCAATTAATCTTCGACAAATAAGGTAAGAATATACAATAGGAAAAAAACAGTCTCTTTAGCAAGCGGTATTGGGAAAACTGGACAATCCCGTGTAAATCAATGAAGTTAGAACACAGCCTCACACTATACACAAAAACAAACTCAAAATGGCTTAAATACTTAAATATAAGACACAACACCATAAAACTCCTAGAAGAGATCATAGGCAAAACATTTTCCAACATAAATAAATCATGCCAATGTTTTCTTCAGTCAGTCTCCCAAAGCAACAGAAATAAAAGCAAAAATAAAAAGTGGGACATAATCAAACTTATAAGCTTTTCCACAGCAAAGGAAACCATAAACAAAACGACAGCCCATTATGGACTAGGAGAAAATACTTTCTTTCTTTTTTTTAAAAAAAATTTATTTATTTTTATTATTTTTTTAATTTGACTTAACAATACTCTATTGGCTTTGCCATACATCGACATGAATCCATCACAGGTGTACACAAGCTCCCAATCCTNCTGACACTGTTTTATGACAGGTGTTAGTAGACAGCATATTTCAGAGGTATTGCCTAGTGGTATTCAGTGAATCATTCAAAACACTAGCTCCCTTTTAAGTTATGACTTGTGAACATGCCTTCTTTAACGATGGCATGTAGATTCTCAGGTCCTGACTTAGTCTTTTTCTGTGAGAAACTTTCTAACTTTTTACAAATTAAATTTTAGAACTATATCGGAAAACTCATTTAAGATGATAGTTGGAAATCAATTGTGGGCATAGAATGAAGTTATTGAACTTTAAAAAATAAATAAAGCACTGGCATTGTAATACCTAGAAAGCAGACAGAGTATTTACTTAATTTGAGCTTGGAATCATATTATTTTCTTTACACTGAAAATATTCCAGATAACACAAATCTTAATAGTTTATTTTGTGGGAGGAGGCAGATATAACTTCGATCAAATGAAGAACAAGTTTTTTTAGGTGAATTTTATTCAGTACGCAGGTAAGATGCTCTAATTACTTTAAGCAAATTGCAGAAGGAAAAGTTGAACTGTGCTGTATCTGGTGTATTTGAATAGCTTCACCCATTTATGCAGTGGTATAACTTTGCTTTAAGTTTGCAAAGTTCTCACATTTGGAGTTCTTTTTTCTTGACCGTGTAACCTGGGCAGTGGCAGTGAAAATGCCTCTTCTTTACCCTAACACTGGAGTTCTAACCACTGGACCACCAGAGAATTGCCAGCGTTTGTTCTTCACGTAGAACTTAAGACCCACTTCCTGGTGTCGCTTTATCGTTTCAACCTTATCAACTGGCTTTCTCCCTTTCGTACCATGTAGTATGTGGTATGAACTACAGAATATATACAGCAGAGTATAAAATCATCTGCTATTATGTGTGTGTGCTAAGTCACTTCAGTCATGTCCAGCTGTTTGTGACCCCATGGACTGTAGCCCAGCAGGCTCTTTGTCTATGGGATTCTCCAGGCAGGAATGCTGGAGTGGGTGGCCATGCCCTCTTCCTGACCCAGGGTTGAACCTGCATCTCTTGTGTATCTTACATTGACAGCCAGGTTCTTTACCACTAATGCCATCTGGGGAGCCCATCTGCTATTATCAGTTCAGTTCAGTCACTCATTCGTGTCCAGCTCTCTGTGACCTCATGGGCTGCAACATGGCAGGCCTCCTTGTCCATCACCAACTCCCAGAGTTGACTCAAACTCATGTCCGTTGAGTCAGTGATGCCATCCAACCATCTCATCTCTGTCCCCTTCTCCTCCCGCCTTCAATCTTTCCCGGCATCAGGGTCTTTTCTAATGAGTCACTTCTTCGCATCAGGTGGCCAAAGTATTGCAGCTTCAGCACCAGTCCTTCCAATGAATATTCAGGGCTAATTTCCTTTAGGATTGACTGGTTTTATCTCCTTGCAGTCCAAGGGACTCTTAAGAGTCTTCTCCAACTCCACAGTTCAAATGCATCAATTCTGCGCTCAGCTTTCTTTACGGTCCAAATCTCACATCCACACATGACTACTTGAAAAATCATAGCTTTGACTAGATGGACCTTTGTTGACAAAGTAATGTCTCTGCTTTTTAATATGCTATTTATCTGCTATTTTTATTTAATATGCTTTTCTGTCTGATACTGTAAATGCTCATTATGTTTCTTTGTATATCCCAATACATTTTGTCAAAATCCTGCATGAGACCTGACTCTCATGCACGTGTGAAGTTGTGATCTCTGTGGCCAGCACTGTGGTGAAGGGAGCCTGGAGCAGAGAGGCCGGTTTGGGAAGTTCTCGCAGGAGTCTGGGCATGAGGTCGTGAGAGCGGAGGTGGCAACATCGAAACACCGGTAACGTTTATGGAGCTCTCCCCGTGTGTCGGCCTCTTTCTCTGCTTCTTCTCATTTTGGTCCTCATAACAGCCTTGAGAGGTGGAAGCTGTGCAGGGCCGCTGATGAGGACATGAGGCCCAGGGACTCAGGGCCTCACCCCACACCACCCAGCATACGACTATGCGTTCTGCACCTGTGTTCAGCTGCCCTCTTCACCACTGTCCTGTATGCCCACTGTTCCTGTTAATCCAGGAGTCGGATTAATGGAAAAGAGGCAAAGGTAGAGAAAACACTGCCGAGACCTAGTCCCTGGTGTTTCTAAAGGGCTGGATTTGGGAGGCCTGGGTGGGGGTGCGGTCACCTGAGGTTGTAAGGAGAACGGGTTACTTGAGCTTTGCTGTTGATGACTGGAGCGGCCAGTGGGAAGGGGAAGTCGGCTTTGTTCTGGGGAACCTTGAACTTAATGTGTTGGCCAAACATGTCATCTGAGAAATCCAATAAGGTAGGCAGCTGTAAATGTGGGTATGGAGGAGGGTTGACCAGGCGAGGCTACAAAATAGCAATTTGGGAATCTTCTGTATATAAAGTGTCATTGAACTGGGAAGGAGACGAGACAGAGGGAGAGAGGGTTTGAGACAGAATGTAGGGTAGCGAACACTGAGAATAGTTTCGGAAAGAGGCTGAGGAAGAGAAGTCGGAATTAGAGCAATCTGAGTTAGGAGGAGAATTAAGAAAGCGTAAAAACACTGAGGCCCTGGAAGGGGAAAGTTTCCAGTGGGTGGTCTTCTTAGCTGGGTCAGAGGCTGCAGGTGTTTAAACCGGGCCTGTCTTCTGAGAGCTTGTGCTGTCGTACAGAGGTACAGTCAGTGTGTAACCATAGCAGAGTTCAGGCAAAATCCTGGAGCTGCGGAACTGGCCAGTGCCCTGGGGAAGGGGAGGAGCTGGGGGCGCAGTGGAGGGCGCTGGCATTCCCAGCAGTCTGAAGAAACCAGGGGCAGTGGAGATGGTGGGGACGGGGAGGGAGGCGGGCTGAGTGGAGAGTAGGCGTGGCAGGCGGAGCTCATGGTGCGTGTGCAGGCAGGGAGCCCAGAGCTGGGTGTGTCAGCACAGCCTGGAGACCTGAGCTTGCAGGAGGCCTCTGTGCTGAGTGCAGGAGATCCAGCTTGAAAGGTAAGTTGGGATTGCTTGAGGGGCCACATTAAGGAATGTGGTATTTATTTAGTAGATGAGTAAATTATCCTAGGCACATTAGATTTTTTTTAGAAAGCCACTATAATTTATTGAACACATACTTTGTGTCAGATATAGTTTTGAGCATTTTATATGCATTATCTTTTAATTCTGAGAACGACCCTATTAAGTAGATACTATGTTTATTCATTTGCAACGTGAGGCAGGGGCCCAACTGCAGCTCAGCTGGCTGGGTGCTTGTTGTGGGCAGCAGCCTGTGCGTCACAGGAGTTTAGCAGCCCCCACTCTCAGCTCGCTCCTTCAAGCTACTTTCTAGCTCTGAAATGGGGAGTATGAGCTAATTTTTAAGTACTTTAGGCTCTTGAAGTAAAATATATCTGAAATGACATTTGTCCTCAGCAAAGGAAAGTTTCAAAGTAGATGGTTTCATTTTTTTCTGCTGACATTTTACTGCTTCTTTCAAGATTCTCTTTCAGCTTCTTGTTTTTCTCTCTCTCTTTTAAATGACATTCAAATTATGAGATTGCTGACTTGTAAATTTTTCTCTGATTGGTGCATTTTGTAGAATTTTGTATTGTAACAGATTCTGAAGCAGCAGAACTATCCTTTAAAAAAAAAAAAGCTATCTCCCCTTTTTTAAATTGGTTTTACAGGGCTTGACTGTTAGTCCTTGATATTTTACTTTTGACACCTCATATTATTCGAAGAGGTGAGACAGGTGTAGATTCACGAGTCCAGAGGTACAGAGGCAGATTTAGTGGGAANCAGAATACTGGAAATAAAAGCAAAAATAAACAAATGGGATCTAATTAAAAATAAAAGCTTCTGCACAACAGAGAAAATACTTTCAAATGATGCAATCAACAAGGACTTAATCTCCAAAACATACAAAACAGTTCATATACAAGGCAACAACAAAAAATAACCCAATCCAAAAATGGGCAAAAAGGCCTTAACAAACATTTCTCAAAAGAAATACAGATGGTCAATAAGCACATAAAAAAGATGTTCAACATCACTAATTACTGAAAAAATGCAAATCAAAACTACAATAAGATACCAACTCACACAGAACAGAATGGCCATCATTAAAAAGTCTACAGGAATTCCCTGATGGTCCAGTGGTTAATAAGACTCCACACTTGCAATGCAGGGGGCATGGGTTCGATCCCTGATGAGGGAACTAAGACCCCATGCAGCCAAATATATAAAATCTTAAGAAAAAAAAAAAAGAGGAAGTTTAAAAAAATAAATAAATAGAAAGTCTACAAATAACAAATGCTGGAGAGGGCATGGAGAAAAGGGAACCCGCCTCACCACTGGTGGGAATTTAAGTTGGTACAGCCACTACAGAAAACAGTATGAAGGTTCCTTAGAAAACTAAAAGGAGAATTACTGTATGATCAAGTAACCCCAGTCCTGGGCATATATCCAGACAAAATTCTTATTCAAAAAGATACATGCATCCCAATGTTCAAAGCAGCACTATTCATAGTAGCCAAAACATGGAAACAACCTAAATGTCTATCAACAGATGAACAGATAAAGAGCATGTGATACATATATATATATAATGGACTATTACTTAACAATTGAAAAGAACAAAACAATGTCATTTGCAGCAACCAAGGGAGCAACTAGAGATTACCATGCTAACTGAAGTCAGAGAGAGAAAGACAAGATGCTATGTGATATCACTTACAAGTGTAATCTAAAATGTGACAGAAATGAACCCAAGTGCAAAAGAGAGACAGACTCACGGATAGAGAACAGACTCGTGGTTGCCAAGGGGGACGGGACAGGGACAGAGCAAGAGGTTGATGACAGAGCAAGGTTGCAGATGTTAGCTATTATATACAGAATGGATAGACATCAAGGTCCTAATGGGAAAGAACATAACAGAAAAGAATGCATACATATGTATAACTGAATCACTTACCAGACCACCTTACCTGTCTCCCGAGAAGCCTGTATGCAGGACAAGAAGTGACAGAACCCGACGTGAAACAATGGACTAGTTCAAAATTGGGAAAGGAGTATGTCAAGGTGTATACTGTCACCCTGTTTATTTAACTTACATGCAGAGTACATTATGCAAAATGCTGGGCTGGATCACAAGCTGGAATCAAGATTCTGGGGAGAAATATCAACAACCTCAGATACACACACAAAAAGCAAAGAGAAACTTTGCTTTTATGGAACTCTAATGGCAAAAAAAGTGCCATTTTTGGCATTTTAATGGCAAAAAGCAAGAGAAACTAAAGAACCTCTTGATGAAGGTGAAAGAGGAGAGTGAAAAAGCTAGCTTAAAATTCAATATTCAAAAAACTAAGATCATGGCATCCAGTCCTATTATTTCATGGCAAATAGATGGGGGAAAAGTAGAAATAGTGACAGATTTTATTTTCTTGGGCTCCAAAATTATTGCGAACAATGACTGAAGCCATGAAATCAAAAGACACCTGCTCCTTGGAAGAAAAGCTGTGACAAATCTAGACAGTGTATTAAAAAGCAAAAACACCACCTTGCCAACAAGGGTCCATAATAGTCAAAGCTATGGTTTTTCCAGTTGTCATGTACAGATGTGAGAGACGAAAAAGAAGGGTGAGCACCAAAGAATCAATGCTTTTGAACTGTGATGTTGGAGAAGACTCTTGAAGAGTCCCTTGGACTGCAAGGAAACCAAACAAGACAATTCTAAAGGAAATCAACCCTGAATATTCATTGGAAGGACTGATGCTGAAACTGAAGCTCCAATACTTTGGCCACCTGATAACTCGCTGGAAAAGACGGATGCTGGGAAAGACTGCAGGCAAGAGGAGCAGGGGACAACAGAGGATGAGATGGTTGGAAGGCATCACTGACTCAACGGACATAAGTTTGAGTAAACTCCAGGAGATAGTGATAGACAGAGAAGCCTGGCATGCTGCGGTGCATAGGGTCATGAAGAGTCAGACATGAATTAGAGACGGAACAACAACAGAAGCAGAAATTTACACAACACTGTAAAACAACTATACTTCAATGAAACAAACAAGAACTATGGTTTTGTTTGACCACAATGGATTTATGTTTAAGAAACATAATGGGAAACCTCTAAATACTTGTAAATTAAACAACATACTCCTAAGCAATTCTTAGGTCAATGAAGTTTAAAGTAACTCAGAAAACATTTTTAAAAGAATGAAAATGAGGGAGTTCCCTGATGGTCTAGTGTTTGGGACACGGCACTTTCACTGCTGTTCCCCTGGCTGGGGAACACTGAGATCCCTCAAGCTATAGCACAGCTCTCCACACCCAAAAAAGAATGAAAACATAGCATCAAAATTAGTCAGTGATTAGAATAAAACTTATAGGACTTGAATGTTTATATTGGGGTGGGGGAAAAGGCCTTAAGTCAATAACCTAAGCTTCTACTTAAAAAATCCAGAAGAACAAATTCAAAACAAAGAAAAGATAAGAAATAATAAAGGTTAATAGTGGAAGTCAATACAAAAGTAAAACTAGAAAAACAATAAGGAAAAATTGATATAAGGAAAAATCGACATAAGCAAAAATGAGTTCTTTGAAAAGATCGATGAAATTAATAAAGCTCTAGCAAGAGCGGCAAAGAATAAAGGAAGATATAAATTACCAACACCACCAAATGAAAGAGGAGCTAGCCTACAGATCCTGAAGACATCAAATGATAAATAAAAGAATACTATGAACAACTCTATGTACATAAATGTGACAACTTGTGTTGTCAAAATATTTAAATCTGACACTACAAATGTTAAAAAGATAACTGAGGAATAATATAAACAGATCAATATGCATAAATTAGAAAGTAAAAGGTAAAATTCCATAAAAACCACACACTACCAAATTATTAAAAATGAAACAGATAATCTGAATTAAGGAAAGTGAATTCCTAGTTTAAAACTTTTCAAAGAAATCTCCAGGCTTACCTGATTTCACTGGGGAATTTAAGAAGTAACACCAATTCTACACAATCTTTTTCAGGAAACAGAGAAAGAGGAACACTTCCAAACTCCTTTTAAGAAGCCTAAATTAACCTGATATCAAAAATTAGAAAAAGGACAAAAAACGAAACTACATACCATTATTCCTCATGGAAACTGTGCAAAAATCCTCAACAAAATAAAAAAGCAAATGGAGTTTAGCAATACACCAGGACCAAACAAGGTTTTCCCAAGAATGGAAAACTGGTTCAGTATTCAAAAGTCAATCAATGAAAGGTACCATGATAACTTCTTAAAGAAAAACCACAGTCAAATCAGTAGATGCATCTGGCAAAATACAACATATTTCCATGATTAAAAAAAAAAAAAGCCCCCAGCAAGTTAAAAGGCAATTTCCTCAATCTGATAAAGGACAGCTACAGAGTCTACTTAATGCTAAGACCAAAGGCTTTCCCCTAAGATCAGGAATAGGACAAGGATATTACACTCTCAACAGTTCTATCTAATATCTTAAGGGAAGATCTAGCCACTGCAGTAAGACATGAGGAGCCAGACACATCAGGAAGAAATCAAACAGCCCTATTCACTGATAGCATGTTTATGTATGCAGAAAATTCCAAAGAATCTAAAAATACAAACAAACAAGGACTTCCCTGGTGGTAGAGTGGACAGGAAGTTGCCTGCCAATGCAGGGGATCATGCTCTGTGAAGATTTCGCATGCCGCAGAGCAACTAAAGCCCGAAAGCCTAGGGCCTGTGCTCCGCAACAAGAGGAATCATCACAGTGAGATCCTGTGCACCACAACGAACAGCCCTGCTCACTGCAACGAGAGAAAGCGGACATGCAGCAATGAAGACCCAGCACAGCCATAAATAAATGCATTTCTAAAAATAAATAAAAATCAAAACAAAAACTGCAAGAACTAGAATTTAGCAAGGCTACACTGAACAAATACATGAAAATCAATCAATTTTACATCTACTAGCAATGATCAATCTGAAAACAAAGTTTACCCAAAAAATTAACAGTTTACAACAGCTCTAAAAATATAATATACTTAAAATATATATCAAACAAAAGGTAAAGAGAATATGTATGCTAACAAGTACACCTGATCAGTGACAGAAATCAAAACAGATCTAAATAAAACCAGGGCCGTAGACTCAACATAGCAAAGACACGAACAGTTCCCAAACTGCTCTATAGACTTACCGCAAATGGCAACCCACTCCAGTATCCTCGCCTGGAAAATCTCATGGACAGAGGAGCCTGGTGGGCTGCACTCCATGGGGTCGCAACAAGTCGGGCACGACTGAGCAACTAACACTTACTTCAATCAAAATTCCAGCAGGAATGTTTAAAACGGATAGCCGTCAAGGACCTACTGTATAGCACATGGAACTCTGCACCATGTTGCATGGCAGCCTGGATGGGAAGGGAGTTTGGGGGAGAATGGATCTATGTGTCTGCAGGGCTGGATCCTTTGCTATCCACCTGAGTCCAACTGTCACAACACTGTTAAACAGCTATACTCCAATACAAAATAAAGAGTTAAAAAAAAAACCCAACAGCATTTTTGAGATATAGATAAACTGAATCCCAAATAATCTGAAAAGGCAAAGGAACTTGAGAAGCCAGAACAATTTCGATAAAGAATAAAGTTGGACAAATCACATTATATGACTTTAAGACCTGCTATAAAGTTTACAGTACCACAAGAACGTGTGCTACAGGCAAAGAGATAACAACATATTAGATCTATGGAACAGGACAGAATCCAGAGACAGACCTGTATAAACAGGACCATTTGACTTTTTTTAATGTATTTTAAGTTGTAAATTTATACATTACATGAAACGTGCCATGTAACCATTAAGTGTACAGTTCAGTGGCATTCAGTGCATTCATAATGCCTTGCAACTATTACCACTATCCAGCCACAGACCTCTTTTCATCTTGCAAAACTGTAACTTTATAATCACTGACACTAAATCTTCACTTCTGTCCCCATTGAACCTGATTCACTACTCTTTCTTCACCGACCATAACATCTTCCAGGTTCATCCATGTTGCACTATGTGTCAGAATTTCCTCCCTTCTCAAGGCTAATATTTCATTATATACATACACCATGTTTTGTCTATACATTCATCCACTGATGGACACTTGGGCGGCTTCTACTTTCTGTCCAGCTGGGAATAATGTCACTGTGAACACAGCACACAAATATTTCTTCAAGATTCTGCTTTTAACTCTTTCTACCCAATATTCAAATGTGGAATTGCAAGTTCATACAGTAATTTTTAATTACTTGAAAAACTATATTACTCAAATGTGGAAATGCGCGTCCATAAGGTAATTTTAAATTATGTGTAGGACTGCATACTGTTTTCTTCAGTGGCTGCACCATTTTATATTCCCACCAACACAGCAAAAAGGTTCCAATCTCTCTACAATCTTGCCAACATTTACTCTGCTTTTTCGAAAATAACCATCCTAATGGGTGTGAAGTGATACCTCATTATGGTTTTGATCTGCATTTCCCTAAAGATTAATTATGCTGAGCATCTTTTCATGTGTTTGTTGGTCATCTGTTTATCTTCTCTGGAGAAATGTCTATTTAAATCCTTTGCTCATTCTCTAAACGGGCTATTTGTTTTTTGCTGTTTACTGAGTTGTAGTTTTCTATAACTGTCTAAATATTTCCGGCTATCTGTCTGGATATGTGATTTGCAGATATTTTCTCCCTTTCCGGGTTCTGACTTTTTACTCTGTTGATAGTGTTCTTCAATGTACAAAAGTTTTTCATTTTGATGAAATCCAATTTGTCTATTCATTCACCGGATGCCTGTGCCTTTGGTGTCATATCCACGAACACTTTGTTTTCTTTTAAGAGCCTAACAGTTGTAGCCCTTACATTTAAATCTTTGATTCATTTTGAGTTAATTTTTGTATGTGGTGTTTTGAAAATGTTTGTCTGTGGTGTAATATGGTTGTATAAGGGTAGAACTTCATTCTTTTGCATGTGGATATCCAGTTTTCTCAGCACTATTTTTTTGAAGAGAATGATCTTGACCTCCATTCCAAGAATTATTTGACCAATTATATAAGGGGTACTTCTGTACTCATTATTCCAAACCAGAACCACACTGTTTTGATTACTATAGCACCATAGTAAAAAATTTTGAAATCAGGAAGTTTAAGTCCTCCAGCACTTTTTTTTCAATAACACTAGCTATTTGGGGCCCCTCGAGATTCCATACAAATTTTAGAATGGATTTTTCTATTTCTGCAAAAGTAGTGACTGGGATTTTGATAAGGATTGGAATCAATCTGCGGAGAAGGCAATGGCACCCCACTCCAGTACTCTTGCCTGTAAAATCCCATAGGAGGAGCCTGGTAGGCTGCAGTCCATGGAGTTGCAAAGAGTCAGACACAAGTGAGCGACTTCACTTTCACTTTTCACTTTCAGGCATTGGAGAAGGAAATGGCAACCCACTCCAGTGTTCTTGCCTGGAGAATCCCAGGGACGGGGGAGCCTGGTAGGCTGCCGTCTATGGGATCGCACAGAGTCGGACATGACTGAAGCGACTTAGCAGCAGCAGCAGCAGTGTTGACTTTGTAACAATACCAAGTGCTAGCAAGGATGCAGAGCAAGTATAATTCATAAATGTCAAATGGCGATGCATGATGGTACAGCCATACTAGTTTGATGGTTTCTTATGAAGTTAAACATACACTCACCAAATGGCCATGCAGTCCTACTCCTACATATTTACCCTGGAGACATAAAACCTTCACTCACACAAAAATCTGTACTTAGATGTTTATAATAGTTCTATTCATAATTACCAAAAGCATGTCCTCCCAAGAGTGACTAAATACGGCGATACATTCATATGATGGAATACTTAGCAATGAAAAGGAATGACCTACAGATAGATACATGCAACAACTTGACTTTCAAAGACATTATGCTATGCACAAATCAGTATCAAAAAGTTACATACTAAAGGGTTCCATTTCCATGACATTCTAGAAAAAACAAAAGAGTAGAGAGAACAGATCAGTGATTTCCAAAGGTTCAGGGGTGGGGAGGAGGCTGACTACAAAGGGATACCACAGAGAACTCTTCCAGGTGTTGAAACTGCTCTGTATCCTGGCTGTGGTGATGGTTACATGAATCCGTGCATGTATTACTAGTACACACACATAAAAGTCCATTTACTATAATCATTAGTCAAAGTTTATTTTTAAATTATACAATAAAAACACAGGAAAATACAATTTTAACAAAGTAAAGGGGGGAAAGAGTTCGTAACATATCTTACAATAAAAATACATCAAATAATAGAAAAAGGCAAAAAGAACTTGCTGCACACCAAAATGCCAAGACTAGTCATCCCTAGGTAATGAAATCATAGAGGGGCTTCTCTTTCCCCAGGGAGCTCAGTGGTAAAGAATCCACCTGCCAATGCAGGAGACATGGGTTTGATCCCTGAGTTGGGAAGATGCCCTGGAGAAGGGAACGGCAACCCACTCCAGTATTCTTGCCTCAGAAATCCCACAAAGAGAGGAGCCTGGCGGCTACAGTCCGTGGGTTCGTGAAAGAATCAGACACAACTAGTGACTAAACAATATCTGATGGCCTATAAGGTAAGTCATTTTTAAAATGGAAATTTTTAAAGGAAGGAAATTGTGGGGTTTTTTAGTTATCGTAACACCCACATTAAGAAACAGTCAACTCTTTATCAATGCACTAATCATGTGTATCTCTTCAAAACCTGGAAAAGTATTATCAGAAATATATTATCTTTGCCAACTGAAACTATACATTGTAGAAGTCCATGTCCACTGAGATATTATCAGAGTTCAATGCTTAAAATAGTTTATACCATAACACACAAACATAATTCAAAGTCAATAAAAAAGGGTACAAAATTAACGTTTTGTTGTTGTTGTTTAGTCACTAAGTCGTATCTGACTTTTTTGCAAGCCCATGGACTGTAGCTCACCAGATGTCTCATCCATGGAATTCTCCAGGCAAGAATACTGAAGTGGGTGCCATTCCTTCTCCGGGGGACCTTCCCAACCCAGAGATCAAACCCACATCTGCACTGGCAGGCGGATTCTTTACACGGAGCCACCAAGGAACCCCAAAATTAAAGTTCAGCTCTTATAAAGCTTTTAAAATATTATTAAAGTTACTGAAAATAAAATCATTTAACAAAAGTTGCTAATACACTGTATTATTCAAAGTCAAAATGAGTATTCCTATAAAAGAGAACTTGGTGCAAAGAAAATCTGGGAAAGTTCAGTGACTAGGCCATAAGGAAAAGTAGCAAATGGATAAAATACAAAGCAGGGATAGTATTTTTCCAGGCAGGAAAATCAACATCTACCTAAACATGGAAGAGGTTCTCTGAAAGATACAGAATTTAAAGTTCCAATTCTATTCACTTTATCCAAAACAGTCACCAGACCACTTATTTTAAATAACCTTAAGTTACCTGACAACAACTGAGAAAGTTTTGAGAACATAATCACCACTGAAAACTTTCCATGGATGGGACTCAATCATTAAGGACTTACTACTACTCCCTGCAAGAAACTGTGGGGCCCTTTTTATATGTTTCATTCAATTAACTGTGACAAACTGAACAATATATATGAATATTTGTCACAGTTAAATCTCTCAACCAGTCTGCAATATATAGGTTACATTCTTCCTTCAGGATTTTGACCTGGCTATAATTAAGTAAAGCTTAGGGACTAATTTTCCTATCTGATATTGCATAAAAACCCTTTATGATCTCTATATAAATTCCAGTTGCTACACAAAGTTGCCCATGTGAGAAGCAACTCAGCTACAAATCAATACAATTCTACAGTTGGAACANTGGGAGGAGAAGGGGATGACAGAGGATGAGATGGTTGGATGGCATCGCTGACTCAATGGACATGAGTTTGAGTAAACTTCAGGAATTGGAGATGGACAGGAGGCCTGGCGTGCTGCAGTCCATGGGGTCGCAAAGAGTTGGACATGACTGAGCGACTGAACTGAACTGACCTGAGTCATATCCAAGGGCTTCCTGGGTGGCTCAGTGTGATACAGAAGCCACCTGGCAATGCAGGAGACATAGGTTTGATCCCTGAATCAGAAAGATTTCCTGGAGAAGGATCTGGCAACCCACTCCAGTATTCTTGCCTGGGAAATGCCATGGACAGAGGTTACCTGGTGGGCTACACAGTCCATGAGGTCACAAAGAGTCAGACATGACTTAGTGACTAAACAACAAATCACATCCAAATAAAAGCACTCTGGTAGTTAGAACTCTGTGGATTTGCTACTGTTTCATGAAAGCAGTTGTGGGTTTTAGATGTATGAAGAGTGAACCAGTTTTGACTCAGCTTGGTGGTTTAGTAAAGTAAGGGATATTATGCCAGATTAAGTTTCAACCTGGAATAAAGGCTGATTGAAATTTTTCCTCTTAAAGACAAACCCAGGGAACTGTGAAAATTGCTTCATGACATAATAGTGAGCATTCAGCAGAGATAAAAACACAACATTACATCCTAAAGGAGAAAGAGTATTTTTTTGAATTGTAGAATGTTGACACCATACATCTGTTCAACATCAAAGCCGTTGGTTATAAATCTTGCAGATAGAGGAGCATCCCAAATCCACAAAGGCACAAGTTGAAAGAGAACTTGGAACATCATTTGAAACATTGAAAGAGGCAAAGAGCTGAAGAAACTCCTCAGCCCCTGCACTAACTGAACCTCGTTACAATGTGGCATATATCTTAGGTTTCTGCAGCACGGGGCTGTCTATTTAAATGCTAATGTGCAAACTGGCATATTCTAGGAATTAAAGTGCTGAAGCAGGCCACAGCTCTGGAAATTTCAGACTGTTGTTGAATATTAAGTATCCACGTGCTAAAGAGCTCAGGTATACTTTTAAATGTCAAAGAACGAACCCCAGCACTCATTATGCCTTTTCTGAATTCTTTTGGCCACGATCCATTTTTTTTTTTCAGGAAAGTATGGGTCATTTGCGTTTTCAGGGATTTTTTTATTCAGTTGATTTGATAAGCAAAACAAGAGGTCATTGCTTGTGAGTTATAGATAGGGAATTAATTACAAGGCAAATTCAAAAGTTCCTCTTGGTTAAAGTTTTTTTTTTTTTTTTAATCTCTTAAAGTCTCAATTGTCATCAGTTGTGAGAACTAAAAACTGTCAAGCATTTAAAGTGCATTTCAGGATTTTGTCTGATTTTCTTACTCTGTGTTATGCAGCACATTAAAGCCTTATTAATATATCAGTTAGCCAACAATAGGCAGACACTTTGAGAGGTGGTAATAACTGTTATTAAAACTGGTGCCTTGAGAAAAGGAAGATGTCCAAAAGCTCATAGTGAGTTTCCAGAAGGTCGAACATAGTGACTAAACAACAACAGCATCAAATCATTGCTGTATGGATAACTGCTATAGTCTCCAGAGAACATAGGTTCTTTGAATTCATTCCAAACTTATGTAGTCTTCCATGTGTCAAGCACAGAGCTAGGTGCTGGAGATAACAATGATACTAACAAGTACTCATACACTAATTGCCCCATGAAAAGCACTATGTAAATGCTTTCCTTATACTAACTTATTCAGTCCTGTAAGGTTGTAAACACTCTTTGTGACCCCATGGACTGTAGCCTGCAAGGCTCCTCTGTGCATGAAATTTTCTAGGCAAGAAAACTGAAGTGGGTTGCCATTTCCTACTCCAAAAAATCTTCCTGACCCAGGAATCGAACCCGCGTTTCTTGTGTCTCTTGCATTGGCAGGCAGATTCTTTACCAACTGTGCCAAACCCAGACAATCATTGCAAATTTGACACTCTTAAAACCACAATTGATGTCGTTTTAGTCACTAAGTCACATCTGACTCTTTTGCAACCCCAGGAACTATAGCCTGTCAAGCTCCTCTGTCCATGGAATTATCTGGGCAAGAATATTGGAGTGGGTCGCCATGCCCTCCTCCAGGGGATCTTTCCAGCCCAGGGACTGAACCCACATCTCCTGCATTGGCAGTCGGATTCTTTACCACTGAGCTACCAGGGAGCCCCCAAACCGTGATCCATAGTGTACTAATCTTTAACGTTACATTCCAGTAACATTTTGACCAGTCTTCTATTCCACATTTCTTTAAGTATTTTTAAAAACTAAAATCCTTGTTCTCACTAGCTTTGAGATTTTCCCTATAGTGTGGTGAATTGCGTATAAATTGGGTGTTTCGTCAATGTTTGTTGTACAGTGTAGTGTAAGAGGGAGGGTTTGTGAAGCCAGAGGAACCTGGATTGGAATCCCAGCTCAGCTACTTCCTCAGTTCATGAATTCAATTCCTTCATCTGCAGACTAGAAATACTGTGAGGATTAAGTTATTGTGAGGATTGAGTGAGGGAACGCTATAAGGTTTTTAGTAGGGTACCTGACACACGACCAACTTTCAAAAAAACACTACCATTGTTTGAGTAGATAATTTGTTTTAAACAATCCTTAAGCATTACTTCCACTTTAAACTAGGAATGGATTTAGGAATATGGAGCTGTAAAAACCTGAGAGGATCTGAGCCACACCCTGGAGCTGAGAAGCAAAATCTAATCAGGCAAGAGCCCTGATCACTTAATGTCCAGTTGAGTTTTTTATACAGAGAGAGCCTTGCTCCCTCCCTCCCTCCTTTCTTTCCTTCTATTACAAACTCAATACTTACTGTTCAACTCACTCAGTATACTTTTTATTGAGTGTGTTCCAGCTCTGGCTTCATCATTCTTGACTCAGTTTATGTTATAAGAGTGGTTCTTGGAGTGTGGACCATGGACCAGCAGCAGCAGCATCCTTTGGTGTGACGATTGATCTCGTGGGTTAACTTGATTGGAGCCTGAATGTTTGGCGAAACATTATTCTGGATGTGTCTGTGAGGGTATTTCTGGATGAAATTAACAATTAAATTAGTGGACCGAGAAAAACAGATTGCCCTCCCTGATGTGTGTGGGCCTAGAGTCATGGATTGAAGATGTCAATAGAACACAAAGGCTGAGTAAGAGGGGACTCCCCCTTCCCAGCTATGTGAGCTGGGGTATTATTGGTCTTCTCCTGAATTTGAAGTTAAATTTAAAAATCAGCTCTTTCTGGGTCTCAAGTTTGCTGGCCTTTAAAAAAAAATTTTATTGGAGTATAGTTGATTTACAGTGTTGTGTTACCTTCTGTTGTACAGCAAAGTGAATCAGTTAAATGTATATATATCCACTCTTTTTTAGACTCTTTTCCCACATAGGTCATTACAGAGTGTTGAGTAGAGTCTCTGTGCTATGCGGTAGGCTCTTTTAGTTACCTGTGTTATATATATAGTATATATATGTCAATCCCAAATTCTCCCAATTTGTCCCTCTCCTCTTCACCCCCCTCGTAACTATAAGATTGTTTTCTACATCGGTGACTCTATTTTGTTTTGTAAATAAGTTCATTTGTATCCATTTTAAAGACTCCACATATAAGCAATATTATATAAAATTAGTCCTTCTCTGTCTGACTTACTTAACTCAGTATGACAATCTCTAGGGCCATCCATGCTGCTGAGAATGGCGTCATTTCACTCTTTTTAATGGCTGAGTAATATTCCACTGCACACATATTCCACTGGACCACATCTCTTTCATCCACTCCACTATTGATGGATGTTTAGGCTACTTCCATGTCTTGATTATTATAAATAGTGCTGCAATGAACATTGTGGTGCATGTAACTATCTGAAGTATGCTGGCCTTTGGACCAGAACTTACACCATCAGTTCTCGTGGGTCTCTAACTTGCTGATTGCAGATCCTGGGACTCAGCCTCTGTGACCACATGAGCCAATTCCTTTAAATCAATCAGCAGTCAATCTAACTGGCTCCACCTGTGAGTGGGGCCCGTTGATCTTGTCTAGCCAAGCCCCCCAGGTAACTCTGATGTGTACTAAAACTTCAGAACTGCTCTGCTCAAGGCACACAGCTCTGATTGACCCGACCAACCAGTCAGGAGGGCAGAATTCTGACACCAGCAGAGCTATTTATTTTCAAATATCACAAATGGACATTGTTTCCCTGAATTGGCCCATTTTGATAGCATACCTTTCCTTCAATAACAACCAGAAAGCCCTGATGGTCCAATACCTCCTAATGAGCTTGAAAAGAGAAAGTGTCTGCAGTCATGTCTGACTCTTTTGGGACCCCATGGACTGTAGCCCGCCAGGCTCCTCTGTCCATTGAATTCTCCAGGCAAGAATACTGGAGTGGGTTGCCATTTCCTCCCCTAGGGGATCTTCACAAACCAGGAATTGAACCTATTGTCTCCTGAGTCTCCTGCATTACAAGCAAATTCTTTACCCGCTGAGCCATCCTGGAAGCCCAAGTTGGATAAATAAATATATATTAATACAAATAAATATGTTCAATATTTGTTATTGGCATTGTTTAGTAAACACATATTCTAAAGACTAACTGAAACAGGTAAGAAAGCTTTCCTCAGATCCCACATGGATTCTAACTGCTTTCATTTTTCGTGTGTGATGAACCTTATCTAAGGCAAGTGTGCTGCAGTGATGATAAAATACTTTTTCACTCCCAGAGTCCAGCAAATCCTGCTGGAGTCTCGTGGTGCTCCCTCCCAGGCGCCCTGGCCTCTATTATTCCTTCCTTGTGATTAGACATCTTCTGGGTGTTCAAGGACAGCCAGAGGTGCTGCAGAGATTCACATTCTGCTGCATCACTAGCAAATCATGTGCTCTGTTTTCAGGGCTATTCTAGGTTCCTATGAACTGTTGGTGGGGCCCATTTGCCATTTTCATTGAAAATAAGAGTCGTAATGAAAGTCACAGGCTTTTTTTTTTTTTTTTGCTTCAAGGAAGATCATCCAGAAGAGTTTTATTTCTTACCTAATAGAAGGGGCATTTGAACAGATAATAGACATTTTGTGTCAAACACACTGTATCAGTATGTGGTACATGTATCATATACCCACAGAGGTAAGACAGACCTGCCAAACAGTGGGCTCTGGAATTCTTTGCAGACAGAGCGGCAGTCTATTTTTTAGTAAATGCACACAGCAGATAGATTGTAACCTGTTATGGACTGTTAACCATATTTGTCCCATCTTACCTCATTTGACTACGAATATTCATTGAGAACTACTGTGTGTAAGGCAGCGTCAAATACTGTGATACAAATACACATACACACAAACTTTAAGTCATCATCATCACCACCAAGTATATATTAGTGCCTACCATGTAAAAGCCAGTGTCCTAGGTAATTAGGCACAAACACCCCAAGAATAAAAAGTTATTTGTTGACTGTCTTGATATATAACTGCCTTTATTAAGCCATTATGTGTATACACCTGCTCAGTCGCTCAGTCATGTCCAACTTGTTGTGACCCTTTGGATTATAGCCTGCAGTTCCTCCATCCATGAGATTTTTCAGGCAAGAATACTGAATGGGTTGCCATTTCCTTCTCCAGGGTATCTTCCCAGGGAGCAAACCTGAGTCTCCTGTGTCTCCTGTTTGGGAGATGAATTCTTTTATCACTGAACCATCAGAGAAGCCCCATTATGTGTGTGTGTACATATATGTGTGTGTACATGTATATACATGCATATACATATGTATGTATGTATATATACATATACACAGACTTCCCTGGTAGCTCAGCTGGTAAAGAATCTGCCTGCAATGCAGGAGACCCCGGTTCAATTCCTGGGTTGGGAAGATCCCATGGAGAAGGGATAGGCTATTCACTCCAGTATTCTTGGGCTTCCCTGGTGTCTCAGTTGGTAAAGAATCTGCCCACAATGCAGGACACCTGGGCTCAATCCCTGGGTTGGGAAGATCCCCTGGAGGAGGGCATGGCAACCCACTCCAGTATTCCTGCCTGGAGAATCCCCATGAACAGAGGAGCCTGGCCGGCTGCAGCTCATAGAGTTGCAAAGAGGTGGACAGGACTGAGCAACTAAGCACACATACATATGCACATATATAGATATGTGTACACATACACATATACATGTATGTATCCATAGGCTTCCCAGGTGGCACTAGTGGTAAATAACCTGGCTGCTAATGTAGGAGACACAAGAGATGCGGGTTCCATCCCTAGGTAGGGAAGATCCCCTAGAGGAGGGCATGGCAACCCACTCCAGCTTTCTTGCCTAGAGAATCTCATGGACAGAGGAGCCTGGCAGGCTATATAGTCCATGGGGTGGCAAAGAGTTGGACACGACTGAAGCGACTTAGCACAAATATATGTATATGTATACATATATATATATAATAACTATACCAAAATCAGATTGATTATATTCTTTGCAGCCAAAAGAGGGAAAAGCTCTATACAGCCAGCAAAAACAAGACCGGGAGCTGACTGTGGCTCAGATCATGAACTTCTTATTGCCCAATTCAGACTTAAATTGAAGAAAGTAGGGAAAACCACTAGACCTTTCAGGTATGACCTAAATCAAATACCTAATGATTATACAGTGGAAGTGAGAAATATATTTAAGGGACTAGATCTGATAGACAGAGTCCCTGATGAAAAAAGCACAGAGGTTTGTGACATTGTACAGAACACAGGGAGCAAGACCATCCCCAAGAAAAAGAAATGCAAAAAAGCAAAAAATCTGTCTGAGGAGGGTTTATGAATAGCTGTGAAAGAAGAGAAGCAAAAGGCAAAGGAGAAAAGGAAAGATATAAGCATCTGAATGCAGAGTTCCAAAGAATAGCAAGAAGAGATAAGAAAGCCTTCCTCAGTGGTTAGTGCAAAGAAATAGAGGAAAGCAACAGAATGGGAAAGACTAGAGATCTCGTCAAGAAAATTAGAAATACCAAGGGAACATTTCATGCAAAGATGGGCTTGATAAAGGACCGAAATGATATGGACCTAACAGAAGCAGAAGTATTATGAAGAGGTGATAAGAATACACAGAAGAACTGTACAAAAAAGATCTTCATGACCCAAATAATCATGATGGTGTGATCACTCACCTAGAACCAGACATCCTGGAAAATAAAATCAAGTGGGCCCTAGGAAGCACTACAAACAAAGCTAGTGGAGGTGATAGAATTCCAGTTGAGCTGTTTCAAATCCTGAAAGATGATGCTGTGAAAGTGCTGCACTCAATATGCCAGCAAATTTGGAAAACTCAGCAGTGGCCACAGGACTGGAAAAGGTCAGTTTTTATTCTAATCCCAAAGAAAGGCAATGCCAAAGAATGCGCAAATTACTGCACAATTCCACTCATCTCACACGCTAGTAAAGTAATGTTCAAAATTCTCCAAGCCAGGCTTCAGAAATACGTGAACCGTGAACTCCCTGATGTTCAAGCTGGTTTTAGAAAAGGCAGAGGAATGAGAGATCAAATTTCCCAACATCTGCTGCATCANTAGTATTTATTCTGTTTAGCCTTAATTTTTTTTTTTTTTTGTAAGAAACACCTCCCAAGTTAGTTTCTTTGCTAATAAAACCTACCCAACAGTAAATTAAATTGTAAATGAAATACGCTTGTAAGCAGGAGTGTACCAAGGGCCAAATTCCTGTTGCTCTCTTTTGTCCTTTTCTGATGTAATGCATTTTTGTTTGATTTTTTTTTTTAATCAGTTAAGTGCTGTGATACTTTTCACCAAAATGCTACTGCGGCAGGGACAGTTAGCTCCTCCTGGGAGTATGAGAGGAGGGAGTGAAAAGCAGCTGTAGAGGGCAGAAATGGCTGGGATTATCTACCAGATCAGCTGTTTCATGCCTAAAATGTCTTTGTTTTATGTTGTATTAAGAAAAAAAGCTAACTTCTAGAATGTTCCATTTTATCACATTAGAGCTTAGTGGGTTTTTAAAAATACGTAATTTTATTAAATTATATGGCTTTGCTGAATCTCCGTTGTTGAGTGGGCTTTTCTCTGGCTGTGGTGAGCAGAGGCTACTCCAGTTGCGGCATGTGCTCGTCTCATTGCGGTGGCTTCTCTTGTTGTAGAGCATGGGCTCTAGGGAATGCAGGTTTCAGTAATTGTGACACTTGGCTCAGCAGTCTTGGGACACAGGCTTAGTTGCTCTGGCATGTGGGATCTTGTGGGACCAGAGTTTGAACTTGTGTCTCCGGCATTGGCAGGTGGATTCCTTACCACTGAGCCACCAGGGAAGCCCTAGAGCTTAGTTTTAATACGTTAAAAAGTTCTTCAAAACTATGAAAAATGATTCATTTATTCAAAAACATTTACTGTGTGTCAAAAATTTATTGTTTGTCAACAAAGTCCTTTCCTAGAGCTCTGGTTTAGTGAAAAGAGGTATATTACACATACATGCAGGTGATGGTAGACACTCTAAGAAGTCAAAACTGATATGAGATGGTGGTGGGTTAATTTGAACTGTGTGATTTCGGGGGGAGTCTCTCTGAGATGGCCCTTGAGCAGATCCTAGTGATGTGAGAGAGCAGCAAGGCAGGTATCCAGGGGAAGTTTCTGTTGGCTTGTTACTATAGTATGGGGAAACAGCTGGATGGATTTTCATCATATTTGGATGGAATTTGACTTGCACTGATTTAAAATGTAGATTCAATGAGGAGTGATGAGACTGGTGTAATTACTGCTCTCAGAGAAAGGTGCCATCTCTGTTAAACAAAATGACTTCAAATATGAGCTCCAAATAGGAATTCACAGGGGTACATGTTCCAACTGTAGAATTGTATTGATTTGTAGCTGAGTTGCTTCTCACATGGGCAACTTTGTGTAGCAACTGGAATTTATATAGAGATCATAAAGGGTTTTTATGCAATATCAGATAGGAAAATTAGTCCCTAAGCTTTACTTAATTATAGCCAGGTCAAAATCCTGAAGGAAGAATGTAACCTATATATTGCAGACTGGTTGAGAGATTTAACTGTGACAAATATTCATATATATTGTTCAGTTTGTCACAGTTAATTGAATGAAACATATAAAAAGGGCCCCACAGTTTCTTGCAGGGAGTAGTAGTAAGTCCTTAATGATTGAGTCCCATCCATGGAAAGTTTTCAGTGGTGATTATGTTCTCAAAACTTTCTCAGTTGTTGTCAGGTAACTTAAGGTTATTTAAAATAAGTGGTCTGGTGACTGTTTTGGATAAAGTGAATAGAATTGGAACTTTAAATTCTGTATCTTTCAGAGAACCTCTTCCATGTTTAGGTAGATGTTGATTTTCCTGCCTGGAAAAATACTATCCCTGCTTTGTATTTTATCCATTTGCTACTTTTCCTTATGGCCTAGTCACTGAACTTTCCCAGATTTTCTTTGCACCAAGTTCTCTTTTATAGGAATACTCATTTTGACTTTGAATAATACAGTGTATTAGCAACTTTTGTTAAATGATTTTATTTTCAGTAACTTTAATAATATTTTAAAAGCTTTATAAGAGCTGAACTTTAATTTTGGGGTTCCTTGGTGGCTCCGTGTAAAGAATCCGCCTGCCAGTGCAGATGTGGGTTTGATCTCTGGGTTGGGAAGGTCCCCCGGAGAAGGAATGGCACCCACTTCAGTATTCTTGCCTGGAGAATTCCATGGATGAGACATCTGGTGAGCTACAGTCCATGGGCTTGCAAAAAAGTCAGATACGACTTAGTGACTAAACAACAACAACAAAACGTTAATTTTGTACCCTTTTTTATTGACTTTGAATTATGTTTGTGTGTTATGGTATAAACTATTTTAAGCATTGAACTCTGATAATATCTCAGTGGACATGGACTTCTACAATGTATAGTTTCAGTTGGCAAAGATAATATATTTCTGATAATACTTTTCCAGGTTTTGAAGAGATACACATGATTAGTGCATTGATAAAGAGTTGACTGTTTCTTAATGTGGGTGTTACGATAACTAAAAAACCCCACAATTTCCTTCCTTTAAAAATTTCCATTTTAAAAATGACTTACCTTATAGGCCATCAGATATTGTTTAGTCACTAGTTGTGTCTGATTCTTTCACGAACCCACGGACTGTAGCCGCCAGGCTCCTCTCTTTGTGGGATTTCTGAGGCAAGAATACTGGAGTGGGTTGCCGTTCCCTTCTCCAGGGCATCTTCCCAACTCAGGGATCAAACCCATGTCTCCTGCATTGGCAGGTGGATTCTTTACCACTGAGCTCCCTGGGGAAAGAGAAGCCCCTCTATGATTTCATTACCTAGGGATGACTAGTCTTGGCATTTTGGTGTGCAGCAAGTTCTTTTTGCCTTTTTCTATTATTTGATGTATTTTTATTGTAAGATATGTTACGAACTCTTTCCCCCCTTTACTTTGTTAAAATTGTATTTTCCTGTGTTTTTATTGTATAATTTAAAAATAAACTTTGACTAATGATTATAGTAAATGGACTTTTATGTGTGTGTACTAGTAATACATGCACGGATTCATGTAACCATCACCACAGCCAGGATACAGAGCAGTTTCAACACCTGGAAGAGTTCTCTGTGGTATCCCTTTGTAGTCAGCCTCCTCCCCACCCCTGAACCTTTGGAAATCACTGATCTGTTCTCTCTACTCTTTTGTTTTTTCTAGAATGTCATGGAAATGGAACCCTTTAGTATGTAACTTTTTGATACTGATTTGTGCATAGCATAATGTCTTTGAAAGTCAAGTTGTTGCATGTATCTATCTGTAGGTCATTCCTTTTCATTGCTAAGTATTCCATCATATGAATGTATCGCCGTATTTAGTCACTCTTGGGAGGACATGCTTTTGGTAATTATGAATAGAACTATTATAAACATCTAAGTACAGATTTTTGTGTGAGTGAAGGTTTTATGTCTCCAGGGTAAATATGTAGGAGTAGGACTGCATGGCCATTTGGTGAGTGTATGTTTAACTTCATAAGAAACCATCAAACTAGTATGGCTGTACCATCATGCATCGCCATTTGACATTTATGAATTATACTTGCTCTGCATCCTTGCTAGCACTTGGTATTGTTACAAAGTCAACACTGCTGCTGCTGCTGCTAAGTCGCTTCAGTCATGTCCGACTCTGTGCGATCCCATAGACGGCAGCCTACCAGGCTCCCCCGTCCCTGGGATTCTCCAGGCAAGAACACTGGAGTGGGTTGCCATTTCCTTCTCCAATGCCTGAAAGTGAAAAGTGAAAGTGAAGTCGCTCACTTGTGTCTGACTCTTTGCAACTCCATGGACTGCAGCCTACCAGGCTCCTCCTATGGGATTTTACAGGCAAGAGTACTGGAGTGGGGTGCCATTGCCTTCTCCGCAGATTGATTCCAATCCTTATCAAAATCCCAGTCACTACTTTTGCAGAAATAGAAAAATCCATTCTAAAATTTGTATGGAATCTCGAGGGGCCCCAAATAGCTAGTGTTATTGAAAAAAAAGTGCTGGAGGACTTAAACTTCCTGATTTCAAAATTTTTTACTATGGTGCTATAGTAATCAAAACAGTGTGGTTCTGGTTTGGAATAATGAGTACAGAAGTACCCCTTATATAATTGGTCAAATAATTCTTGGAATGGAGGTCAAGATCATTCTCTTCAAAAAAATAGTGCTGAGAAAACTGGATATCCACATGCAAAAGAATGAAGTTCTACCCTTATACAACCATATTACACCACAGACAAACATTTTCAAAACACCACATACAAAAATTAACTCAAAATGAATCAAAGATTTAAATGTAAGGGCTACAACTGTTAGGCTCTTAAAAGAAAACAAAGTGTTCGTGGATATGACACCAAAGGCACAGGCATCCGGTGAATGAATAGACAAATTGGATTTCATCAAAATGAAAAACTTTTGTACATTGAAGAACACTATCAACAGAGTAAAAAGTCAGAACCCGGAAAGGGAGAAAATATCTGCAAATCACATATCCAGACAGATAGCCGGAAATATTTAGACAGTTATAGAAAACTACAACTCAGTAAACAGCAAAAAACAAAT
Source organism: Neotragus pygmaeus (assembly GCA_006410875.1). Classification (NCBI taxonomy): domain Eukaryota; kingdom Metazoa; phylum Chordata; class Mammalia; order Artiodactyla; family Bovidae; genus Neotragus; species Neotragus pygmaeus. The sequence goes on along the minus strand of SJYV01028985.1, from coordinate 425,061 downwards.
AGCCCGTTTAGAGAATGAGCAAAGGATTTAAATAGACATTTCTCCAGAGAAGATAAACAGATGACCAACAAACACATGAAAAGATGCTCAGCATAATTAATCTTTAGGGAAATGCAGATCAAAACCATAATGAGGTATCACTTCACACCCATTAGGATGGTTATTTTCGAAAAAGCAGAGTAAATGTTGGCAAGATTGTAGAGAGATTGGAACCTTTTTGCTGTGTTGGTGGGAATATAAAATGGTGCAGCCACTGAAGAAAACAGTATGCAGTCCTACACATAATTTAAAATTACCTTATGGACGCGCATTTCCACATTTGAGTAATATAGTTTTTCAAGTAATTAAAAATTACTGTATGAACTTGCAATTCCACATTTGAATATTGGGTAGAAAGAGTTAAAAGCAGAATCTTGAAGAAATATTTGTGTGCTGTGTTCACAGTGACATTATTCCCAGCTGGACAGAAAGTAGAAGCCGCCCAAGTGTCCATCAGTGGATGAATGTATAGACAAAACATGGTGTATGTATATAATGAAATATTAGCCTTGAGAAGGGAGGAAATTCTGACACATAGTGCAACATGGATGAACCTGGAAGATGTTATGGTCGGTGAAGAAAGAGTAGTGAATCAGGTTCAATGGGGACAGAAGTGAAGATTTAGTGTCAGTGATTATAAAGTTACAGTTTTGCAAGATGAAAAGAGGTCTGTGGCTGGATAGTGGTAATAGTTGCAAGGCATTATGAATGCACTGAATGCCACTGAACTGTACACTTAATGGTTACATGGCACGTTTCATGTAATGTATAAATTTACAACTTAAAATACATTAAAAAAAGTCAAATGGTCCTGTTTATACAGGTCTGTCTCTGGATTCTGTCCTGTTCCATAGATCTAATATGTTGTTATCTCTTTGCCTGTAGCACACGTTCTTGTGGTACTGTAAACTTTATAGCAGGTCTTAAAGTCATATAATGTGATTTGTCCAACTTTATTCTTTATCGAAATTGTTCTGGCTTCTCAAGTTCCTTTGCCTTTTCAGATTATTTGGGATTCAGTTTATCTATATCTCAAAAATGCTGTTGGGTTTTTTTTTTAACTCTTTATTTTGTATTGGAGTATAGCTGTTTAACAGTGTTGTGACAGTTGGACTCAGGTGGATAGCAAAGGATCCAGCCCTGCAGACACATAGATCCATTCTCCCCCAAACTCCCTTCCCATCCAGGCTGCCATGCAACATGGTGCAGAGTTCCATGTGCTATACAGTAGGTCCTTGACGGCTATCCGTTTTAAACATTCCTGCTGGAATTTTGATTGAAGTAAGTGTTAGTTGCTCAGTCGTGCCCGACTTGTTGCGACCCCATGGAGTGCAGCCCACCAGGCTCCTCTGTCCATGAGATTTTCCAGGCGAGGATACTGGAGTGGGTTGCCATTTGCGGTAAGTCTATAGAGCAGTTTGGGAACTGTTCGTGTCTTTGCTATGTTGAGTCTACGGCCCTGGTTTTATTTAGATCTGTTTTGATTTCTGTCACTGATCAGGTGTACTTGTTAGCATACATATTCTCTTTACCTTTTGTTTGATATATATTTTAAGTATATTATATTTTTAGAGCTGTTGTAAACTGTTAATTTTTTGGGTAAACTTTGTTTTCAGATTGATCATTGCTAGTAGATGTAAAATTGATTGATTTTNAAAAAAAAAAAAATTAAGGCTAAACAGAATAAATACTATTCAGGCTTCCCTGGTGGCTCAATGGTAATGAATTCACCTGCCAATGCAGGAGATAGAGGTTTGATTCCTAGGTCGGGAAGATCCCCTAGAAAATAAAATGGTAACCCACTCCAGTATTCTTTCCTGGGAAATCCCATGGACAGAGGAGCCTGGCAGGCTACAGTCACGGGGTCACAAAAGAGTCAGACACAGTGACTAAACAACAGAATACTATTCAATTCAAATAAAATCTCTCATTTATTCCAGGCATATGGAATACATTTGCTCATTTAGGGTTCTGCGACTGCTGCTAAGTCGCTTCAGTCGTGTCCAACTCTGTGCGACCCCATAGACAGCAGCCCACCATACTCCTCCCCACCTGGGATTCTCCAGGCAAGAACACTGGAGTGGGTTGCCATTTCCTTCTCCAATGCATGAAAGTGAAAGTGAAGTCGCTCAGTCGTGTCCGACCCTCAGCGACCCCATAGACTGCAGCCCACCAGGCTCCTCCGTCCATGGGATTTTCCAGGCAAGAGTACTGGAGTGGGGTGCCATTGCCTTCTCCAATTTAGCGTTCCAGCTGAAGTTAAAACCTCCAAACCTGGCCTGCACATTAGAATCACTGAGAAAGCTTTAAAAATTAAAATAATAAAAATTTAAGTGACTCTGGGCTCCACTCCAGGCCACTTAAGTTAGAATACTAGAACCCTAGCAGAGTATGTCTTTAAAAACTCTCCTGATGACGCTAAGGAGCAACCAAGACTGAGAACCACTGCCCTGTACTAATTTCCCAGCCTTGCTTGTCTCTCTTCAACTTCATAAACCAAAGTAAAAGCACAGAAACAAATCATAAAGATTTAAATTCCTGGTGCCCACAATAAATCTCAAGAAGATTTATTTATAAATCTCAAAGAAGATCTGTTTGCCCCAATATTTCTATTAATTCCTGTAAAAAGTAAACATAATATTTATCTCCTCTAAAAATACATCCCTGATTTAACATACTCAAACTGACCATAATTATTTCTTTTAGGAGCACTGCCCTTGTCACAAACAATTAACTTTATGTAGCAATTAATTTATCCTTTTTGTCATTTGTACCTCCATTTTCTCCTCTCTATCCAGGAAGAGTTTGGCTAACACTGTTGTATCCCTCACATATGAAGTTCAACTTACAAAGAATGTCTACATTCATTATCATATCACACAATAATGTAACCTGAGCAAGAATTACTAGCCCATTTTAGAGACGGTAACCCAGGGAAGTGTCTTGCCAAATGCACCTTTTGCTTGAGACTCTAAGCAGTACACTGCACGTATCAGAGAGGTACTTCCCACCCACCTTCCCACTATTTTTATATACTCCTTTACAGTGTGGACTTCCCTGGTGGCTCAGACAGTAAAGCGTCTGCCTACAATGTGGGAGACCCGGTTTCAAACCCTGGGTTGGGAGGATCCCCTGGAGAAGGCAATGGCAACCCACTCCAGTACTCTTGCCTGGAAAATCCCATGGACGCAGGATCCTGTTAGGCTACAGTACATGGGGTCACAAAGAGTCAGACACAAAACTAAGCAACTTCACTTCCACTACCTCCCCCCCAACTTTACAGAAACCTATTATTGTTAACATTCCATCTATACTTATAGAGAACATTCCTAAGGATTGATTTCCAAATGTTTAACAACTTACATATGGTTGTAACTACAGATTTCCAGTTAAACAAGGACATAATACATACAATTTACTTCTGCTTCCTCCCACAATCCCACTGGGAAGACAGGAAATAATTAGAGGGCATTAAACAAGCCCACAAAGACAGAAAGACCAAGGAGATAATAACAACAAAATTTCTGAAGCTGGAGTATAGGCAGAAGACTGTTACTTGATTTGTTTCCCTATTAAAAAAAAACTTCAAGGCTAAGCCAGCAATGAGGAAAGTTCAAAGTATATGTGCTGCACTATTTTTCAAATTACACAGATAAGACACCTACAATTAAAACTACTTAAAAGTAGCATTTTTTTGCTGTATTTTCTCAATTAATGCTAAAAACATACCAATCATAATAGGGCCCTACATTTTTTACCATAACCTGGGAGTTCTTGTACTTAAGAGTATGGAAGCCATAGCTTCCATAGGACCGAGGAGGACCAAGTCCAAGATCCTCAGTCTATCCCATCACTCCCTTCCTCCTGCTTTACACTGCAATACTAAACTGCCTATAACAAGCACTACCTGCTTCGTGCACCTACCTCTGCTCATGCCACCTCCTCTACCTAGCCAGCTTCACTTCTTTCAAGGCTCAGCTGAGCTGTCACCTCTTCCAGGCAGCCTTCCAAAATTGGGGAAAGAGTGGATTTAAAATTCATCTTATTATCCCCATATGGCAAACACTTGTTGAAATGAACAATGCCATTAAAAACACCAATACAAAAAGTAGCATTTATTAAGTGCTTATGGTGAGTCAAATAATATCTACATGTATCAATTTACTTAACATCTTTCCAATAACCAAATGAGCTGGGTACTAATTATTAAGTGCAGAGGGAGGTTAAGCACTTTGCTTTAGGGCACAGCTAATAAGTGATGAATCACAGACTGAAACTCAATCTGGCTCCGGAGCCAATATACTCAACCATAGACTAGGCTTCCTCTAGAAATGTCAATGTCTTCCAAATCTGTATTCCCAAATCTTCACGCTTCATTTATTTCCAAATCTTCAAGTTGAATTTCCAAATGGCTCCTGGCCATCTCTTCCAGGATGTCCTTCAAGAACCTCAAAATTAACACAACTGAAATCACTATGTCCCCCTTGCTCCTCAGCATATGCCAACAAAAGCTACTCACCACCATACCTTCTTGTACTGCTGTTCAGGTTAATTCATTCACCCAGTCATCCAAAGCAGAAACCTAAGTCTGAGTAATTGCCACCTTGTCAATTCCCCTCATCCTTACATTCACCAAATTATATTGTTTCTACCTCTCAAACTAACTTACATGCAGCTCTCACCACTTTTCACACCTGAGCATTAGCTTGTAATCTCTCTTCAACACAAATCTGATTGTGTCTTAACCTATAAAGGCTGCCTACCATTGATATCAAGTCCAAAGTTCTTAGCAAAACATATTATGATCTTGTCTTTGCCAATCTCTCAGCTTCAATTCTAACCATCCAACCTCAACTCCTCTTCCCCTCAAAACTTCCCTGAATTTAATATGCTTTTAAAGACCTAATTGTCTCTGTATAAGAAAGTATCTTAGCCTAAGATATCCCTCCCACTATCCCATCTTCCCAAACTAACCATAAGGGCAACATCCTTTGAAAGCCTTCTCTGTTCCCCTCAGATTGAAGAAACGCCCTTCTCTATACTCACATAATCTGCACATCTATATTTTATTAAGAGTACTTACACTAAAAAGGCTTACCTGAAAATATCACCAAGCATGTATTCAAAAATAAAAAGGCTGTCTTATTTTGTGGCCCCATGCCTACCACATGTTCAACAATGTATGAAATCACCAGCCTCTTTTAACAATCTCAAGTCCAAAATCAATTAACTTACATAATTTATCTCTCTTGTAATAAAATTATTACTCTTATATTAATATCTCTCAGATTTCACTGGTCCCATTTCCACATATGTGAAAAATTGAAAGAAAAAAAATGCTGCAATTTCAACAGAATCCCTGTAGTAAAAACATCTACTACATCAGCAAACTTTTAAATGGCCACTGCTACAAGAACATTTACAGAGCACATACTATATACCCCGGAGGAGGAAATGGCAACCCACTCCAGTATTCTTGCCTAGAAAATCCCATGGACAAGCCTGGCGGGCTACTACAGTTCACAGGGTCAAAAAGAGTCAGACATGACTTAATGAGTGAGCACTGCTAGGTATCAGGCACTGTTCTACATGTTTAACATATATTAGCTCACTTCAATTCTCACAATCATCTTATGAGGTAGATAACATTTTAATGCTCATTTTATTGATGAACTTCAAGATCAAACAGAACCAAGACTAAAGCTCAAACTATTTAGCTCCAGAAATTGATCTCTCACACTGCCTCTGATTAATAAGTCTAAAACTACTAAAACAAAGACTACAATAAATTCTTTCTTAGAGCAAAACCATCTTTGCACGTTGAACAGTTAGGAAAATGTGGGAGGCAAACATTAAAATTTGGGTAAATATAGAGGATATTGAAAACACAAAAAAATCTTTTTTAAGACTATTAATTCATGGGACTTCCCTGGCGATCCAGTGGTTAATACTCAGCGCTTCCAAGGCAGAGAGTGTGGGTTTGATCCCTAGGCAGGGAACTAAGATCCCACAAGCCATGCATTGAGGCCAAAAAAACCAAAGCAAACAAACATGAATATTAATTCACTCTAATTATAGAAAATGTTTTGCTAATAAAACACCAAATCTTTGACATATGTCATCATGTAGTATTACTGAAGTCAGTCAACTGAAACAGAGACAAGTACATAGTCATAGCCCACAAAGATATTTGCTGAATTTATAAAGAACCCAGATGGGCTTCCAAGATGGCGCTAGTATAAAGAGCCCACCTACCAATGCAGGAGACTTAAGAGACCTGAGTTTGTTCCTGGGTCAGGAAGATCCCCTGGAGGAGGGCCTGGCAACCCACTCCAGTAGTCTTGCCTGGAGAGTCCCGTGGACAGAGAAGCCTGGTGGGCTATAGTCCATGGGGTCACAAAGAGTCAGACATGACTGAGGCGACTTAACATGCAAGGAACTCAGATGCATCCAGAAGACAACTATCTTGTAGGGCTGTTGCAGTCCCAACTTTATAACATGTTTATAACTGACACTAGGAAAGCTTCACATACCCAAATTAATCAGGAAATAGGAAATGATTTGTATCTTCCTGAGATCTACAGGAAGATGCTGCATTTCACCCAAATTAACGCATACCAAACCAGAAGTAGTAAAAAAAATATTTATGCAAAACCTGTATGCAGGTCTAGAAGCAACAGTTAGAACCGGACATGGAACAATGATTCAAAATCGGGAAAGGAGTATATCAAGGCTGTATACTGTCACCCTGCTTATTTATCTTATATGCAGAGTATATCATGAGAAATGCCAGGCTGGATGAAGCACAAGCTGGAATCAAGATTGCTGGGAGAAATATCAATAACCTCAGATATGTAGATGACACCACCCTTATGGCAGAAAGCAGTGAGGAACTTGATGAAGGTGAAAGAGGAAAATGAAAAAGCTGGCTTAAAACTCAACATTCAAAAAACTAAGATCATGGCATCCGGTCCCATCACTTCATGGCAAATAGATGGGGAAATAATGGAAACAGTGACAGACTTTATTTTCTTGGTCTCCAAAATCATTGCAGATGGTTACTGCAGCCATGAAATTAAAAGACACCTGATCCTTGGAAGAAACGCCATGACCAACCTAGACAGCATATTAAAAAGCAGAGATATTACTTTGTCGACAAAGGTCCATCCAGCAAAGCTATGGTTTTTCCAGTGATCATGTATGGATGTGAGAGTTGGACCATAAAGAAGGCTGAGCGGCCGAAGAACTGATGCTTTTGAACTGTGGTGCTGGAGAAGACTCTTGAGAGTCCCTTGGACTACAAGGAGATCCAACCAGTCCATCCTAAAGGAAATCAGTCTAGATACTCACTGGAAGGACTGATGCCGAAGCTCCAATACTTTGGTCACCTGATACGAAGAGCCAACTCATTAGAAAAGACCCTGATGCTGCAAAGGATTGAGGGCAAGAGCAGAAGGGGACGACAGAGGATGAGATGGTTGGATGGCATCACGGACTCAATGGACATGAGTTTGAGTCAACTCCGGGAGATGGGAAGACTGGCATGCTGCAGTCCATGGGGTCACAAAGAGTCAGACACGACTGAGTGAACAACAAAGAGGTGATAAATATGAGTTTCATCCATAAAATTTATTTCCTAAGGTCTCTGCAAGCTAACCTAATTAGTTTTCTATATTCCAAGACTTCTTGGAGCAGGTAGCTCTGGGTTCTAATTCTGAACAGGAAGCCACCATATCAGACAAAAATGGTAAATCACACACAAAAAATTCCTAAGAAGTTCAAATCTGGGGTTAAGTTCAAAAGACTGAACAGAATATCAAAATGGTTTTTTAAGTTAAAAAAAAGATAGAGAGAGATTTACAAATAAATAAAAAACATTTTTGAACAGTAAACACTATTCTAAGCATTTTACATGCATTTACACTTAATCTTCACAATTAATACAATTACCACTCCCATTTTGCAAATGGAAAAACCAAAAAAGAAACACTAAGTAATTCAACTAAATTTAGAAAGGAAAAAACAAAACAGAAACTAGGATCGTACTCCTTCCTGTTATGCTAAATGACATTAAAGAGAGGGACATATCTAGTAATAGAAAAAACAAGTTGTTTTGTTTTGTTTTTTTACTATGACTCTACATAGTCAAGTTGTGTATGTAGAGTTATTTTGATTCTTATAACCCAAAGTCCACACGTAAGCATATGAAAACATATTCAACATCATATGTCATTAGGGAATTACAAATTAAAACGTTGAGATACCACTACACACCTATTAGAAAAGTAGCAATCCAAAACACTAACCATATCAAATGTTGATGAAGATGTAAAGCAACAGGAACTCTCATTTGTTGCTTCTGGAAATGCAAAATGGTACAGCCACTTTAGAAGACAGTTTGATAATTTATTACAAAACTAAACATACTCCTGCCATAGGCTCCAGCAGTCATGATCCTTGGTATTTATTTACCCAAATGAACTGAAAACTTCTGCACACACAAATCCCTAGACCCAGATATTTATAGCAGCTTTCTTCATAACTGTCACAAACTGGAAGCAATCAAGATATCCTTCAGTAGGTGAATGGACAAACTGTGGTATATCCAGACAATGTAATATATTACTCAGTGTTAATTGGAAATAACCTATCAAGCTACAGAAAGACATAAAATAAACTTAAATTCCTATTATTACATGAAAAGTGAAAGTGAAGTTGCTCAGTCGTGTCCGACTCTTTTCAACCCCACAGACTGTAGCCTATCAGGCTCCTCTGTCCATGGGATTTTCCAGGCCAAGAGTGCTGCAGTGGATTGCCATTTCCTTCTCCAATTACATGAAAGAAGCCATACTGAAAAGGCTACATACTACATGACTTTCTAGAAATGGCAGAACTATGGAGACAATAAAAAGATAGTAGGAGAGAGGAGTGAATAAACAGAATAAGGGTTTTTTAATGAGACTGTATTCCACAATATGCCATATATAGTCAGAACCCATATAATGTACAAGGGTGAACCCTAACATAAACTATGGACTTTAGGTGATAATGATGCACTAATGCAGGTTCACTGACTATAACAAACATACCAATGTGGTCTCAGATGTTGACAATGAAGGGAATGGAGGCAGGAGTAATATGGGAACTCTGTACTTTCTGCTCAGTTTTACTATGAACCTGAAACAATTGTTAAAAAAAAAAAAATCTACTTATGAAAGAAAAAAAACCCAAAGCCAAAAAAAGTGTTTACTGAGCAGTTAAAAAGAAACATCCATTTAATATACTCATTAGTATACATCCAGCAAATCAAAAATATTTATTGAAATATTGTACTAGGTGTCCTGTGGAGGAGATATAAAGAAATAGACAAAGCTCCTTCCCACAAGGAGTTTGAAATATAGTTAAACAGACATCATATATTAGCACACAATTCAATAAAATGAAATTTAAATAGTTCAAAACAGGAAACATATCACAAACAGCTAAATTGTCAAATTACTAAAATAGGCATTAATAGGATGATGCGTTTAGGGGTTCAGTGGATTACTTCGGGCCAAAAGAATTAAGAAGTTACAGATAGGCTCTAGGTCCTGAAATAGGGGTAAGAGTCATCTAATTTTCTGGAGGGAATTGGTGAATTCCAAGAAGGAGTAATGAGAAAGCAATGGCATCCCACTCCAGTACTCTTGCCTGGAAACTCCCATGGATTGAGGAGCCTGGTAGGCTGCAGTCCATGGGGTCGCTGAGTCAGACACGACTGAGAGACTTCACTTTCACTTTTCACTTTCATGCATTGGAGAAGGAAATGGCAACCCACTCTAGTGTTCTTGCCTGGAGAATCCCAGGGATGACGGAGCCCAATGGGCTGCCATCTGTGGGGTCACACAGAGTTGGACACGACTGAAGCGACTTAGCAGCAATAGTAGCAGCAAGAAGGAGTAAAACTACTACAGTTGGGAAAAAAAATTAAATGAACCAGTTTCACAGAACAAAATGGTGAGACAAGACTAGAAAGACAGGTAAAAGCCAGATCATGGAGGTAACTGAGAGCCACATTCAGAAATCTTAACCCTGGTTTGGGAAGAACCCCTGGAGAAGGAAATGGCCACCCTCTTCTGTATTCTTGCCTGGAGAATTCCATGGACGGAGGGGTCTGATGGGCTATGGTCCATGGGGTCGCAAAGAGTCAGACATGACTGAGCAACTAACACTAACAAGGAGCAAATACTTGCCTAATTAAGTATATACTGATGACTCTTAGCCTAATGAAAAGTGTATTTATAAATATTTTATGTGAGAGACACATAGTTTGAAGATATACAGTAGTCAACAGTGGTAGTTAAAAATTCACCATCATTGAAACTGGAGCCTATTAAACAGAGAGAAGTCAGTCAGGAAAAAACACCAATACAGTATATCAACACATATATATGGAATTTATAAAGATGGTAACAATGACCCTATATGCAAGACAGCAGAAGAGACACAAGATGTGAAAAACAGACTTTTGGACTCTGTGGGAGAAGGTAAGGGTGGGATGATTTGAGAGAATAGCACTGAAACATGTATATTATCATACATGAAACAGGTCGCCGGTCCAGGTTTGATGCAAGAGACAGGGTGCTCAGGGCTACTGCACTAGGATGACCCTGAGGGACGGGG